>NQII01002496.1:0-17811 GCA_002778355.1 Clitarchus hookeri | reverse complement strand
TGTTCAACATAGGCACCAGATGGGCTGACCACACTCGGTGACGACGTCCCCCAACCCTGACATTTGTGGCAGTGCATGGGGCACCCAATTCCACTGAATTGTTCAAAACGTCTAAGTACTCCATTTATGGAGCAGAGCTGACGGGCCTGGTTAATGATTTGGGAAGATTCAAACGTCACTATGAATTTATTCAGTGGGCATGATGTTACTCTTCCTGTGGTTAACTGACAGACGTTTACCAGTGGTAAACCCAGGTCCACCGGCTCCAACTCCACCGAATCAGCGTCAGCAGCGCCGGCAACACTAGGACCACGCGTGGCTGACACGCTCGGTCCACAGGNTCCAACTCCACCGAATCAGCGTCAGCAGCGCCGGCAACACTAGGACCACGCGTGGCTGACACGCTCGGTCCACAGGATATATATGAAACGGAATGTCGTGATTACGGAAGTACGTCAGAAGGACGTCCCTGTCCTCTAGATATGAGGCCAATAGATTTTCACCTCAATATTGGAAGGTTTAAAGAATGGTTGTTTGAATTTTNCCCTGTCCTCTAGATATGAGGCCAATAGATTTTCACCTCAATATTGGAAGGTTTAAAGAATGGTTGTTTGAATTTTCACTTGTTGAAGTTGGCAAACGTGTTTTTCATATTAATGTATATCTTGTATGTAGAGATTAAGTTCTTCTGTAGCCACCATCGGAGACGGTTTTGATTTTTGGACCTTGGCGCGTCCCTTTGCGTTTGTACCATCTGTGCGTTTTGGCGAGAGTTTAATTAGGGATTTCGAATTTGGACATTTCGATGTTTGAGGAATTTTGCGAGTTTGTTTTAGATTGTGTAATTTTAGACCTTTATTAGCCGGGAATGCGTTTGTGTGCTGTGTAGCATTCTCTGTATGCTTAAATATGTGTTGAAATTTGATTACTGTATGGCCGTATGGGAAACCAAGGCCATTTCAATACTGAATGTTGGATACTGAGCACTGTATTAGCACATTTATAAAGTCATTCGTTTGTGAGACATCGTGGAGTGATGAGTGGCTTGCAGATTGCTGTGGGTGGCGTGCAGGAATTAGGTGGTGGTAATGTGGTCGAATTGGTATTTGTGATCCATCGCAGGTAAGCAATNCTGTGGGTGGCGTGCAGGAATTAGGTGGTGGTAATGTGGTCGAATTGGTATTTGTGATCCATCGCAGGTAAGCAATGGATGTCTATGAACAAACTGTGCACAAGAGGGAATTATCAATTGGGCAAGCTCAAGACGTCAGGCAAAACGCAATCGTATAGGGATTGATGGCTCTTCGAAGCCTCTTAATACTGCTAGTCAGTTTAACCCTCCCCATTTATGCTATCCTCGGGATAGTTTAGGTGCCTTTGTTGTTTTTGTTGAGTCGCAAGATACAAATATTGGCAATCTACACCTCATTTCTTTAGGTAGCAAATTTCATCCCAGNCTGTTTTTGTTGAGTCGCAAGATACAAATATTGGCAATCTACACCTCATTTCTTTAGGTAGCAAATTTCATCCCAGCTAAGATATTTTACATATCCATCTAGTGGGCCCAGCTAAATTGAGAATTACTTTTACTTTTGATCTTGCAGCCNCAGCTAAGATATTTTACATATCCATCTAGTGGGCCCAGCTAAATTGAGAATTACTTTTACTTTTGATCTTGCAGCCGATCAGTTAAAGTGTTCAGATTTACCGACGAAATTGAAAGTGTCTGTAACTATACCTACTAGTTTCGTACAATGCTAAGGTTTGGTGTATGGCATCCCTCTCGATATGTCTGTACATTAAATTCGATTTCTGGAATTTGATTCCAAGGTTCTTTCCATTAGGAGGTTAACAAAACATGTCATTAATGGATATGTACCGGAAGGGTTCCCTATCCGACTTGTTAGTCTGACCTTTGAAGGGCAGCACTTACTGTCTGAAGTCATAATNAACTATACCTACTAGTTTCGTACAATGCTAAGGTTTGGTGTATGGCATCCCTCTCGATATGTCTGTACATTAAATTAGATTTCTGGAATTTGATTCCAAGGTTCTTTCCATTAGGAGGTTAACAAAACATGTCATTAATGGATCTGTACCGGAAGGGTTCCCTATCCGACTTGTTAGTCTGACCTTTGAAGGGCAGCACTTACTGTCTGAAGTCATAATNCTGTACCGGAAGGGTTCCCTATCCGACTTGTTAGTCTGACCTTTGAAGGGCAGCACTTACTGTCTGAAGTCATAATGTATGGAGAGATATTCAAAGTATATCCTCGTGGGCAATCTGTGTTGCTGTGTTTTTTGTGTTTCCACTTCAGACATGTCGAAAAACATTGCTGCCTTCCTTGCTCCCAATCTCATGGTGTTGCAGATTGTCCTACTTAAGGTACACCTGTATGCACTGTTCTGGTCAGTACCTGGCTCATTATAAGGCTAAATGTCCAGTTTCTGAGATGGAGCGCGAGGTCAAACGTGTTATGGCATTTTACAACCTTTCTTATGCTGATGCCAAAACTAAAGTCCAACCTTATTCCCGGGTCTTTTCGGTGCCACAACCACAGCCTTCATATGTAATTATAGCCCCTCACACATCACTAGCTCAATTTCCATCTCTGCCCTCACCATCAGTTCTTCCTCCTTCGTCGTTGCCTCCGGCCTTCCCGAATANTCACTAGCTCAATTTCCATCTCTGCCCTCACCATCAGTTCTTCCTCCTTCGTCGTTGCCTCCGGCCTTCCCGAATACATTTTTCACTACCTACACAGGGCTCCACCCGACGACCTTCCCAAATAGACACAATGCGGNCCGGCCTTCCCGAATACATTTTTCACTACCTACACAGGGCTCCACCCGACGACCTTCCCAAATAGACACAATGCGGTCCCATAGCTATACCGTTTGCTACAAGGCGCTACCTTCAGTGACTTCTAACACTGTTACACCTTCGTTTAATATTAGAGACTATTATGCTCCATTCAAACTGGATGCTGTCGACAATTTTCTCCTCCCTATTCCTACCTCACTACCTGACGAGGTTTCACCACCGCTGAGGTGCGTGAGGTCCCTAGACATAATAAAGACAAATTGAATTCCTTGATCGACAGAATTGAACACATGTTCACCATAATAATACAATTTTGACCGGAGGAGTCTTGTAGGATCATTTATTCAAATTCTCCTATAAGGGGGTGTGTGTCTGCTTTTATTTTCCTATTTCTTGCTACCCTTGTTTCCTNATCATTTATTCAAATTCTCCTATAAGGGGGTGTGTGTCTGCTTTTATTTTCCTATTTCTTGCTACCCTTGTTTCCTCCACATTTTTGCGCCATACAGTGGAACGCTAGATCTATCCTATCTAATATATTTCCCCTCCATTATTTGGATGCTCATACTACAGATGTTGTTATTCTGACTGAAACTCGAATGTTACGCACCCACCATCTTTATATAAGATCATTTCGGTCTTTCGTCTCCCCTAAGGATGACAAGTGGACCGCTATATATTTACAGAATACGCATGCTGGTGAGGTTTTCAACATTACTTATCCTGACAGTTTCCACGNAAGTGGACCGCTATATATTTACAGAATACGCATGCTGGTGAGGTTTTCAACATTACTTATCCTGACAGTTTCCACGGCGTTGGTGCGGTGGCGATTCGATCGTCTCTAGGCTGCTTCCGTATCACTATCGTCTCGGTCTATGCCAATCCTAAATTTCGATGTTCAGAGCACGATTGGGCCTCTTTCTTTTGCCAATTTCCACAACATGTACTTGTGGGTGGCGATTTCAGTTATCACCATCGTATGNCGATTGGGCCTCTTTCTTTTGCCAATTTCCACAACATGTACTTGTGGGTGGCGATTTCAGTTATCACCATCGTATGTGGGGTAATAATACATTGGAGGATGTTTTTGGTCGCCATTTGGCAGAATGTTTACTTACATCATCTTTTACTCTACTGAATGGTACGCAACCTGCATGGTTCGGGCGGTGCGGTTGACTGTGTAGGTGATGGTCGGTGACCAATTTATAACTATGGTAGTGGCGGTGACTACGGTGGCTGCTGCTGTACGACGTCGCACCTTGCACCAAGCGTGGGAATGAGGAATGTCCGGAANGTGGCGGTGACTACGGTGGCTGCTGCTGTACGACGTCGCACCTTGCACCAAGCGTGGGAATGAGGAATGTCCGGAAGAGACATGGTGCAACCCTAGAAGCACTCCCTGCATGGTAGACAGTCACGAATATCTTAGTCCTGCTGAAGATAGGCTGGAAGTCTCTAGTACACGTACCGAACTTCGTGATGTGCATATGTCAGTAGGAACTCATTCCGTAGAAAGGCCAGTTCTTCTTCCGTATCGAGGGCCGCGAGCAAGAGTTGATTTCCGTACGTGACGATCGCCGAAATTATTTTCTCTCTACTGGGACAGCACGCAAACATCTTCTTAAATTCCATCGAAAAAAACTATATACTCTAAGGCGAGCAGGTGGCGACGACGCGATGGCAGCAACGAGCGTAATACTGGGTACTGTGGCCTATGACATGCTGGTATATGCATGAAATGAAGGTTGTCGATGGTGAAGAGGTGGTTGGCTAGGGTGTATAGGGTTAGGGGGGGGATGTGGGGGGTGACATGGGTGAGCTCTGGTGGTAGATGCTGAAAACATTAGTTTCCATTGCACTGCAGGGGGCATTGTCGATGAAGGGAGGAAATGGCTGAAATATGAGGGGGTTGGGGGATTTGTAGGTAGCAGAGGGTGTCGTACAAAAGTGATTGATTGGTCAAGCTATGATGAGTAATTGGTGGAGTGAGGCAGCTATTCAATTAATTTATAGTGCATAAAGTTTTGAAATTGGAAATGTTCTTGTCTGAAGCATTATCTATGTTTGTTCATCTTTGAGGATTCGGGGATCTGCGATATATGAGGTGAGATTATTTTTTGCTAGGTATTCAGAATATCACAAAAGATTCAAGCCACCATATATGCATCAAGCTGTGTATTTCTCAATGTTCCAGAATGGTCGGCGAGACATTTTTGTATTGGTGCTGAACTGCAGATTTTATTTTCATTCGTGGTTTCAGGTGCTTGAAAATTTTTTGCAGTAAGCATTACATTTCGGAGGGATAGAGCCTCCTGGCAATCTCGATGTGTTTTGCAGCCCATTTTATATATTACTGTATCTTGTGTTCATACCAGGCAGTGGGGGTTCGCGTGACTGACCTATGTACATGTATCAGAGTCGTAGACATGAAGATTTGCATTTGAATGTGGGAAACAGAACACGATTGAATAGTACACATATATTTTTTTTCGCTCGCGCAAGTAATATTATGGAAGGAATATGCGAGCTCAGTTTGGATACCTGTCTTGGCAATTTATATTTTTTTTTACGGGTAGAGATGTAATATGTACATGTTCCGATGAATTACCGAGGGGTGAAAAATGTGTTTCCGACAAATTGAAGGTATGAACTTTACCACATTAAATTCTGAGAACGCAACTTACCTAGTTGTAGCTTTATTCGCTTGGAAATAACACCGACGATCGGAAAAAAAANATTAAATTCTGAGAACGCAACTTACCTAGTTGTAGCTTTATTCGCTTGGAAATAACACCGACGATCGGAAAAAAAAATGCGGAAGACCCATAGGTGTCGTCAACTCAAAAATGTGCATTCTATATTCAAGGCAATGAAACTGTANAAAAAAAAATGCGGAAGACCCATAGGTGTCGTCAACTCAAAAATGTGCATTCTATATTCAAGGCAATGAAACTGTATTCTCTTCCATGCTGCTGCCTTAATCGATTTTAATGGTGGTATATTATTTTCAGACATGTGCGATATTTTTCCGAAAGGAGGTGCATACCTGCTTTACAGATATTACCCGTTCCTTTTTTCCCCCAGTTTTTCTTTATCCATATATAGTTAATCGTATTATAATAGGGTACTGCACGAATTGAAGGTGCAAACAATATAATAATGATGATGCATGTAAAGGTTTGAATATGTCTGTAGCTATTAAGTAAGCTTAATTATCACTGAGTGGAATGTGAAATCAATGATAGGACTGCTTAAAAAAATNATGTCTGTAGCTATTAAGTAAGCTTAATTATCACTGAGTGGAATGTGAAATCAATGATAGGACTGCTTAAAAAAATTCGGGGAACTCGTGATGCGAATTGTGATAGGCATTACGATTTGTCTCCGTATTTAGTAGTGAAGTTATTTTTTTAATNCGGGGAACTCGTGATGCGAATTGTGATAGGCATTACGATTTGTCTCCGTATTTAGTAGTGAAGTTATTTTTTTAATATACATTTCCAGTATGATTTTATTTTCACATGCTGTGATATTCTTTTCAAACAGGGTACGAATCAGTATAAGGATGTGTTGATGTCACGGTCTCGGCTTCGTATAATTATTAAATAGTTTCGGTTTTTTTTNGTACGAATCAGTATAAGGATGTGTTGATGTCACGGTCTCGGCTTCGTATATTTATTAAATAGTTTCGGTTTTTTTTTTCCCACTGGTTTATTTCCCGATTCATTTTTGTTTCGCTTTGGTTGCTAATATTTAATACGTATGTTTTACTAATTTTTTTAAATGCCTAACTTCCTGTGGATGGAATATTGTGAGGATTTCTTAATAATCATGTGTAATTTCATGTCGAGGGTGAACCAGGAGGTCTTCCCCTAACACTTTATTTATTTAAATAGGTGATCTTAATATCGGTATTTTTAATGTTTCTTATTGCGGCTGATGTATATTGATTGTTCGAATACTTTTTTAAATCTTGTCTTCCATNTCGGTATTTTTAATGTTTCTTATTGCGGCTGATGTATATTGATTGTTCGAATACTTTTTTAAATCTTGTCTTCTATAGTTTTTTAAGCCTCTCACTTTATATTACACAGCATGATTTTTTTTACTGCATTATTTTTATATTACCTACCTGAATGGGGAGCTACATCGGGGCACAATGGATCGGATGATGTATGGACTGCGAAGAGGGGAGTATCGTCTCGATCTAAGATGGAACGTACTCCAGAACATTGTGTCGTTACTGTGAGAAAAAAAATTCCGAAAGCAGCAATGCACGGCGACATGGGGTCAACTGTATTCGGAATGTGGAGCATCTTACTTTCGTATGTGAGAAATACAAATCACATTTTGGTCGACGAAGTGGTAACCAGAAAAAATATCTCTAAACCGCTAATGGTCTACCTTAACTGCCTGCTAATTCTTATCTGCTGACATTGCATCGGAGATATACNACCGCTAATGGTCTACCTTAACTGCCTGCTAATTCTTATCTGCTGACATTGCATCGGAGATATACTGGGATGGTAAGTGGCGCTACACTCACTGGAGAATAATTGAAGCAGATGACTTCTGCTGTGAATGCCATGGGAGAACGTTGATTCCTGCCACGCAACTACCACAACGAAACTTCCGCGTATGTTAATGAAGCACAAGGAATGAAAATAACGCATATCTAAGGAGTTCCATACGCATGCCATATCGATTTGAGAAGTGCTCTATACAGTTTAATAGCATCGACAGTTTCAAAAAGTTATCTGAAACAGTTTGAAAGGGGTTATCCATCATGTGATGCAGGCCTAGCTCTTCATCCTTCCTGTCTGTGGTACACAGNCTGAAACAGTTTGAAAGGGGTTATCCATCATGTGATGCAGGCCTAGCTCTTCATCCTTCCTGTCTGTGGTACACAGCAAAGGTTGGTCCCAATGAAACTTATCCCCTGCGAATCAGAAGCTACACCTAGCAATTCACCCGACCTTGCATCGCAACCTAAGAAAGTAAGCTGAATATAAATTGATTTTTCTGAAGGAATCAGCATTCAGGAGTCTTTTCAAAATGAATCTCCAAATCCGATAACTTCGACGAAAGATGTTTGATCATTTCTGACCTGTGAGAGACTAAATTTAGTAACCCAATTTACAGAGGAGGTAGGGAAATACATAGCCATGAAANGACCTGTGAGAGACTAAATTTAGTAACCCAATTTACAGAGGAGGTAGGGAAATACATAGCCATGAAATATAATATCGGGCTGGAATATAGCTATAGTAAACCACATGTATACAAAAATAAGCAGTCAAGACCTGGAACCTGTCTGAGTGTATTGCGGGTGGCATCGAAGCCGGTGTTGAAAAAAGTAAAGAAGTTAAGCCGCGAAGAGGAATAAATTTTANTGTATTGCGGGTGGCATCGAAGCCGGTGTTGAAAAAAGTAAAGAAGTTAAGCCGCGAAGAGGAATAAATTTTATTGAAGTGCTCTGGCTGGACACTCGATTTGGTGGATCATCTGCGGCTGAGAACAAACGGGATCGACCCACCCACCATCGATGTCGATTACTTGCATTAAAAATTGTCCACAATTCACAGTATCACAATTTACATTCAGTTTTCACAAAGTGTATGTACACAAAAGGCCCTAGGCATGTGAGAAGCCNATCACAATTTACATTCAGTTTTCACAAAGTGTATGTACACAAAAGGCCCTAGGCATGTGAGAAGCCTACGGATCGGCAACAGTTATGCCTTTAAGGCGCCACAGTGCCGGGAAGAAGTTTATATCTGGGGTTTGCTGCAACCTCCGTCGTCGGTGCGAATGACAACGGTAACATTGTTTCGTAAATATACCTCTCCATATTGTCAATGCCTACGACGAGAACGACTGCTGCACTCGTCAACTCCTTACCAGGTGCCCAGGTGCAACAGTGAAAGTGCCTTCACCTCCCACGGTGTACCACAATATTTTCATGACATCATGACAGACATACAGATAGCTGGGTTCAATTTATGGAGCTTAGTTCTATAGCGGTCTTGATGAGTGGCAGATGGTCGCAGCAGGTGATGGAACCTGGNGGGTTCAATTTATGGAGCTTAGTTCTATAGCGGTCTTGATGAGTGGCAGATGGTCGCAGCAGGTGATGGAACCTGGTATAGATATTATGGAGACGTCGGTCTTGGGTCCAGCAGAAGCATTTTCGAGTTCTTTAGATGGGACACGTGCGGCANTATAGATATTATGGAGACGTCGGTCTTGGGTCCAGCAGAAGCATTTTCGAGTTCTTTAGATGGGACACGTGCGGCAACAGGACCACTGATATCTTCAGGCATGATGTCGATAGCAAGATCGACTTTTTTGTTTGAAATATCTTCAATGTTTTCGACTGCAACTTCAGACGAACCGACAGAACCATTTGTTAATGCTACTTCTGTTTCTTCGGCTTTACCATCCAGTTCTTTGGCTGACCTGTCTCTGACAGAGTTCGGGACATCACCTGTATCGCCACCACCAGAGAAAACGTATCCCTGGTGCNTTTGGCTGACCTGTCTCTGACAGAGTTCGGGACATCACCTGTATCGCCACCACCAGAGAAAACGTATCCCTGGTGCTACTGCGACAAGGTATTTTAGCATTAACAGACCGCACTGCACCATTAATTTGGTGGCTGTGTGAACAATCCCATTCACATTAAATATGCGTGCTTATGGTATGAGTCGTTTTTCTACCATAACGATACTTACTGTAAATATGTAAGGTCATGCTAAGTTAAACTGCAGGATTCATTGATACCCTCGAGCCGTATCTGCAACAGAGTTCTTGCGGCCTCCTTCGGCGGATTGACGGACGGTGATTTCGATCATATGGTACCACTACCAAAATCTGCTGTGCCAGTATTAAAGACGAACCTAGCAACTCATCACAAGGAAAAACATCTCTTTCCACGAAGATATCTTTATCCATGTTCCCTGCTCCTTCCTACGTGAAGACAGCAGAACAATCTCGATCTGGGACCACTAGTGTATCATCTACGGAACTTTCAGTGGCATACCAGAGTCGCGTCTGCTGCAAGGATTTTGCCTTCAAACTTACTGCACTGCAGCACGAATTTCACGAGTGCCCTAATCGTTGGTTTCGTATTTAACGAATTGGAACTGAAGGCGATGTTTATGCGGTTGCAGATTCTATGTAGACTAAATAAACAAAATTGTAGTAGAAAATTTTAATAAATCTAAAAAAATACAAAAATTATTTTTATGTTTTAGCCATAAATATTGTCTTCCCCTGGTTTAAATTAATTTTTATAAAAAGCACTATGATGCAAATACTATTTTATATTTAGCTAATCATTATGTTTATAAATGGTTGCAGGGCNGCACTATGATGCAAATACTATTTTATATTTAGCTAATCATTATGTTTATAAATGGTTGCAGGGCTTATACATGCATTCTTTCCTGAAGCTAGGAATGGTGCTTGCAAACTGAATTTCACCAGTCTCGCACTAATAAATAGTATATCACAATCGCATATGACTAAATATTCGCTTGCTTACAACCTGAGTTGCGAAAATGCGGCCATACAATGATTTAAGTCACAGACCCAACTGACATAAATATACGATTATGTTAACGTGATTGAGGGTATGCATTAAACCAATAATACAATGGTTATAACATACTGTATATATATNTACGATTATGTTAACGTGATTGAGGGTATGCATTAAACCAATAATACAATGGTTATAACATACTGTATATATATATATGTATAATTGTATATGGTATTCATAATACACAAAAGCAAAATTAAATATTGGTATGAGGGAATGTNTATACGATTATGTTAACGTGATTGAGGGTATGCATTAAACCAATAATACAATGGTTATAACATACTGTATATATATGTATAATTGTATATGGTATTCATAATACACAAAAGCAAAATTAAATATTGGTATGAGGGAATGTGCNACTCAATGCTTGTGTTTTTAAAATGTTTAACTATAAAAATATATTTAACTTTTAATTTAAAAAGTTAATTTCAAAAATTTTATTGACTTGCCTCATTTTTTGTTGTGGCCGAGTTTCACTATACCTCAGCCACATTGACTAGACAGTCTACTTGCACAGAGGCCCAAACACTTTTTACACAAATTTTTTGGAAATAAATTATGTCTTTGTTATGCTCCGTGGCGGAACTTTGGTGATAGGGGGATACATTTTGGGGACAAAAAAAAAAAAANAAATTATGTCTTTGTTATGCTCCGTGGCGGAACTTTGGTGATAGGGGGATACATTTTGGGGACAAAAAAAAAAAAAGGCTTTTTCGAAAACAGAAAGGGCCCTTTTGAGGGGCAAAAGGGGGATGAACATCAAACATGNCAAAAAAAAAAAAAGGCTTTTTCGAAAACAGAAAGGGCCCTTTTGAGGGGCAAAAGGGGGATGAAAATCAAACATGGTATTAGGGTCAACTATGCTAATATGCTGTGAGAAATTGCATGCCGGGTGGCAATGCACACGAACATTCTTCAGCTAATATGAATGGTACCGAATGTCCATTTCGAGAACCTCTCATGTCCAATCAGAGACGTGACCATTTTTCGAGAGCCTCGTGTAACCAATCAGAATCGAGATCCTCGCGTTCCTGCTTGCAAATTCCGGCAAACATTGCACACTTTCAATCTGATTCAGCCTCATTGTGCAAACCAGCCTCATTGAATACATATTGGATAATTTNGCAAACATTGCACACTTTCAATCTGATTCAGCCTCATTGTGCAAACCAGCCTCATTGAATACATATTGGATAATTTGCGACTTAATTTAGGAAATATTTTGGCGAGATTGTTAGACTGACATTAAAAATAATCTGACTCGCACACGGAGGGTTCCGCCTACTATAAAAATACCTATACTTCATAGTAAACACAATACCGTCGAAACATCAGTGTACAATGAAATTAAACACACGCTACACCATTTGTACATCAATGCCTGCTATAAAAGGTTCCTACCCCCTTTCTAGCTACAAGGGCACGCGAGAATGTGTGCGACTATAGAAAAAATACAAGATAAATAGATTTAAGTTAAATAAATAAAATAAAAGCAGGCAGGTACATACCGGTTCCTTAGAAAATGAAAATTTTCTGCGTACTTGCTTCTGGTTCAAATATTTACCACGATATAAATGACATAGTCAGAGTGAGTATATATTGTAATTGTTTAATTATAGTTACCAAATAATAGGTAAAAGTGAATTGTAAAGCGATTGGAAGCTAAGTAGGTACAATTCAAAGGTTGCTTATCTAAATCAATATGTGCGTAAATAATAAGCTAGGTCGATTATGTTGGATGAACGTAGTTTATTTCCATCGGTGACTAAAACAATTATTAAATCTCGTAAAAAAACAAACACACAAAACTAATCGTTATATCGAGATTTACTTTTCAATGGTCTATAGCATAGGAAGCGGTAAACAGCGGGACGTTCGTAGTGACTAAACATAGTTTCGTCGCGAACTGGTTTTTAATTACGACAGCCACTCNAAGATTTAGTTATACACGCATTTATTAAAGCTAGGTCGATTATGTTGGATGAACGTAGTTTATTTCCATCGGTGACAAACAATAATTCAATCTCATAAAAAAACAAACACAAAACTAAAGCAATATAGCTCTAAATGAAAAGTTACCAGATATCGTATCCAAGCGGTAAACAGCGGGACGTTCGTGTTGACTAAACATAGTTTCGTCGCGAACTGGTTTTTAATTACGACAGCCACTCCAAGACCACTTTGCAGCATGACAATGCAAGAAAGGCGCGGATGGCTCAACCTCCGTTGTAATTCAAATTTCTTCCCGCAAATGCTATCCAAGCGCCGCAGATTGTACAAAAAATGGCAGGTAATATTTTCGTAAGAGACTAAAGTAATATCTTTTAAACGAAGGACACAAATTACTATATGACATGTTTTCGTAAACGGGACCTAATGGCAAATATTTAAGTTACGGTAAAAAGTCCTAAGTCTGAAAAAAATATTTTAACTAAAGATCATTTTATAAAGGAACATTAAAGATTTAGCGAGATTAACATTTTCAAGTATTTTACTTTTTACCATCACCATGTGTCAAAGGCNGGAACATTAAAGATTTAGCGAGATTAACATTTTCAAGTATTTTACTTTTTACCATCACCATGTGTCAAAGGCCACTCACTACCCAAAGCAGAAATATATCAATTGTTTAGTTAATATTTTCGAAGCCACAGATAATCTGCTATTTTGTATTGCCGTATAAACTAACTATTGTTTTTCTTAAACTCAGTCATCCATTGTTAATAGTAATGGCAAGCTTTTCTTCTAGTGTTCCTGTTTGTGTTAATTCTTTGACCTAGTTTTTTTTACTAGCAGATTGCTGTGTTTCTGGGCGTGCACATTGTACACGTTACTACAGATTAGTAAAATATGCGAGTGCTTGCGTGCTTTCATATTATATATGTACACACTCAGTGGCCAAAATTATGACCACTTGCCACTTATACGCAGATCTGCCATAACTTCACGTTGTTGCAGCTAGAGGGCGAGGTAGCTAAAAAAAAGGGAATACAGGACAAGACATGCATTAATTGCACTGTGTTACTTGCGAAGAAATGGGCAAAAAACGTCATTTAACTGCGTTTGAACGCGGGATTATTGCAAGTGCTCTAAGTGTTCGAGAGCAGCAGTTATTAATGTTTACAGATAGTTGACTACCACGCAGAAAACCGGGTCTCAACGTCAGGCTTGTGGTCGTCACAGGCTACTGAATGCTCGATCTGAAAGGAGACTTGCCAGAGTTGTCCAGTCCAACAGAAGCGCAACAGTACGTCAAATAGTGCGTAATCTTAATCAAGGAGTAACTGCGAAGGTCTCTGAACGAACTGTTCACCGCACATTACACCGTATAGACCATGGAAGCCGACGACCTGTTCGAAAGCCTCTACTGTCTGCCTTGAACAAGAGCAGAAGTCTCCAGTTCGCAAAGGAGCACAAGTGTTGGACTGTAAATGACTGGAAAAGGGTCATGTGGTCCGATGAATTGCATTTTCAGTCACACCATGCAGAGGACAGGGTACGAATATGGCGAAAACAGCACGAAAACTTGCCACAAAACTTCAAGCTGGTGGAGGCAATATTATGGTTTGGGGGATGTTTTCTCTGTATTTTATGGGTCCTTTGATTCCCGTGGAACCCCGTCTGAATGCCCAAGGGTATTTAAGTGTTATCGCAAACCAAGCACATCCTGTTATGTCAATGGTGTAACCTGCCAGGGCTGGATACTTCCAGCAGACAATGCTGTGTCATAAAGCTAGCATTGTCCGCAAATGGTTCGAAAAGCACGAAANAGGGCTGGATACTTCCAGCAGACAATGCTGTGTCATAAAGCTAGCATTGTCCGCAAATGGTTCGAAAAGCACGAAAGAAACTTTACCTTGCTTAGTTGGCATGCACAATCACCAGATCTCAATTTAATTGAGAATATGTGGGATGAGATCGAACGAAGCATAAGGCACCTGGATCCAGTACCATCATATCTTAAGGAATTTTAAAGGGCAGTTCATCGGATATGGTCTGAAATTCCTCATACACACCTACCAACATATCATAGAATCCATGCCAAGACAAATCCATGCAGTATTAAGGTCAAAATGTGGTCCAACATTGGCCACTCAGTGTATATATTCCTAGTTACAGTCGGGACGGGGCCCTTAAATTACATTTTGGTTTTAACACTTATCTCACAAATATAAATTAACACGTATAGAAGAATAATATTCACCTCAAGCACGTCAACAATCGCTACACGAAATACAATCTTTTATTCAACACATCATATAACTAAATCAATTCACTACATTAATTTCAATGGTCATACGGAAAAAAGGATCACAAAAACATTTAAAATCAATTTTATTAACAGCCAAATATTTTAATAAAAATTTTAACACTTTAGATACAAACTGAAATACATCCAGCATCTAGGTCACTAAATTACAATTTGAGAGCCCAGCTCAACATCTACTTACGTAGTAAAACTTATTTTTTATTACAAAAACATTGAATTACGAATATTGCAAATAATTAAAATTAAAACGTGTTAAAACACTTGTCTTGAATGCACACTAATTAGGAGAGAGTTCACTAATTTAATTGCTGCTACAACAGATTTCCACAGCTCAAGATTGTCCAACCATGGCTTCGAGCAGCACGGACGTTCGTCAACTGCGTCCATGCTAGTGCTTGGGAGACACTAATNAACCATGGCTTCGAGCAGCACGGACGTTCGTCAACTGCGTCCATGCTAGTGCTTGGGAGACACTAATATCGCTGAATTATCTGCGGATTTACGCACGCGGCTATTGCGATCAGGAGAGCAAATATATATAGCTGAAACATCTCTATAATTAGCTACGGCTCTAGACTTCACAGAAGATGGTACATTAATGCTGCTGTATATGTCTGAACCGATCACCATCATCGAATCATCTGCAGATCCAGACTTTGCTAACGATTCTACGGCATTTCGTCGCTGAGGATAAACGAATGCTATTGAATCGCGTCTCGATCTAGCCGTGGTATTGAACACTACATAGGGAGACGTTTCGACATTCATGTCGTGCCTTCTGGACCTGGTCTGCTGTCGAGTTTGCGAAAATGGAAAANTACATAGGGAGACGTTTCGACATTCATGTCGTGCCTTCTGGACCTGGTCTGCTGTCGAGTTTGCGAAAATGGAAAATGAATGTTGCTCATCGTGGTGAGCGGCTCAACTGTTCCCACCGTGCTGCCGCAGACCTGCAACATACATACACGCCTGTAAAACTGCCACTGCGATAAAGCAACTGAGCAAGGTTTATATAACACACATACGGACAAGAACCAAGATCGTGGATCACGCAACAAATGTTACTCAGTTCATTCGTACTTCCATCACATACTGCTTTAGCTCTAAAAGTATTCACAAAGATCCAGATCTGATCCTACCTAAGAAAATTGAAAATGGGCTTTACTTTAGAAAGACTGCGAAAAATGTCCAACATGGTCATTGCAAAGCAACTGGCAATATTAAAGTCCAGTTAGTCATACATTATCTCTGCTGCCAAGTGGACCTAGTCTGGCGTGAACACAAGAATGGTTAGACAGCACTTCCTCTGAAGTTTTCCAGACGACCCGGAGGAAGCAGCACATCACATACGTGGCTAAAGACAAGACTGCATTATAATACTGTCTAGTATACATAGGAACAAAACAATTCGTCTCGGACTGAGTTTTTAATTAGAATTTATAAGGTAAGACGCTATTTAATGGCGGTGAGGATACCATATTCGGTACAGTAGTTCTTGCTCACACTGTGTCAGTCTATCTGCGAGCATTACAGAACCCAGTTACCACATTTGTCAAGCGCCTGCTCAGTTATTATACTTGCAAGTGTTCTCAAATCTAAGTTGTTATTTAAATCACAATTATATTCATAAAGAGGAAGATTTGCATATATATATATATATATATATATATATATATATTAGAAACATTTATAAAGCACAAATAGCGAGTTTGTATTTCTTACGAAACCTGCTGAGCTGACAAACTGTTCAACTTTTACGTTGATCTTTAAAATATCCTGCAAGAAATTTACGGATTAGGATCATTCATAAAATGAAAATGTAACAATTTTCGTTTACTTTCAGTTGCGTGTAGCATAGAAAATTTCATTTCCACGTTTAAGCTTTTAATTGAACC
Source organism: Clitarchus hookeri (assembly GCA_002778355.1). Classification (NCBI taxonomy): domain Eukaryota; kingdom Metazoa; phylum Arthropoda; class Insecta; order Phasmatodea; family Phasmatidae; genus Clitarchus; species Clitarchus hookeri. Next base: position 1,207 of record NQII01002496.1, on the reverse strand, counting down.
ATAATCTCGTCCCTGTCAACGCAGTTCCTTTCTACTACAAAATTCCGCCTGTAATTTTAATTCCTATTAACTGACATTTTGTGAAAAATCTTTGTATGGAACTTTTCTGAATCAAAACCAAATTTTTCTTTCACATAAGGGTCTTAGTTTGTTAGGATTCACCCCTCCCTTATTTTTTAACACACTTCTCTGCTCTTCGAAGCCATCGCAAAATAACTCTTCCTAACAATTATCTAGGTGACACGAATATTGCTTTTGGCGTAGATGAAATACAGTTCTTCCCTACCTTGCATATCAGTCTTACTGTATGTTCACTGACATCACACTCTTGTCTAAATATCACTGTTTGAAATTCAAACTTCCGCGTAATTCTTTTTGCTTCAGATTAAAATAAAAAATAAATCACTAAATAAATATCTGGTTTGTTATCCACTTTCCTTTTTAAACCTCTGGTGTTAGTATAATTATTATTTAGGACAAGTTCAATGAAATACACTCCGGATTTTCAGACTTGTTCATACAAATGAGCGCTGTAGAGGGTTAGGGTTGCTTTGGCACACCAGGACCTGAGACCAGAGCGACTGAGCTGTTCGTGCTCTCATTCCGGTAGGCCGGAGGTCATAATGGATCCAGGCCACCTGTACCTTAATCCTGGTAACCTTTGTCCTCGAGCCAAAAAATTTAGAGGTATTATAAAATAAATTAACATTATTAAATGGAATATTAATTACTTATTTTAAAAAAACTTTCTGGAGGTTCCCTCACCGCCATCAACCCAGACCTATATTCGTTATATCGTGTCTCGCCATTTTGGATTTTTCGTTTGTCGTTTATTTATACATTGTTGGAGGCCGCCATTTTGGTTATCATATGTTTTAATCATCTAGGTGGCGCTAGTGTATAAATTATCGATTTATCCATCAGGAGAGCTGCCGATCTAGCCATGGCAACCATATTTGTTAAATTTTTGTAAGTATGGATGGTGGTGTCCGCATCCTGTAGAATTGGTTAAATTTTCAATATATAGGTAGCATTGATACAGCGATTTCACTGCCAAGCAAGCTGTCTGTACCTGATCATTCTGATAGTCCAATCACAAATTGGGCTGTCGGCACTCGCATTAGGTTCATATACATAAAAAATGACTTATTTTCCATCCTAATAAAATTATTTTAATCTGCAGTATGCATACATTCATAATTTATTA
>NQII01002495.1:322381-349564 GCA_002778355.1 Clitarchus hookeri | reverse complement strand
AGAACTAGAAAGAATGGTCAGGTTAGAGGTCATTACACCAATAGATTTTCCCACGCAATTTTGTGCTCCAATGGTTGTTGTGACTAAGAGAGACAAAGTAAGCGTATGTTGTGACTTTACTGAATTGAACAAATATGTAGACCGCCCGGTTTTTCCCAATCACAAAGTTAAGTGTACCTTATCGCAACTGAACAATGCTAATGTCTTCAGTACGATCGACACAAACTCTGGATTTCACCAAGTCCCGCTTAGTGAAAATAGCCGGCCTCTCACAACATTCATTACCCTGTTTGGGAGGTTCATGTATCGAAGATTGCCATTTGGTTTGAATGCGGCCCCAGAGTATTATAGTTGCAAGATTGGCCGCATCTTGGAACACATACCACATCTCCTTCAGCACGTCAATGTTCTAGTCTATGGGGAGACAGTCGAACATGATGCAACACTGCGCCTGGTACTGACTAAGTACAAGGAAGAAGGTATTACTATTAATATGGACAAAAGTGTTTTTGGGGTAAATAAGGTTAGGTTTTTGGGTCAGGAGATTTCATCAGAGGGTATATCAGTTGAACCGAGCAGAGTCAAAGCCATAACAGAATTTTCTTAGCCTAAAATTAGGACGGAGTTATTACGATTCCTAGGCATGGTTAATTACATGGGTAATTTTATCCCTAACAAAAGCTAAATTCTACAACAGCTGCAGGAATTACTGTAGGAAAATCACATTTATATGTGGGGAAGTGACCAACAGTTGGCATACCAGGAAGTAAAAAAGCTGACGCTAAAAGCCCCATGTCCAGCTCACTCTGATGTGTGCAAAAAATGATTGTGAGTGCAGACAGCTCCTCGTTCGGTCTGGGTTGTGTCTTGATGCAAGTGAGTCAAACCGGTACCCAGGAAGTAGTATGCTACAGTTCCAGGGTTCTCACCAAGACAGAAATGAGGTACGCTCAAATCGAGAAAGAGGACCTGGCCTTGACTTGGGCATGCAATAAATTCCAAAAATATGTTCTTGGGCTCCATGTTGAACTGGAGACTGACCACAAACTATTCATCCAAATACTTTCTTCCAAAAACATTGATGACCTGAGTCCTACGTTGCAAAGATTTCGAATTAGACTTATGAAATACTCTTATACAATTTCTTACCTGCCGGGCAAACAATTAGTCATAAGTCATAGCAAATTGTTTGTCACGAAACCCAGTTCAAGAAACAGACTCGTTGGCTGAGGAACTGTCTGCAGACAGAGGGGCGCACGTGAACATGGTCATATCAAATGTGTCAGTTGCGCCAAACATCCTACAGCAGATTAAAGCCAAACAGCAAACTGACCCAGTCTAATGGCCACCCAGGCGACTCGTACCGAAAGAACTGGACAAATACTACCAGTAGCGATTTGAAATAAACATTTGTGAAGGGTTCCTGTTAAAGAACACCTGGTTGATAGTTCTGGTTGAAATGCAACAGTATGTTCTTGCACAACTTCACAAAGGTCATTTGGGCATACCTAAATATAAGGCCCGAGCTAGGGAAGCTGTTTGGTGGTTAGGACTACAGCTCACATAGAAGCAGTAATAGCAGTGTGTCCCACGTGCATTGAACATAGGAGCCCGGCTAAGGAACCATTCAATACAGAAGGCATCCCAGACTACACATGGCAAAAAATCGGTATGGACCTACTGAAATGTCAAAGCAGGTGGTTCCTGGTAATGGTAGACTACTTTTCCAAATATTTTGAATTGATTGAAATAACCAGCTTAACCGAAGTTGCAGTCATCCACCAGAGCAAAACAGTTTTTGCACGTTTCGGAATCCCCAAAATAGTACGAACGGATAACGGCCCACAATTCAGAGGTATGTTTAGTCACTTTGCCAAGAAATACAGGTTCAGTCATCAAACTAGTAGTCCGCGCTACACCCAGTCCAATGGCTGTGCAGAAGCAGCTGTAAAAACAGCCAAGAAATTACTGAATGAAAGTCAGGATGTTCATGAGGCTCTCCTTGCGTACATACAGGAGCACTCCACTGGAATGTGGTCTTTCCCCGGCGGAAATTATGCTAGGCAGGAAAGTTACGACTTCACTTTCATCTTTTAGCTTATCAGGAAAGACCAACAAGTAATTGAAACAAAAATTAATGCAGGAGAAAAGGTATCAGCCTCTATGGTATAACAATCGCCACCAAGTGAAAGAGCTTCCTCCGCTTAGGAAAGACGATCAGGTCTGGGACCTCCGGAAATACATAGACCTAATGAATCATCTACACCTAGGTCATACCAGGTTCAAGTAGGCAGCAGAACATATCGGCGCAACCGCTATCAACTGGTGCACGCACCTTTGTGGGAAGGAGTGATCGGGCTAAGCGGAGGGGTTGACGCCGAACAGAAGCGAGCCACTAAGGGACACTGAGCAAAGCCATGGGAAAGAATGGCAGCCCAAAGGGCCTACTGCCACCGCTTCCNGTTGACGCCGAACAGAAGCGAGCCACTAAGGGACACTGAGCAAAGCCATGGGAAAGAATGGCAGCCCAAAGGGCCTACTGCCACCGCTTCCTCAGAGGGGTCTAACGAGTCAGACAGTGACTCTGAATGGCGAGAATGGGACAATGAAGGGAAGGCTGAGAGCCCACTCCTTTGTAAGTCGGGTAGGAAAAGGGGCCCATTGGAGTGGATGGCAGATTATTGTCAGAAAGAATTGTCCTATGAAGTAAGCTTGTTTGGATTTAAAGTTTTGTATTGTCAGTAAGAATTGTAAGTTGCACTTTCCATGTAACTGTGTGCTAGTAACTTGTGTCCTTGTTTGTATTTGAAGGTTGTGAATAAAAAGGGGGAGATGTATCCTTGACGAGGGCAGTTGTTGGGAAGATGGCCGCGAGGTTCGGTAACAAGGAGCAACGTGTGCCTCAGCTTAGAGTAGTGTGTCGTTAACTTATTTAATGCCCTGCCTGAGATACATAGTAACGACGAAACAACGCCATGACGCTACCTGCCCTGATGCCCGCTACTCTCAGAATGAAGAGGGAGTAGCGTGGCGGAAGTAACGGAAGTTGAGCAACGCCCGCCAAAACAGAATATCCTTTGACAAAAACGAAATGAATGAAATGGAACATATTACCCTTGAAAAATACATTACATTAAGCAAAACATAAGTTGTGGTTTACATTGGCAAACACAAAGATGATAAAAATTACATGGCAATAATTTTTATAGCATTTTCAAATTTTAGCAATAAGTCTATGCTGCTTCCTGAAAGAGATGATACACACATAGAACACTTTGAAACAAGGAGAGAATGATTACGCATTAATTAAAAAGTCTTTTAATTAAAATAAAATTAACGCTAAGTTTGCCATGAGAATTTTGGCCTGGATCAGTTAGAGTTAGTGTTCCACTGCTGGAGTCAAGACACGTGTGTAAATTATTATGCACGGCAATGATAAAAAGNGATCAGTTAGAGTTAGTGTTCCACTGCTGGAGTCAAGACACGTGTGTAAATTATTATGCACGGCAATGATAAAAAGTATTGTTACTCATTACTGTGTTCCTTTATTAAGCATTGCCCGATGCACTAGTTAGTTTTCCATAAAATTATGGGATTGCTTAGTTCTCGGCGACCAAGTGGTCGGCACTATGCACCATTGGTATTTTGTTATTTGTGCGAGGATTGCGTCACATCCATTTCCTGTCTGGTTATTAATTACGANACTATGCACCATTGGTATTTTGTTATTTGTGCGAGGATTGCGTCACATCCATTTCCTGTCTGGTTATTAATTACGAAAGTAATTATGAAGGACTGATTTGCTTTGTTAAAGTGGTTTACACAAAGTTACACCTTGTGGCGTTGAAAGTTTTTACACTGACTCATGTAGCATAAGTTGGGCATGTGGCCTCCGGTCGTGCGGCCGTTTCCTTGAGTAGATAGTTCCTACCTGCTTCGCCAGGTGGTGTGCACAGGTCGACAAGGGCTCTGGGGGAAGCTGCGGTCAGTGTCACAAGTTAATTCAATCACTGCAAGCAGAGTTTAATCCTAAAGACCTTGGGGAACTGAAGGACTTTCTGGGAACAAATGTAACAAGAAAAGGAAATCAAATAAAAATTTCTCAAAATAAGCTCATTGATAAAATGTTGGTTAAGTTCAGGATGAAGGACTGTAATGGTGCTAACACCCCAATGGAGAACAATTTTCAGGTAAATTCAGATGAACTAGTGAACAAAAATATGCCATTCAGAGAACTTGTAGGCTCACTCATGTGTGTAGCTATTGTTAGCAGACCGGACATAGCTTTTGCCACATTTTTTGTGAGCAGACATTTAAACAAACCAACAAACCAACTTTGGACTGCTGGTAAGTGTGGTAGCTGTAGGGAACTATGTTGTTTTTGTTATAAGTGTGGTAACACTGCAGATGTATGTTATGGTTCTTGTTAGATAATAAATGGTGGTCTGTTTGCCGGAATAACCAGGGAATATGTGACGTTATTACACTGGCGACAAGGATGGGATGTGAAGAAAATGTAGTATAATTAGTATATGGTTGTTTTGTTGACGAGTTATGGGGGCGATCGGAAGAGTGGGAGAATTTTGCCAACATGAAGAAGAGGTGGTGTCGTATGTGCTTCGGCTAAAGTATTATTTCAAGGCCAACCAAATTAGGGACGAGAATAAAGTGTCTGTGGTAATTACAGTTATTGGGCCAAAGGTACTTGCGATGCTCAGTGATTTAGTGTCGCCGGACAGCGTGGATGCACAGTCATACAACGAGCTGGCAAAAGTGTTAGTAGAAGACTATACTCCGAGAAAGATTGTGGTGGCTGAACGTTACATTTTTTACAGCAGAGTATAGAAATCCAGGGAAAAGATAGCCGAATTTGTAGTGGCTATTAAACGTCTTGCAACATTGTGTAAATTTGGCGCTTTCCTGAGTGAAGCGTTACAGGACAAGCTAGTTGTGGGAATTGCCGACGAGCGTGTGCGTCAGCGATTGTTGTCAGAATATTTGTCGTTCGAAGATGCATACGAACTAGCTATTCAGCTGGAACAAGTCTATGTCCAGAAGAATGCCTGGGAATTTGGTCACAAGATAACCAATAGGATCGCTAGGCTAGATTTTTCCCATCGGCAGCCGGGGTCTGGGAGCGACAAACAGTTGAAGTGTTCCCATTGTGGCCAGGGTTCACATTTAGCTGACGCCTGTCCTTTCAAGTAGGTTACATGCTATGCTTGTTCCCTCAAGGGGCACTTAGCAAGACAGTGTTCAACTAGGGGTAAACAGAAGGATCAAACTTAAGTACATCAGGTAGCATCTAAAGAAACTGTGCATCCTAATGATGATATTAAGGTAATGGAGGCACAGCATGGGTGGCATTACGCCTTCATGTTATAAAGTGCAGCTGAACGTTGAAGGTCTGCTGTTGGAAATGGAGCTGGACACAGGGGGCGGCAGTTAGTGCGTTACCACAACTCATTTGCCAACAGCAGTTGCAACACTTAGACTGCAAGCCAGTGTCAATCCAACTGAATACCTAGGGGGGCCAGGGCCTACCAGTGTTAGGTCAGGTGATGGTTAACGTGAAGCACAATAACCAATCTGTGAGGTTGCCCATATTAGTGGTTAAACAGCTCAGCAAAGATATGCCAGCATTGATAGAACGCAATTGCTTAGAACAATTGAAATTGGATTGGCAGTCCATATTTCAGGTCAATTTAAGCTTGCCTAGCAAGGCAGCAGAGCCAGTTGAGACAAAAGTATGCAGATATTTTTAAGACGGGAGTAGGTACAATTAAAAGTCACACTGCAGCATTACACTTGAAGCCTAATGTGACACCCAAGTTTTGTAAAGCACGAACAGTGCCACATGCATTGTGGGCACAAGTAGAAAGGCAGTTGGATCGGTAGGAAAAACAAGGGATAATTTATCCAGTAACGTGTGATTGGGCAACACCATTGGTGTGCGTGGAGAAAGCTAATGGGGGGTTGAGGTTAAGTGCTGACTACAAGGTAACCTTGAACTCTGTACTAGACAAAGACCCTATCGTCTTCTGAAGCCAGAAGATATCTTAGCCTCGCTAGCCGGATGTGTTTGTTTCTCGGTCCTGGATTTATTACCAGCATGCCAACAGTTGGAAGTATCAGACTAGTCGCAACCCCTGTTAACCATAAACATGCAAAAGGGGCTATACAGGTTCACAAGACTGCAGTTTGAATTGTCATCAGCCCCAGCCGTCTTTCAGTCTGTGTTGGAGTGGTATTCCCAGAATGGTGACCTATTTGGATGATGTTTTAGTGGTGGGTTCTACGTTTGAACTGGCATGGGAAGGGTTAGATAAGGTATTGGCTTGGTACAAAAGACATCGTATTAGACTCAACCTGTCAAAATGCAGATTTTTGGAGTCTGAGGTGACTTACGTGGGGCGTGTAATTGATCGTACAGGAGATAGACCATCAAACAAATTATTGAGAGCAGTCAAGGAGGCACCAGAGCCAACCAACAAGCAAGAACTACGAGCTTATTGCGGCTTGTCAAATTACTATGGGCGGTTTATCCCCCAGTTATCCAGCAAACTCAGTGCATTTTACGAGTTGTTGAAACTGAATGTGCCTTGGGAGTGGAATGTTGATATGAGCAGACTTTTTCAAGAGAGTAAAGACTGGTTTATTCAGTCTAGTTCGCTTGTCCATTTTGACCCGGACAAGCCATTTGTATTGACTTGTGATGCATCCCCAATAGGCGTTGGGGCAGTTCTGTCGCACCTTGGAGAAAATGGTGACCGTCCTGTTGGGTATGTTTCTAAAACACTAACAGCAGCAGAAAATAACTACACGCAATTAGATTGCGAGGCCTTAGCCATTATGCTTGGAGTAAAACAAATTTCACAACTACATTTATTTATAGTCGCACGTTTATTCTCGAGATGGACCACAAACCACTCACCACCCTTTTTGGAGAGCGGTGGGGTCACCGTAACACCGGACATGCTGACAAGAGTGTGGAACGAGTTTGATTATCGCGTAAATGTCGTTTGAGTCGCTCGTGGTGGTCACATTCAACATTTATGAATGTATGGTTAACAAACTTCACGGTTCCACGGTCCATTTGATTGGTCAATCAAGGTTGAAGGTTGTTTGGTTTTGATATTATAGACCTTCAAAGTTGGGGTATTCTTTTATACTCATCCTGCATGTCAGTACAGGAGACAATGGCAGTGACATTTTCACAAAGGCATTAGGACAGAACAAGTTTGTCAATTTTAGAGACTCTTTGAAACAAACAAGTTACTTAATTTAGGCCTATGTAGTCAAAATTATATTATTGTAAATTGTTTGATTGACTATTTATTTGTAGCATAGTGTGAAGTTCTTGTTTGTACTGTACTGTTATTTTCACTATACATTTTACTAGATCCGGCTTTCTCAAGTAACTCCTCCAAGTCTGTTGGGCTGCATTACTATAAGCATTCACTCCCTCTTGAATTGTACTTTACCTCCACCTTCATCTTGCTGCCACTGTCCTTCACTCGCTGCTGCCAACCTATGCGCTATATCACTACATCTCCCTATTTATCACCATTTAAAGAACTACTACATACATTATAATTTAAAATTTACTTTAGTATGTAGCTACCTAAATAATGAGGTGCCTTAACAGTACTTTGTGGTCTCGATGTCATACTGGCTTCTTGTCCTCTCTGCTCTCCCAATGGGATCATTTCTTCAAATGCAAGACCTCTAAAGCCTCCATTGTGAACTACACTTTCTCTTCTCCCTCCCCGATGTATTTGACTCAACTGTTACAACTCGTTCCCCTGTCCAGTAAGGCTGCATATTGTTTGTTGATTTAACATTTACAGTTGTTTGTGTATGTTCCTTTTGAACCCTAGACTTCCTTAGGTGAAATGTATTTCTTCTTTTTATTCTACCCTGTTCATCCTCTATAATGATCAACCTTGGAGCATCACAAATCGGTATCACTTTAGCAGGCTTCCAGATACCTTGATCATAGTGCACCACATGCTTACCCTTATCAAACTCAACACATCTGGGCTTCGTGTTCTTGTCATAACAAGTCTTGTTTCTGTAGTTCTTGTTCAGCTAAACCATTACTCCTAGGGTAATATGGGCTTCAAGTTTGGACTTTAAAGCCATAGTCTGTGCTAAACTGCCGCATTTGTTGTGAATTAAGTGGCATTTTGTCAGCTATCAAGGTGCTAGTGTTGAGAAAATTCTTTTCAGTATTTCTACTAGAGTAGTTGAATCTTTGGATGATAAGGGAACCAGCTCAATCGGCTCTGAATAATAGTCACACAGCACAGGGTAAGATTGTGTTTTAAATTTGAGTATGTTGCATGCCACTTTCTGGAATGGTAATTTCTGTGGTTCCTATACAATCATTGGTTATTTTGGAGTTTTTGCACTGTATTTCTCACATTTTTACATTTGGCGATGAAGTTCTCAATGTTAGTGCCCATGCCCTCCCAATAAAGTAGGAACACTGTTTGTTTTAATGCAGTTGGGACAATGGTTCGCTCAGCCAGGAACACTAAATCATCCTCAACTACAATCTCATGTCGGAACAAAGTATAGTAGAATATTAAAATTTCAGGTACATTTGTTTTAGAGTTAGGCAAGCCCTCATAAAATAAGGTACTTAGCTAGGTCAGTAAAACATCACTTTTGCTTTGTTGTTGGAAAAGGGCTTTTTTTTCATCTGNAGCCCTCATAAAATAAGGTACTTAGCTAGGTCAGTAAAACATCACTTTTGCTTTGTTGTTGGAAAAGGGCTTTTTTTTCATCTGACACATTTAAGGAATGCACAACTTTATTCAAAGACACGTCAACATCACTCGTAGGAGCTTTAGAGCATGCTCTACTCAGGGCATCTGCTATAAGCATTTTTAATCTGGTTAAATAAACAAGGATGATTCTGTATAAACTCAACTTTAGTTTAATGCATTGTAGTCGCTTGGATGGGACATGACAAATTTCTTTCTTCATAAGTGAAACCACTGGTTGGTGATCTGTTTGAATGGTTACATCATGACCATAGATGTACAGTACTGATGAAAATATCTACATGCAAAAAGCACTGCTACGAACTCTTTATCAATCTGGCCATAATTACTTTCTGTCTACGAGAGAGTCTTCGATGCATAACACACTGGCTTGTTGTCCTGCAATAAAACCCAACCAAATCCATCTTTACTACTATCAGTTTGAATTACAATGACTTTACTCTCATCAAATGTTTGCGAAACAGATTCAGACGCAAGAACTGTTTTTAGTGTGCGTACACTATCAACATGGGACTGTTCGCTTGAGTATAGGAAAGGGCAGGACGTGGGTAATGCACATGCATGGACCATAGAGCAACCAGTCTTCCTTATCCAACATTTTCAGAAATTTGCAGATTAAGACGGAAGCGATAGCAAGGGAGACGGAACAGGCAGAAGTACTGAAAACTGTAAAAAACTATGCTATGCTNGATTAAGACGGAAGCGATAGCAAGGGAGACGGAACAGGCAGAAGTACTGAAAACTGTAAAAAACTATGCTATGCTATGTATGGGTGGCCAAATAAAGTCAGCGAGCCCAACATCAAACCTTGCACAAGCAAGAGGGACGAGATGGCTGTGGAAGACAATTGTGTAATGTGGGCAGACAGGGTAGTAATTCCACAAGGGCTTAGATGTTGCACGAAGGTCATCCCGATGTGGTGCGGATGAAAATGCTGGGGAGAAGTTATGTCTAGTGGCCTGGAATGGACGATGAGATTGAGAACACAATGAAGAGGTGCACGGCTTGTAAGCTGTCTAGACATAACACGCATCAAAGGTATCTTGACCAGCGACTTCTCGGGTGGGGGAACGATTACATGTCGACTTTGCAGAAAAGGAAGGAAACAAGTTATTGATTTTGGTGGATGCCTATTCTAAATGGATGGAGGTGAGGCCAATGCAGAGCACCACGGCGGAGAAAACAATTGAGAAGCTGCGAATGGCCTTTGCAGCATATGGCTTGCCAGAAATGCTGGTGACCGATAATGGGCCTCAGTTTCGTTCAGAGGAATTTGGGCAGTTTTGCAGGGCAAGCGCTAATACACTGCAGCTAACACCACCTTTCCACCCACAATCCAATGGAGCAGCAGAGAGAACATTGAAGTCAGTGAAGACAGCACTCTTGAAGCGGCCTTGGTGAATGGTCTCATTGGAAGGACAATATCCTTGCAGCATACAATTGATAAGTGGTTGTTTACTTACTTCAATACACAGCACACGACTACCACGAAGACCCCAGCAGAAATGTTTTTGAGAAGGAAACCACGTACTACGTTGTTGTTGGTGAAGCCAAAACTACTGGAATATCAAGACAAAGGGAGCAAACTAAGAAGGATTCAAGATGCCCCATCCTGTGATGGTGAAAAGTGACCGAGGGGAACAACCCAGATGGCTACCAGAGTGTATTGTAGAAGTGGTGAGCCCAATAATGCATAGGGTCGAGGTTGGAGAAGTAATAAGATTTTGTCATCAAAATCACTTACGCAAAAGCCACTTGCAAGAGGAAGTATCCTTGCGTGAACAGAGGAATTCACCCGGGATAGCACCCAAACAACAAGCGGGGAGGAGTCTGGTGTCTTCAAGGGAACCAGGAGCAGTGTTGGCACCAGAGCAGCCAGCAGTGGGAGCAGCATCAGGAGTCGTAGCAGCATCAGCACCAGAACGGCCAGCGACGGGCGTAGCATCAGCACCAAAGCAGCTAGCGACTGGGGCAGCGCCATCGGCACCAGTGCGACTAGAGACTGAACAACCGAGGGCCAGGCAGCGGGCACAGGAGACGACAGTGAGGGGGAAGAAGGCTTCTGTGGATTTGGTGGGGAAGCCACAGCTCCATCTGGACTGGAAACTCAAAGGCGCAGTGGAAGGAAGGTGTTCCCCAATGCGGTGGGAGTGGTAGACAGGAAGTGTTTTTTTTATCTGTGTTGGTTTAGGTCAGCACAACTACTGTAAATACTAAATTTATGAGGGAGAAGTGCAGTGTATAGTATAGAGAAGTTGTAATGCTGAGGTTGGCAGGACTGGGCAGTGTGAAGATGGTGTCCGGCCAAGGAACACAACACTATCACATGCAAATGATTATAAAAATGTTTTATTTAGAAAAATATCTAAAGTTTGATAAGTCTGTAAACTTACCTTCAGTTTTTTTAATTATTTTTTACAGAATGCGATGATCTTAGGCATAAGCATCACCCCAAATTAGAAATATGTCTTATGACTAAGCTTTTAGCATCATAACAATTATAATAATTTAAGAATGAAAAATATGCCTTACTGTGTCCAAGAGTTCCACAACCTTGGAAAAGAAGTACCACCAAGATGTACTGGCTAACTGAAACATATTTGATACAAAACATGCGTTAGACACAGGTAAATGAAACCCCACACACACACACATTTGCTTTTCAAATATAAACAAAAGTACCCAATTAATTTTTTCAATAAAATAAAATTTCTGCCAAACTACATAACATACAAAACATATTCATACAATTACTGAGAGAAAGCTGGCAACCTGAAATTCATACCTATGAAATAAATATTAGTCTCTTGGTGAAATTATTTTTTGTCATTCAGGAGAAAAAATGTAATTTAGTTTAATCACTAGTGTAATGTTTACTTGTATTCGAAAAGCTTGCTTTAGTTACTTGCATTACTTGTAGCACTAAAACTCATGCTCTGTAATGCCGTTACAGCAATGTTGTCTTGGAGTGTACATCAGATAAACAATGCTGCAAGCATCCATGGCTCTGTATGTGCATGTCCACTCGCATTTCTATTTCCTTCATTAATTCTTGGACGGTGGGTGACATTGAACATTTGACAAACTGCTACACATCTTGTTTGTGTTGTAATAACACAGTTATAATAATTATCGGGATACTCGGTTCCTTTTCTTTCATTTTGCGGGGTTTAGCAATATTTTACCAGGATTCAAAGTATTGTTAGTATATTTATCGGGCATACGTTTGCCTTTTCAGAAATCCTAGTTTTTGTTCCCGTCAGCATTAGTAGATAGAAGCTTTCCAACTGCAGCAGACAGTTTTTGTTCTGGAACATTGATTATCTTTTAATACGATGCAGTTCGGCATGGCGTGGGGAAGGGATTCCGGCCCACACCATGCCCTTATTTGGTAACGTTTTTGGCACCCTAGGGCGAGGAGTGGGGGTAGACACAGGCAACTTATACCCTGTGTGCCTACCGCACGCTAACAGTATACGGTATACAGAAACAGTAGACAACTGTGCCTACCACTCGCTAACAGTAAACGGTATACAGAAGCAGTAGACAACCAGCTACCGAAGAGGACATATCGTGCGTGGCAAATATCCCCCACACCGGCAAACTTTATCCTGCTAAATTATTTCTCCGCCGGTGTGGGAGGTCGCTGCCTTTGTATTTTCCTCTTGCGGTGCAAGTTTTAAATGACGTGATTAATACTTAAACTACTGCGGCGCTGCTTTTTACTTGTTTGTCTGGTGAAACTAACTGTTCGTGGCTCTGCTTACTTGAAGATTGTAGGTGAACTGTTGCATTTGAATGATAAACAAAAGTAAAGAGTAACACATCCGAGACTTGAATTTATGTTTATATTTATTTGGCGCCTTTTTAAGTTCCATGTCTCGAACGATTGAGCGAACCGAGCTGCAATTTCCAGTCGCCACTCCTGGCGGCTTCCACATTACAATGTTCAAAGGAAAATAGAAGACGTGTAGGTTTGTAGAATATACAGAGTTGTAGAGGTGTTTCGATAACACTTTTTCCTGATACCGACAGGTACTGATCCCCCGATACCACAGCTCATATTGATACTCTGATACCACTTTGTTGAATATTCTCAAGTTTTCCTCAACCTTTTCTTTTTCTTGCATGCTGCAAGAAAATATTTTTTAAATATTTTTTAACTGTGCCCGATTGAGGTTATGTTCAAATTGATAATTTTGTTATTAAGTAATTTGATATTTGGTATTTTTTGAACTTGGAAGCTGTCAGCAGTGACTTGTTCATCAATAGTAACAACACAACACAATTTTTAACCAGAAAATATATTTTAAAGTAAAGTAATTGTTAAAAAGATGTGTGTTTAATTTATATAAAACCTGAAAGATATTGATATTATATTTGCAAATTATTATCAATCCATTATTTATAGTTTGCAAAAAAGTTGTGATTGTTCTATTGATACTCTCAAGACCTCACTGTTAAAAGTCGCCCAAATCTCTTCACTCTCTCTTCTAATGATATGAAGCAGAGTATTATAAAACACAGTTTTTAATTCTGAAAGGTAATTAAGCATTCCAACAGATATTTTATAGGTTGAAAATGTCCTCACCAGATAACACAACAATTACAGCGACAAAACTGGTAATTTCATGTTTTCGTAAAGGTTGTAAAATTTCAGAGAGATTGCACACTTCATGAGAATGCTGTAAAAATTTTTGTGAAGGAGTGCAGCTTGCAAAGAAGACCTTAGAAACACTGAGACATTGCAATTCACTGAAAGTTTGAAGAGCTGTAAAATTAAAACCAAATGAGCTAGACCAAAAACATGTTGGGAATTTACTTACCTTCATGAAGGGACTGTCTGAATAAAGTCTTATCAAAATCTAAGAATGCGGGACACAAAAAAATTTTTTTTTGTTCAATTGACATGAAATAACCTCACTCAAAACACATTCCTATCTAGAATCATTTGAAAATAGTGTNTTTTTTTTTGTTCAATTGACATGAAATAACCTCACTCAAAACACATTCCTATCTAGAATCATTTGAAAATAGTGTGGAGAGCTTACACAAGTAAATATGATGTGTCAAAGGTGTAGATGTCTACATGCACGTCGAGGTTGTGACACTGAAAAATGTCACTACCAGTGACATCAGTGGCTACGTGGCAAGCCATTCTGGGTGAAGTGCTGCATGACTGCACAATACAGTTTGTTTACATTTATTGTTATTGCTGACGGACGTTTTTCACATTTCTAGTTAAAAATACAAATTTAACATTTTATCATGCCTAACAAAATTTTTCTTAAAATTTATTGCAGTTATCTGACATCTGCAAACCTTTCTGAGACCCTAGTTATATTTCCAAAATATCGGCCCATACCATAACTGATACAAGTACATTAAAAAATTGGTAAGTGTTGGAATAACTCTATTTTAAGTCAAGTATAGCGAGACAAAAGTACTGTCTCAATTATAAGGGATGTAATATAATGTTCTGACAACCCACATCTATTANTCAAGTATAGCGAGACAAAAGTACTGTCTCAATTATAAGGGATGTAATATAATGTTCTGACAACCCACATCTATTACCCAAATAAATGAAACAAACAGACAACAGCTGCAAACAAAAGATGGCAGACAAGAAGCTAAACATTCTTTCTGTATTTTTTACTCAACCACACAATAGCAATGATAATCATGAAGGTAAAGCTACTGTGAGTGTAAAAAGAATTTGATGTTAGTGTACATAACTATATGAATTGGAATTAATTAACACCCCCTGATTTTACACTTTCCCCATTTTACACATTTTTGGAAAATATTTCTGGTTTTGTATACCAGCACTGCAAGAATTTCCTAGATTTTCATACTATTTTCACATAGGTGTAACGTCCGCCTTTTTTATTGTCGTGGTTTCCCAGGGAAAAAAATTGGGAACCGTTTCTACCGGTAAAAATAGTTTACACAGCATCCCCTAAAATTTCCTGCTACAATAGTTTTTAAGCTGGTTGTCTATGCAAACATCTAGTAATTGGATGTGAAATACGTCTCGCGCAACGCCGACTATCACTGGCTCTGTGGCATGGTACGAGTCTGGTTTGCTCCCTCCCCTAACGACTGACGAGAGGGGAAGTGGTTACCTAGCAGCCAGCGAGACGTCTTGGCATCCTCTCTCTCTCTCTCTCTCTCCCCTCTTTCGGTCTCTCTCAGCTGCGCACTTTTCTTCCTCCACTTATATGCCTTCGAGAGAGGGAGCTGTTGTCTAGCAAAAAAAAGTGTCTCCTCTCCTCTCTCTCGACTGCTACCCCTTACACGCCTGGCCGCAGAACAGGTAAAGTGTGCCTGGCAATCGTAGAAATTTTATCAAGATTATCCGTCACTCAAAATAGTTGCACATATCACTGGTATTTCAAGGCAAATAGTTTTGCCTGAAAATGTAACGCAATACATTTTAATGAGGAATCACAACAAATTTGGTATAAACACAGTCAATAAAACCAAAAAGAGCATACACATTTACACACTTAGACAATTATCGTAGATTTAAAAATTGGCTTTCATACATTCTTTATACCCTGCTTAAATAGGCAGGGTCAGGGCAATTCCAGCGACAGTGGAGCAGTGTTTCTGCGACCATGCCACAAATGCTCCAAAACGCTCCAAGTCACCATCTGTCACCGGCGCAGGAGAGCAGTGTTGCCAACCCTACACATTTTTCGGTAGACCTACTGAAACCGATCTTTGTCTACCAAAAAACCAAAATATTTTATTTTCTACAGAATTCGTTTAATGCAGTTAAATAACTATAAGTCGCAAACAATCCGTAAAGAAGTGGCGGGTAAGCTACAAATCTAGGCATAGTACGAGAAGAATGTGTAGTTTTATTTTAGCAGAGAGAGAGAGAGAGAGAGACAGGCTGCACGCGCACCCTANGCGGAAATATACTGTAATTAACAGGACACCACAAATTGTTGATGCAGTTTCATTCAAGAAATATATTTTTTTCCTGGAAGTATACACACAAGTATATTCAGTACCTATTTTTATTTTTCTGAAATAGTCTTCCCATTTTACTTTTCCTTACTTCCACTCATATTATTTCAAATGTAAAAAAAAAAAGTATAAACAACCAAATGGTCATTATGAAAATCTATTTTTGACCCAAACTTCTGTACCTCTCACGCTTTAATATTTCCCCTAAGCATCAAGTTTGGGTAAAAAATAAAAGAGCAGGAGGATAAACGAGACAGGAAAGGGTAGACCGCGGGAGTTCTTTGTCTGCGGACTGATGAAGGGGAGAGGGGAGACAACTGTTTTTCAATGTCGCTGCCTGTTGCCGGCATACACAAGGCAGCCACCGCGCGCCGGCAGCCCGATGCACGTCACTTGCGATGCTTAGTTTCTTACACAGCAAGAATATAATCAATGTATAATTTATAAATTATCTGAATTTTACGTACACTTTGAGGAAATTTTACTTTGAATTACATATAGTGCGGAATTTCGAATTAACCAAACTCCAAAGCATGTAAAATCCCATTATTATATTTGGTGGCTAACAAAAACTTTGATTAAAATAGAATTCCAAATTAACCAAGTTCAAACTAACGAGGTTTTACTGAAGTACAGCTCGAGAAGAGAATCGCAACATTTTAGCCATAATAAATGCAACAAACTTATNCTAACGAGGTTTTACTGAAGTACAGCTCGAGAAGAGAATCGCAACATTTTAGCCATAATAAATGCAACAAACTTATATTTCAACCCATTTCTCTCGAGATTTCTGTTTTTTTTTTTCAACCCAAATTTTCACAGCTCCTAAGAAAAGGGTCGTTACTTGGAGGGGTCATTACTTGGAGGGGTCGTTATTCCTGAGAGTTGACTGCAGCTACAACATTCCTGTAAAAAGCTGTAGTCACTGCAAACTAATAATACCCAGAAATGACATGTGGTCTACTTACAGCAAGCGACAGAGGTAGACGACTAGGAGTGTTGGGCTCAAAAATGTTTCGGTAGAAACTTTGAAGCGCTCCACTTTCCACACTCTGGAACAATATAATGACACTGTAAATATTAACAAACTATTATCTAAGAAACAGCAACAATATATTATGTAAAAAAATAATATTTAAAAATAAAGAATAATTTGGATCTGTGACCAATGTTGAAAAAAGTTACCTCTGGAGTGCAACATTCCAGGTTTGAACACTATGTCGTTTTAGTGTACATTTTGCAAGTAAGTCTTGTCTTAGTTAGCCAAAAAGCTAATGTCGCACTTTTCTGTATTTTGCATTATTTCTCTGTGGTTCCAGGCCAAGCTGAAAACACTACTATACTATATATATAAACACACACACACACACACATACATACATATTTATAAACACAGATATATATACATATATACACATACATATATATATACACACACACATATATATATATAATTTTGACCACAAGCTGTTTGGGTACCCTCGCCCCGTAACAGCCTTCTGCTTTGCTGCATGGACCCCTCTCAGGATTTATCATTTCTTAGGAGCAATAAACACACTAACCGTGGTGTTGGGAAATATGTGGAACGTGTGTGTTAGGTTGGCACTAGAGTTCAGACAGTGTTGGCTGAGTTGTGTAGTGAGTACGATGTTATGTGCGAAAGGATAACGTAATATATAACACGACACTAACCATAGTTTGAATCTCTTGTTATTTAAGAAAGATTTCCCTTTTTCTTACCTAAAAACCCTCAATTTCTAGTCTTTCGTAGTCTACCTTGCCATCAACTAGGTTGGCCATGGGAAGGGAAACACGACTATAGAGTATTACTATTATTCCACAGCACTTAAACCACTGATCTAAACCTTTCAATTGACCTCTCTGCACCTCGAACCTGCTGTGTGCAAGGGTAAAGCAGAGACCAGACCATTGACAAGATCTACAGGCTAGCCGCTCCACATCTTGAACCACCAGAGATCAGAACTGGGCAAAAGGTGCCGGTACAACTACAGGGTACTTAGGGGCAAGACAAGACGCCCAATATATTCTCCTCCATGTCTATAATTGCTAGGAAAGAATGAAGAATGTCAACATACTACGTGTTTTGCCCTTGGAGCGCCATGAATTGAGAGTAAAACAACCCAACTCACTTTTACATGACTTATTTCTTCTACATCCAGATCTGCTGGGAGAGCGATGTGGGAGTGTCAGTTGAGATCTGGACCCTGCAGCATGGGCTAGAGAGGATCAACATATGGCCATGCCAATGAGGGGGCTCAGGTGCTTATTCTAGCCTACCCACTAAATGCCTTGTGCCAAATGGGGAGGGAAGAAGGCCATGGCCATAACTGCTGCTCACACCCTACAACCAGCACACCGATACACCCACATGTCGGAGTGAGCCCAGGGGAGTCGACACCCCACAACCACCCACAGGATACCGGGTCCTCTTTGACGCACTTGTACAGGCGACTCCACCTGATCCAAGCCCGAGAGACGGCATCTTCTAAGTACCTGTCCTAGTGTCCCCGTTGCCTCCCAACTACGAAAGCGGAAGGACCCACCTGACACTCCGGCTACCTTGTACTAAGCCACCACTGGTTCTGGTGAGCATTTTGGCCAACCAGAACCACCAAGGCTGCTGACTCCCAAGGCTTACGCACTGTTTAGGGCCCCCTACCAGGCCTAAACTGAATCTAATACTGCCTCAACCTAACCAGCATCTTCAAGCCAATTAGAACACAAGGTCCTAAGTCAAGTACTTACAATCTTGTTGGATGCCATCGTGTCACACCTGTGGCAAGTATGGAAAAGGAAAGGTCCTCCGGAATGCAAACTTCACTCTCTCTGAAGCTGTACCCAGAACCAACCATGCAGAGCAATGCATCGTACAAAACATATTTGCACCAACGCACCAAGAGATGAAGATGATCTTTACAGTATTCTGTTTCAAGAAAAAATAATTACATCTACCGGTAATGATGCTGCATGGAGCAAGGATGAAATACATTTGCAGTGCTCCTGTTAATGTTTATAAAGTAAGAGATTTGAAGAAAAATTATAAAACATTCCTATTAGATTGCTGTTACCAATTTTGTTTGTATTGTCAAATATTTTGTGTTCTGAGTTATTATTTGGCATAGTAAACATATTTGCTGGCTGATTTTAACTTAACTTGCAATACCTTTTTTTGCTAATTTTATTTTGTAAAAAAATTTTTCTAACAAAGATTATTTCAAAATCTACTTTTACACGCCACTTTTATATACCTCCTTACTACCCTATTGTGTTCATTAGTACATACTAATTTAATGCTGAATGTCAAAACATGTTTCCTAGCTCTGCACTCCAAATGACATACACAGGTCATAGGCAGAGCCAAGATTATATGGTGAATAGTGATAAAACCTAAATAATGCTGAAATGCAAGTTAATAATAAACTAACACTAAAACTACATTAAAACATAAAATAACATTTAGTTCAAATAAATACATTTATCTGAGAAATAACGATTGACACTGTAATCAAAATTTATAAACCAAGTGAATGTAAAAAATTATTGAATTTTCAACTCAGTAGATATACCCTCATGAGCAGCTGCATTGGACACTTCTGTGTTGGCCAAATGATGCTGTGGTTGCCCCATTGAATGGAATATGCCCATCTACGCATGACTGGGATGTCGCCAGNCCACGCATGACTGGGATGTCGTCAAACCTTATACTGACATTCTAAGTAACAGTTGAGCACAGAATTAGGAAGAAGCAAGATCTCACCACATTTATTGTGGCCAGGTCATTGGGACCAGATGTATGGGGCATACCNATGGGACACACAGTCTCTGAAGTTGTGCAAATACTGGAATTTCCACGGACCATTGTGTTAAGTGTGTACCACGAGTTTATGGATTCAGGTAAAACTACTGCCGCCAGGGACAACTGCCATGGCGTACAACGTATCGATAACACTGGTCACTGATGGCTAGCAAGGTTGGCAACAGCGGATAGACAGGCCACAGTGCAGCATATCACTCGCCAATTCAATGCTGGACCACAATGGTCTGTGAGCAGTCACACAATCCAGAACAATATCTTCGTTATGAGGTGCAGAAGCAACCACCCCACTAGGGTATCTCTGCTCACCTCATGTCACAAGGTTCATAGATTAACATGGGCATAGGACGATGCCACCGGACCCTCAACGCATGGTAAAATGTTGCCTGCATGAATTGCAGAGTATGAGTGCATCACCAAGCACATGAAGTGATGGATCCCTCGTGTCAGCAGGAGACAGTTCATGTTTACCTGGGATGAAATGGGTCCTCTGGTACATGTGCCATTGACCCTCACCAGTGAATGGTACAGGGAGATGCTGGCAGATTACGTACACCCATATCTGCACTTATAGCAGCTTGCCGGTGACTTGTACCTACCGCAAGACTATGTACCAGCCCACCACTCCCAAATTATGATAGAGTGGTTGGATTAACACTCCACAGACTAAAGGTTGCTTCCCTGTCCACCGGAGTCACCCATCCTCAATCCTATCAAACACATCTGGGATGCTGTCGATGAGTATGAGAACGCAGTGGATCCGCATGGCTCCCAAACACTTCCTGTGCCTTGTGGAGTCCATGCCACACTGCATCACCACAATAATCAGGGCAAAAGGGAGTGCTGAAAGTAATTGACAGGTATCTCTACTTCAACTGCTCATGAACGTACTGTATCACAAGATAGGAAGAGAAGAAAAAATAATATTCAGCTTTTAAAATACAGGTTGGGTGAATAAATGCAATAAACATAGGATACAACATAAGTGTATGAAACTAAATAATAATTTTATGAGATAAGCTAATTGTAAAAGCTACTAAAAATAGTTTTTTTTTTTTTTTTTCGTTGATGGAATGTGAACATTCAAGCTGTTCTTACAACAAAGTTACAAAAAGAAACTTCATAATATGTGCTATACATAAAAAACTAAAACCCTAAAATATGATTTCCTTATGCGTTAATTAACGTTCTTTGTTATCATAGTTAAAATAAAACACTAACTCTTGTTTATTATGTAGTTGTATGAATATTATTCTAATTTTTTTTACATGAATATGCATGTAAGGATTCATTATTCTTAAATGTATGTAACAGACCCATGACTTTATGATCGGCAATGGTTCCCTAGAATACTGCTGAAAAATTTAAACCAAATAATTTTGATCCCTAATTTTTTTTAGTTATGTTTAAAGTACGTTTTTTGCATGAAGTTCATGTTTCTTTGTCTCTGGAAAACTAACATGTTTTTTATGAATATTGATTTAATTCAATATTCAGAAAACCTCCAAATAAAATTATATCAAAAAGCATATACTTTTATCTACCCTATTTGCCAAAATAAACAAGCAGTGCAAAGTTTTACCACATGTTATAGGCTTCTCGCATATAACAAACATAATTTTTAAATGAAATATTAATTTGATTCAATAGCATAACTACCAACCTCTGGAGCTTTCTACCAGTTAGATTTTAACAGGACCCAAGTTTGTAGTGCATGCATAACTGCTTACCATAAATAACTACAGGGGGCACAGTGGTGTAGTGGTTAGATAACTCGCCTCCCACCGAGGCAAACCGGGTTCCATTCCCGGCAGGGTCGCCCCTGGTTTTTCGCATGTGGGAATTGTGCTGGACAATGCTGCTGGTTTTCTAATAAGTCTCCCATTTCCCCCAGCATCGCATTTTAGCACTGCTCCATACTCACCTCACTTTACCCTCATCGGCTCTCAAGACCTCGATGTTAAGAGCTGAGCTGCTCAACTCTCTTCACTTCACATGAATAAATAAATTTCAGCTTCAGTAAGAGGTGACTATGTCTACAATAATATTATAGAAAAACCATTGTAAAATGCTTTAGAAATAACTGACAAATTTAAATTTATTAACCAGGAAAACTTAGAAACATTAAATTGCTCATGTATTTACGTAAGTGTTTGTTGGTTAGGTGCTAAAAAATTCAGTCTATAAGCCTTAAAAATGTTTTAAAAACAAAATTATTAGAAAGGGTTTTATTTTAACCTGCTGTACCAAAACAAAATAATGCTTAACATAACAAAAAAAAAAAAATTGACACACATTTATGTACCTACTGTTAAACTTTTGAGCTGTTGTTAGGCCTGCTTTACTTGCATTGCATTTTGCATACTTACACACAGTTACAGTTGCTGTAATGCTATTACATAACTGACGAGTTCACAGATTGTCACGTACTAACTAAATACATACGCTAACCACATTATGCACACTTTAATCGTGGAACCATCACATTACTCTTTCTGACTTACGTATGTCACACAGCCCATTGAACTTTCCACAGTATACCACACTTAGTATCTGTTCAGACTCAACTCAGCATTACTGTGTGGCACGTTTATTGGCACAACTGCCAGGCCACCGTAGGGTAACCAACCAGATGGCTGCACCCAACTACCTGTTGAAGTGTAACAGTTCAACACCGGTGGGCCCCCATAGATGACAAAGATCGAGATACACTCTTAGCAATGTGGTGTAGCAATTCATGGATAACATGTCAGTTGACAAGCTTCAAAGCCACGAACTGATACTGTGATGTGCTGTCCACTCCCTTCTCACATCCATCTAGGACCCTCACTCCCAAAGGACCCAGCGCTCCGGCTGAGGCACAAACTGATACTGTGATGTGCTGTCCACTCCCTTCTCACATCCATCTAGGACCCTCACTCCCAGAGGACCCAGCGCTCCGGCTGAGGCACAAACTGATACTGTGATGTGCTGTCCACTCCCTTCTCACATCCATCTAGGACCCTCACACCCAGAGGACCCAGCGCTCCGGCTGAGGCACAATCCAACCTCTACTGTCTCTCCAGGACAGTACCGGAGCTGTGTGGATAGACTGTGTAACTGCTCACTACATCGACCCTTCTCTGGGAAGAGTGCACTCCAGATCTCTTTCAGCATGCAAAGTTTCAACCACTGCTCCCACAAATCCAACCTCAATGCACCGGACACCCAAGAGAACATCAAGTGCGGCCTATCCAATTGCCAGTGGTACGAGCTTAAATTTCTAAGGCACTTGTGGGTGACCCCACAAATCCTTTACCATTAACAAGAATTTCTTACATTGAAATTTATGTTTCTGGACCCTATGGGCCAACAGTTCTATCACCAACTAGTTTAACACCTCGGCTAGTGGACAAGCCTTGGTATCGTCTGTCGGTCCATCCATCACGCCAGATACCCTATTCTCCGTATGTGAGGTACAGGAAGGACAGGGACGTCCACGGCAGACCCCAATCTGCTTAAACCCAGGGATGCAGGATGCCTAAGCACCACTCTTGGAGGTAGAGGCTATGTAGGAATCAAGGTCAGTTGCTTTAGCACCCACTTGGTGTCACATGAGTAACTAGGCTCGGATACTATGTCACAGGAAAGTTAGAGGATTTGTTATTGAAATATTAATTTATTTCAACACACATTTTTAAAATCAACTGATATCATGGAATGGCAAGTATAACACCTGTTTGTCGCAAAAAAAGTGTAAGCACCAAGCCGGTGTGCTGCGTAACTCATGGCAGGCGCCTAGTTGAATTATTAATTACTTAAGGTCATAAAACATTCTAACTAACTATACTTATTTGCCACCATCTAAACAGTCACATCTTTTTAAAATGAAATATCTTTAACCACATCAAAAAGTAGACAGCTGTCAAATAAAACTGTTTTGTATTATGCACAATCTTTGGTGCACAGCATCCACAAAGTGTGAAACTGCAAAGCAATCATGTAAGGATATGAACACCCTACATGCAGGGATTAGTTTTGGCTACCCTCGGGTGGCTGTTTCCTCCCCTTATGTGATTGGAAAAAGGAAGATGGTTGCCTAGCAACCAGCGTGGAATTCTTGCAACCTCCCTCTCGTGACCAACCAAGTGGGGGTAAAGGAGCTTGTAGCGGGACAGTGTTTCTATGTGAGCAGCATCAAGCATATTTATACACTGATTACGGAACAAATTATGGTAGTGACACAACCATGTTATTTTATTGATGTGTTCTGACAAACATATTTTGTAATGAACTTTGATTGTGCTTACTTGCATTTTTTGCCTACAACTTTTTATTTTTTATTACATTTTTGTAATTCATTGACAGTTCCCAAGAATGTTTTGTTAAATTGCTGCTGTTACAAAATTGAGGGTTTAATGTAGCATTTTAAATATGAAAACAGTGCAAATTTAAATTCACACATAATAAATATTTTATGATAATTAAGAAGAAATCCATAATTTTTAATGAATATAGTAATAAAGCTCCAGTTTATGAGTTATCCATATTAAAAACATAATCAATACCTATCCAGTATTTTTAAAAATGAAAATTGTCTTAAAATAAAAACACAAAATGTTTCTCTTAATCATTCATAGAATATCAACTTGAATGTAAAATTTACACTTCCTATACTCTTACAAGAATTCTTGGTGGGTGATTTCCAAGGAGTCACGCTCACAAGATGAGGCCAGACCAGCAAGGGTTAAAGCCCAACTCGCCATCCTCACCCGCTACACAACTCAATGGAACTGTACACACGTGGTTTAGAGCCCAGCTTTGTCTTTAACCTGTGCACATAACTTTGTAATTGAAATCCTAAACTTTCATGGACAAAATACCGAACAACAATTACTTGATACGTAAAGATAATTTTTCACACAATCTGACATTTATACTGTACTGAAAACTATATGCAGTGCCAAAGGTAAACTCTTAACTAATTGTCAAAATAAACACAAAATAAATATTAATATTTTTCCAGTCACGAAACTTGTTTCAGTCACTTGTCAGCTAATGCAAAATACAGCCATCAGTCAAACCATGTTAACATAGTATATGAAATACTTAGCGATACAAACATTATATTAGACATGCCCTTGGAAGAAAAAAAAATTTAAAGGTAGCAACACCTCTGCATGAAAGAAACCATAACATGCCATGAAACCTGCTGAGCCTCCACCTCAGCTGCGCTCCCCTCCCCCCAAGTCGTGCCATCGCCAGCCTCCCAAAACATCAGCACCTTTATCTACCAATGGGCCACAGAGGTCTGATGCTGCCTGAGTGCCAGGCACCTGCACTGTATGTGCTTGGAGTGGTCTTCGAGTACTGAACGCGCATCCCGCTCTGAACGCGCATCCCGCTCATGCACTGGGGCAACCAGCTCTCACTCCTCTATTACTCTCCCTCCCACATTCACCCCCGACCAGATGGGTATAAATAGGGCTAGCACAGGCCCCTTGGGGCAGTTCGTTCTTTGCCTGCCTAGCAAATCCATCTGCTCACCTTGTCCAGTGTCCAACGTCATCTTAAAAATTTGCCTGTGAGACCAACTGTCATGTTCTGTGCACTAGCCCATCACTTTCAAGACTCCAATTTAAACCCAAGATAATAATTTCAAGGTGAAGAAATTCTACTGTATGGTAATGGTCAGATGCAGATGACAGTTTGGCAACCTGGCTATTCTGCTGGTGGGTGGACGGAGTGCTGTGCACTGCGGAGGCAACGATGAAAACCAAAAAGACCTGTGGATGGTTGATGATGGAAAATAATCTTTCACTTCAGAGCACAGTGGCCCCACTTGGTCCTGGCACCTGGTTGTGTTGTGTGGCAGAAGCCAGGACAGGGACTGGAGGTTGTCCCACTCTGTAGGTGTTGAGCACTGTCTGTCTTCCAACGTGGGCAGTTTAGGGGTAGGATTGCTTGGGCAAACAACCTGATTGAAATGGGTGTAAGGCTTATGCCCAGTGAGGTTTTAAAGTGTCCTCAACCATTACTCAGAGGGCTGTACGGAGGGAGTATAATGTGAGATCCCTCTCCAGCGTCTCAGGGTGGAAGAGACTGACTCCGTTCGCTTGAGCATTTGACATAGGTCAAGCAGTTGGTTTCTGAAAACCCACTGTAAAATTGTGCCTTGGAAAATAAGTGGGAGCATGGACTGATCGGTCGAGCCCCACCAAGAGGTTTTCTCTGATGCCGATCCAATTGGGTTGGACTCGCACTGGCAGTGGTTAACTCTGCATGCTGAAGAAGCTCTGGAGAGATTCCCCCTCTCGAAAAAAGACAGTGTGGTGAGCGGCCCACTGCTCCAGTTGTGTACTGGAGAGACACTAGGGATATGGATAGAACCCCAGTCAGACCACATGCTTAGTGCTGAGTACGAGGGACTCTGTACTTGCGGAAGGTTGCACCCTTGCTGTACTTGTAAACTGGGTTGGGGCTTTGGATCTCGTCAACTCGGTGCTAGCTGGGACACCAGCGATAAAAGGGTGTGATCCTTACCCCCTCCCCTAATTGGACGGACGTGTAGTCTAAGGATAGGTAATTCATACCAACAGTTTTATTGAGAGGGACGCCCTCGCCCTGCCATTCCTGTACAAGTCATAGACCTTGTTGGCAGTCAGATCACCTCCGTCCTTCAGGCGTCCTGAACACAGGCTGGGATTCTATATATAAACCATAGCTATCTCTTTCCCATTCTGTTCACCTGGTTTATACTCAGCAATCCACCATCCTCTCAGACACAAGCAAGAACTGAGATTCAAAGTTAGGACAACTTTTCTACCTACCAGAGCTTGCCTAAGTCTGAGCTTCTACCCTGCGACATACCATACCATAGAGAGCAGAGAGGACAAAGGTTGAGAAGATAGCCACTGCTCAGGCTTTAAGATCTGTGGGTCAGGGAGCCGACAGTCAAAGGGTCTGTCTACACTCACTTGCATGGGGAAGCTATTCATCAACGGTCTGGTAACATCACAGCCACTTCTACCTTGCAACCCATCTCAGTAGGGTCACTAAGCCTGAGATACAACGCACCAAGGCCAGTATTAACTACCCTTGCCACCGTCCCTGCCCAAGTGCCATCCAGAACCCATCAAGCCTACTCCAGCTACAGCAGTTAAACACCCTGGGCATCTGCCATCAGCTAAGTCTGCTAATATCGCAACTGCATTCGTTCCTACCTGTGCTGCTATTCATCCTACTGCCCTCTTAGCAACTCCACGTGCTTAAATATGAGTGTTAGAATTACTGGGAAAGAGCCCCAGTTATGAGATTAGCCAGTGAATGGAGCAACTGCTTCCAGGCTCTGAGCGGGGAGAAAGGCTTGCCTCCCAAACCAACCTAGGTTCCACGTTAAAGGAACCTTTGACTGCCAATATTACTCCTCATAACACCATAATTACACACAAAGACACATGAATATGATAACAACCACCAGATAGAGAACGTCACACATGGTGCTGAAAGAAACTTCGTCAAGGATGAAATCACATATTAGCTGTAGGGTCATAAAAAAATTTTGGTTATCATACTATTTCTTAGATACTCAGGGCC
>NQII01002495.1:224403-320375 GCA_002778355.1 Clitarchus hookeri | reverse complement strand
AAATGTATCATCAAATTTTGGAAGAAGCTAAGTCTAAGACAAGCGGCGATTCCGAAAACCAGATTCAGAAGAGACCAATCAAAAAATCAAACCGGATGGATGATTACTTGACGTATGCTCCTTCCTGTTCCTCTGCGAGTCAAAATATAGAAGACCAGAATGATCAGCCATTTAAATCAGAATATTTTGAAACGTTAGATATACTAATTGCTGAATTGCAAAGAAGATTTTCGGACAATGATGACCTACTAAATTCAATAGCTAATCTCGATGAGTTGGATTTAGACAAAATGGTAGCTCTAAAAAATATAGGTAAGTGTGAGAAAATTAAAGAAAACTAAATTTCTGCCTGTATTGTATTAGTGTCATTTCATGTCACATTCATAATATCTACTAATTTTCAGGTCTAACAATACCATCAAGGGAAGAGGCTTCTGTGGTCAAAGATTATTTGAGTCGTCGCGACGATAAAATGGAAAACACATTGCGAGTTTTATACAGGCAGCGAGAGGCTTTCAAAGATACATATGAACTTTTTGCATCTGTGGCGACCATAGGATGTAGCACTGCTGTGTGCGAATCTACATTTTCAACTTTGACTGCAATCAATAGGCCTCAGAGGCTATCAATGGGTCACGAAAGAATGGCAGGCATGGTATTCCTGGCCTTTGAAAAGAAAAGAACCAAGTCAGTTGACCTGAATGAAGTCCTTCGCATTTTTAATAATATGGCAAATCGAAGAATTCAGCTGTTTTAAGGAAGGGCTTTTTATTGTTATATTGAATTGGTTTGAATATGATTGGAGAAATAATAATATAAATCTGAGTAAATAACTTTTTTATATATTTATACAGAATGTAACAAAATTCCATTAAATGCCGAATGGGGGTCATTCCACCCATCAATACGAACAACTTTTACAATGGGACCAACTTCGAAATCGCAATTTAAGGGAATTTTGTTACACCCTGTATAAAACCACGACGATTACTTAAGTATTAACCTGACTCACACAATATGTTACAAGTCAAGAAAGCCAAAAATCGATTGACCACATAGAAATCGGAATAAATTCCGTTTTTTATTATTGACCAGAACAGATCAAGTAACACTTCCGCCCTACCTGTAACCACAGCTGCCCTACCTTAAATTCAAGTCTAGCTACGGCCCTGTAGGTACTCCCACATGCAGAATTATGCTGAGCGGTATAACCGGTGCACTCGGTGTTCTCAAGATATATTTTATGGAAAAACTTTTATTAAAACATTTAAAACCAATGGTGCAAAGGAAAAGACTAATCTACACTATTTAAAATATGACAAAACCATCTTCTGCCACTTTATTTCTGATTCCCTTTGCATGAACACTTCAAATGAGAACATAAGCTTCAGAAAAACTGAATTTCAAATGAGTACATAGTTTAACTTAACAGATCTTGATTGGTCACAGAAACAAACCTCTTGGTGGACACGTCTATAGAATAGTACTTATTTATCAAACAACCTGAGCGAAGACATCTTTTGTGCACAGGGAATGCCACCATGTGCAAACAGTTTTTAAAATATGCATATTAATTTATACTTAAAAAATTTACCTTGCTGCTAAGAAGTACAAATGTGGTAAATCACCTTTCTACAAATAAAAACTCCTTTCAAAATAAATTGCCTACAAGAACACACCACATGCAAGATAATGTGATAAACTCACAGCAGAGCACAGATATATGCTGAAGAGAACCTGGAAGAAGTTGTACACGACCAGGAGGTTTGTCAGTTGAAATGGCTTCTGATTCTTCATTATCGCTGGCCCCAGCTTCAGGACAAACAGCAGGTACACCATTAGTATCGTTATTATTGGGACAGGGCTGCTCATCAGGAACCACGAATCCACGTTCAAGGCTGCAGTAAAAACAAATTAAGTGCCACTTACGTAAACTTGCACTCACAATGTGTGAAACATTCTCTCTGCACACACACAACTCACATCATCATTCCATTAATTCCTGCGTGAGTTTTCTTTAAAATATTTCCACACTGTTTCCTGTGAAATGTTCAATGTTCAAGGGGGGCAGCGGCGGTATAGTAGTAGTTGGACTACTCACCAAAGTGAACCAGATTCAATTACTGGCGGGGTCACCTAAATAGATTTTCTCATGTGGGAAACGTGTTGGACATTGCCACTGGCCGGTTGGTTTCTCGAGGCACCCATGCTTATGCTGCTGCTCCATCTTCACATCATTTCACCTAAC
Organism: Clitarchus hookeri; assembly: GCA_002778355.1. NCBI lineage: Eukaryota > Metazoa > Arthropoda > Insecta > Phasmatodea > Phasmatidae > Clitarchus > Clitarchus hookeri. Next base: position 318,127 of record NQII01002495.1, on the reverse strand, counting down.
TGATGCTTACTCAAGATCTCTCCAGACCTCCTCCAGCAACACTTATAAAATTACAACCCATAAGTAAATTGGCTTTATGCAAATGGATGACAGGTGTCTGTCTTAAATGTTTCCCTGACAACCTAATAAGTTTGAGTAAAACTTAATCTTAAAACTTAAATCAGGATAAACTTGTTTATCCTGATTCACATCTGACTCAGTACTAAAACCAATATGTTTCCAAAATGGCCAACAAAAGTGATTATTTATTGGTATAAATTATGCTTCAAACAGATACTATCAGTATACTAAATTTGGTCAAAATTAAATTAATGGTATGGCCGCCATTTTGAAAATAAATAACTTATAAAGTTTAATCACTTTTATATGGTCTACCATAGTGTTACTTACGTGCCAAATTGGGTGAGAATTTATTGAATAGTTTTCAAGATATAATGTAAAATATAAATTTTTTAATCAGTGCTAGTTTCTAAAATGGTGGACCAACAACAATATCTGTCTCGAAATTTAATGCTTACACAATGCTCTGCAAGCATACAAAATTTGGTTTAAATCAGTTGAATGGTTCCCAAGATATGACATATCACCCAAAACTTTTAAAATCACCACTATTTGGAAGTGCCCGAAGTGGTCGAAAATTATAAATAAAAGTCAGGTTTCCTTACTAATTATTATGTGTGTACAAAGTTTGATGAAATTGGGTTCACGCGTTCAAAAATTGAAAGGGACACACACACACAGACAAAGGAAAGTGATCTCACAAGCCTTTCTTTCCTCTGGAAAGTAGGCTATAAATGGTAGAAAATGAAGGAAAAGAAAGAACAAGTTAAATCCTGAATTAAAATGGGGGACTATTCCTATACATTTCCACATTTTTCATTTTACTGTATTTACTTAATTCTAAGTTCCACATTTCTTCCCAAAAATATTTCTGAAAATCAAGGCGCCTTAGAATTACTAAAGTACAATCAATTTTTTGGCCTGAAATTTTTTTTTACGCAACTGTACTATTTGTTTGAGTAATTATTATTAGTTGTTACGACCATATCATTCATAGTATATACCTAAATAAATTAAAATATTAATTTTCCAACTAACATCTTGCGTAAATTTTAAACTTTTGAAAGACATTCTTCTCGATGGTGTATGTCACATGTGGTTTATGCATGGTACCACCACAATTTAGCAGATATAGCAGTTTGCTATAGCAAATTCAATATATTTATTTAGATATATATTAACCTGCAATGTTTGTTTGGGCACTAGTTTATTTTGTTTATCTACATTTTAACATAATATTAATTTCAGCCCCTACAGTTTATTTTCAGTAATTTTTATAAGTCACTAAATATTTATTTTGTAAACCAACCCATCCATTTTATTTTATTTATGACTATGGCATTATGTATTTTAACATAGAAGTCTTAAATAGTGGATTTGTATTGAGTTTTTATTTTCCTGTATTAATTTTGTAATTTTTAAAGAGTAATTAACTGCTCCTCACTTTTGTTTTAATTGTTTATTATTTTATATTTATTTTCTTTTTCGCTTCACCGGAAGGACTTTGCATTTATACCTAGGATAGAGATAGTTGCCGGAAGTAGTTGGCTTCTGGGTGGGACCTTTGAAATTACACCTGAGACATTTTCACCTGCATTTTGATCTGCTAAATCCCCGGCGCCGACCTAAATTAGTCAATAGCTGTAGGTGCCATAAGTTACAGTTTAGGTAGGAGAATTCGGCCAAGAGAAGAAGAGGGCAGATATTCGTGGGCGTACTGATTATTATTGGAGTTGTTCCAGTCGGGGTCTGACGTGGCACTGCTTAGCACCAGGCGCCATCACGAGCATGAGAACACGCATCTCCAGCCAGGTGACGCCAACTCTTTATGTGAGCTGGAGGGGCTCAATCGTGTAATTTAGAACATTATTTTGACAAATTACACTACAAAATCTCAGCATATGATTTTTTAAGATTTGGATATTGATTTAATATGTAGTTATGGCAAACCAGCTATTTGGATTGAGCTAATGCCAGGGCGGAATGTTAAAGGAAACCTGAGGACATTAGTTATGTTGTGAATGAGTAAGAAGAAGAGTGTGCGAGAGATTTTTAGTAGGAGAAAACCTGGAATTTTGTGAATATTAAACTTTTGAAACATTAAAATTTAATTTGTCTTTTGGAGCATTTGAGTTAACTTAGTACTCTCAGTTACATGAGACAACCTTAAATTTAAAGTTTTCCAACTGTAATTTTCCGTTACTAATTAAAGTGAAGCCGCATTAATTTAGCCATTTTTCTTTCTTTCTTTTTATCTTAAATTACTTTAAGGATGGTTGTGATTTGAAGTAATTATACTCTAACTTACACTGACTTTAATTTTCTTTTACACATACACAATTAACATAATATTTTCAATCAGCACATAAATTTTAATTTTCAACCCAAACAATAAAAGAAAGAAGCAAAGATAATACTTTTTTAAAAATAAAATATTGCAGTAACACATTATGATTTTGTTTTCTTTTCATTATTTAATATATTTTCTGCGATCATACTTACGATCGCAATTTTATTTCTGCAAGTTAAAGTATTTATTTTCCTTTCCTGCAATTGTTGGCTTGTATGTATGTTTTGTTAAGCACAGCTAGCCGACCGAGGATACAGCTACACTGCTTCGCATATCAAATAGTAAGAATAAAGGTTAAGACCTCCAACAAAGTGAAATAAATAAAGTATTTCTCCCTACATCTCCTTCTCACACAAAACACTTATTCGGTTTTCTCTCACAATAAAATCATTATTTTGTGTCCCCCGGTTATTATTGCACACAATAGCAATAAATTTATTGAACAAAAGATTTTCTAACAAACGGAGGTTGTGCTGAATCTATTAACAGGTCTGCGCATTATCCACGCTTAAAACCACTCAATTTGTATTTGTTGGGTCACTTGAAAATATTTGAGAATGCAACACCCATTCTCAAATCTGGTACATATTGTCAGCATTGTTAAGAAGGCTGCCAACTTATTCAACATGCATTGGTATTTTTTAAAGAATACAGCTGTTTACAATACAACTCCAGGCATGCATTCAGGATGAAGGTGGTAATTACCTCCTATAACAATAAGCAGTACCACATTACCGCAGTACAAAACAGAACTTTAACTTAAAAACAAGATCCTCAGTCCAGATGTTTATATAATAATTTTACATCATTTTGGTGTCACCAGACTACCGACGAAGTGAGTCGTACTTGTTATGAAACACTCTGTATATTTCAAACTGCACTGGATGGATGGGATTTCTGCAAGAAGCAGATAGAGAGAAAGAAGAAAGCAATAGGTTCACATTAAGTCAAGTACATTACAGGTGATAAAAAGATAGTACAAACAATCTGAATAACCTCGACAACACATAACGACATAAACAGAATCAAAGAACAATACCTCTCTTTTCTGCCTGGATTTTCTCATAATTCTGAAACAGTCGACTCGTCAAGCCAACTGACACATTCATTATTGATGTTTCTCCTTCTGCAAAAAAATTAAACAAAACAATTGCTTAGTTTAAGTGCTTACATTAAAAATTATTATTGACAGAAAACTGCTTAATTGTACCTGCAGATGTACATGGTTATAAATACTGTTAAACTAATTACCACTCTCTATAAATGTATTAATTGCATAATAGTGTCGTGCATTTTGGTCAGTAGCTTATTAAGTGGCCGCAGTCATCAGCTTAACAGTGTTTTCCAATGTATTTCAATATGAATACAGGAAATTCAAAAATGTTCTGACACTAAACATTTTTCCCAGCTCTTCTCCAAAATTAATTTTTGAAAGTAATGCTACATGCATGCATCCAGAAAACATTAATTGCATGCATGTATGCATCCAGAAAACTAGAAAAGAGCAATTATCACACGACTGGCCAAAATGAGGGCATGTTTGTCTGCCTCATTTGCTCTTAAAGTGTCGCACTGGCTCCACAGACAGTATGGTAAAGTGCCCACTTTCCCATTGCTACGCACAGTTGGAACATGAAAACCCACTGCCTACAAAGCGAGTGCTGTCGCTGTGGGACCACATAACATGTGTTATAGTTCGTGCCACCTTTTTTTCCGCAACAAGATCAACGCAGAGTTTAAGACTTCAATATTTTATGCTCACACTTATTGCCTTCCTTTGGCTATAGGTCACTTGTATTTGCGTGAGAAGTGTCTGTTACGTGAGTGAGCCAATAAGAATTAAGTTTCTCCGATACTGACTGCCCGCGATTCCTGGGCAGACAGATAAGTCGTATAAAAATTCAAATGATCCAATCACGAAAGCGGTTCTGAACTTAAGTGTTTTGGAACACAACATTTCCTGAAATCTTCACGCAAAAACAGGTACCCCTAGTTATGGCCCATTTGCGGTTACTTGCAACTTTTCTGAAGCCCTACTAAAGTTGTACTTCCAGGATATTCCTCTGCCTCATACAAACAAAGCTTATCAGAGTCTAGAAAATTACACCAAAGGGACAATACACCGCATTCGTACACTCTCAGTTTAATAATGTTCTGTATGAAAACTATTTCTTGCTAGGCATTACCAACACACCTCTTAACTCTGTTTTAATTCATAATAATTATTAAGAAATGTTATAATTTACAGATAGAATTTAAGAGTTAATTTTAACCTAAAATTAGGTACTTTCATATTAACACAAGTATAAAATGCTTGTGATACATGACATATTCAGGAAACAAACACATCATACATGGGGTGATTTCTCAAAGGTTTGTTTCAAAAGGTGTGAATAAACCACGACTAGACTATAGCAAACAATTTGCACAGAATGTTTTATTTTTGAATTTCCTTATGGAATTAGTAGAATGTTTAAATGCATCCGATGACCTCAGCAACATGCAAGTTAATTTTTTCTACTGTTTATATAGTGTTTATGAAAATCATAAAATTATAAGTAAATTCAATTCAAAGTTCTCAATGCAGACTGCATTTTAATATAACTGGCTGGCTAGCAGTAAGGTGAAGTGGGGGAAGAGCAAAGTAGTCCATCGATGTACAGTGCAGCAAAGAAAATTTAAGAGAACAAAATGAAAGGTAATGTAATTTAAACCTCATCTGATTCTGATGAATGCAAAGACTGCGATTCTTCCTTGAAAACAATGGTTAATTTAGTGTCTATTGCAATTAAATGTAATTCTCATTGTATTTAATACTTGTCTACTGAACACTCATTCCACTACTTCTATACGTGTTTAGGAAACATGTGTACAAACCCGGGCACGTGAGTCATGACCGAAAAAGAGGAAGCATGATATAGGACACCCATGGTCCATTTTAAATAATACGAGCTATAGACGCCCTTAACGGAGGGCGACAACCATATTACGTGGGATATTATGCAAAGTACTTGCGTCAGAGGAACACAAATTGGTATACGGATTAATCAAACGGAGATCTAAGATAAAAGGAAGGTACAGTACGTCGTACACATCCCCATCATGTACATAACAGGGGTTGGCACCCTTTGATTACATGCAACATTTACACCGTGAGGTTAAATTGACTGTGAATACCATCAGATGAAGCAGGACGTCGTAATTAGCACGAAAGGCCCCCGTGTTGCTACTCTCTAGGACTTGCAGTTTCCATGTAAAACGCAAGTGAAGGGTACATCGGTCGCAAGGCCGTGGCCTGGTGGGTAGGCAACACGTCCTGCACCCAGTGATTCACCCGTGTTTGAGGTATGATTCACGATGTTACACGTCACAGCCAGTTCCCCTTTACCCCCTCCAGGGCAGTGTAGTCGACCGCCTAGTCTGCTCGAGTTTCCATTCACTAGGTACTGCAGACGTGAACATGGACAAGTACACAAATTCTGAAAAGGTCGACACTGTTTTCTGTACATGTTAAAGGGACCATTGTAGGGGAGTATCAAAAATATAAATTTAACTTTTAAAATTTATTTAAACAGTGTATACAAGTTGTACGAAGATGACCGATGTTCACCCGAAGGCTGACTGCAGTGCAAGTTGTCTCCGTCACCCTTCGCACGCCATAGCACAGCGTGGTGCTGAGGAGTCGCGAGACTTCTCCAGAGGAAGTGCTGCGCCACGCACAAGTGTGCGTGCTGCTGTAGGATTACGTGTATCCTTCCAAAGCGGCTCAAAATCTGCGCAGTGCGCCACGTCTATGTGTGCAACAAGCTTGTGTAGTGTCAAATAATTACTTTTATTTTTGCATCTGGAATCAAAGCAGAATTAATGCTAATGTCTTTGATTTCTTTTAAACAACTTTAATTTTTTAGAAGTTTTTGGTATGTGTTGGTACCCTTGTTCCAGAGACTTATTTTGGTTAGTATGAAAGGTTTCTTTTCTAAGCCTGAAGGAGTGATGGTGGAGAATGTGCCTTCACTATTACAATTAACTGAAATCTACAACATTATTTTTTTCTGCTGTTATTCGTCGTATGTATCCTTCCCATCAGTTAAAGGTGGCTGACCCTGGAGGGGGCCAAATCGCATGACTCACCAAATTTTTCACCCAATTTTAGAATTTCTAAGAGCAATAGGTTCTGAAAGAAACAAATTTTGGCATTTGCAATAACATCACTGTACAGAGGAACGAGTAAGTAATATTTAAAGGCTCAATATACCTTTACCCATTATCAGGGGGGAACTGCATAACTTGGACTTTGACTTCATTTTTAATCGTGAGCATATAATTTTCTTTTTAAACAGTACCTCTTGAATGTTTTTTTTTTTTCAAGACTACTCTGGTGTCTGTTCTGAATGCAAACACTGTTTTCTATCTCTAACACAAGTTTTACACAGCCCTTCAAAGTTAAACTTTGTCAATTTTGGTCAACAGTTACTCCTCTCTATCTTATCCTTCTATTTATTCCTTTATTCTACACACCCTAATCCATCCAAACCTAATCAAATGCTATCTAAATTAGGACTAATAATCATATAATATTTTTTATACTATACAATAATAAAAAATAACTATATACAGTTTTCCATAAATCCCATCGTACAAGCACAAATATGTGAATGTGGAAAAACATGTCAAGAAAGGCAACAAATTAAATACAATGCCTTACACAATACACATAATGCCATACCACAAATTAAAACTTCAAAATACTCCTTTCCAGAATAAAATACATGAGATAATATATACTTTTTCAAGCTACTTCTTAAAATAATGTATCACCACCGTAAAATTATTTTAATTCCACTGGTAACTCATATTTTAACAGCAGAGTAATAACAACCTTTGTGATACATTTTTAATATATTTGTAGGAAAATAAAGGTCATCCTTGGACTTATTATTACTTCTAAATTTTACAAAATTTTCCGTTACAAACAACAACATTGAATTAGTATACAAGCTTAATAATGGCAAACATGTACTTATAGTTAAAAAAAAAATTGTGTAAGAATTGTTTGACTTTAACAAGTACGCCTATCATGCTACATTTTCCTGATCAGAATACATAGCTAACACTAGACATTTCTACAGGGATACTTTTCTATGCAGTTCTGTTAATATTTTACTTAAAAAATCTTAAGCAGACAGGCTTATCTAAAATCACATTTTCCACCAAGTCAATGCAAGTCATTTAACAGATTTGCTCCCAGGCTTTTAAATCTTACTACAAAGGTGGAATAACCGAAAACCAAAATAACGCACAATCAATTCATGATGAGATGGCATGAACCATAAGTTATAGAATCCATTATTTCTAATTACACACATTTCTTAGTACCATTTTATCTAAATTCCCAAACCTCACTTACACTTCCATGACTTAAAGAGAAATGCAAAATTCCCTAACTTTTCTAGATTTTCATTGATTTGCCTGATGCCAGCCATCCTGGATATTTCTCAATGTCATTCAATTTTTCTCAAAAACCAAAATACATATTTGCAAAGGTGCTCTTGTTTAGTGACCTTGTGATCAGAGCGATGAGAAGGAGAAAGGAAGATGAGAAGGGGAAAGGAAGACAGGACACCAGAGTAGAAATGTAATAGAATCTCTGATAAATATAAAAACTATTTTAATCCAAGTTATTGTTTAAGTTACTACTACTTAAACAATTACACAAGTAAAATGTAAATTCAAAGCAACCTTGCAACAGAGAGCGCAACCATTCTGAATGACCTAAGGGAATGTGCAGTCGAGACAGTTAATTTAATAGCATTTCTGGTAAACAAAGTTCTATGTGCAAATACAGAGGAAAACTTCAAGCTTCAATTGAAGGAATATCTACTAATATTTTTATTTTATAAATGAATACTTGCATGCTTAAACTTTCTTACTAACTGTAACAGTATTCTTGCTAAATAGGAAGTGTTTTGTATTTGTTCATTTCAACTATAGATACAGTTCTCTTCACTTATATGTTTTGTAAATAAAGATATATTCTCTTACAAACACAATATGTAATTATTTATTTATATTTAGTGATTAGCCTACTGCGAAAATTAATTTCTGCATTCTTGTAAATTTGGAAAGAAATTAGTGATTGCAACAATATTGCAAACTCGATAATGTTTGATAAATGAATCTGCCCTGAAGAATTTTAGAATATTGTCAGTTTTAAGTATATATGCAAGTTATATAATAAGTAAACATGATACCTACCAATTTTGTAAACAAAATATGTCATTATATTGTTTCCATTTACTCACATTACTATTAAAAATCACGTCTACATTTTTATAGATCTTGTAAAAGCAAACTTAAATTGCAATAAAATTGTAAATGTGACAATATTCTACATTCCTAGAGCAATTTGTTTATTAAGGAATCTAGAGAATAAAACAATATGTGCATAAATAAATAAATTCCAATTGATGTGATTGTATGAAAGTGTACTCTTTAACAATAAGTAAACAGTGTAATATAATTAAAAAATTGCAGATCATTATGGGACTTATTTCCAGGCGCAACAGTTATTAATACTGCAAAATACCAAACAATATTAGCTAATGGAAAGACACAGAAGGGGTAGTGAACCTCGTCATCCTTTCTGTGGTGGGATCATGAGCATGTATGTTGTTAAAAGGGAAGGAGACAACATAAATGCCTATCTGCTCCAAAAATTATTTATTACATTTAATTTGCATATTGCAAACCTTCTAAAGAATTTTTAATCATTCACAGCACGGTGAAGAATAATTGTTATTTCAGCCTTAAGTAATACTAATGACATTCATATGTAAGGTCTATTTTAAATGCATCATCCCCTGCCAACCGTCTCATTCTGAGATAACTACGAACAAATAAATTTTAATAAGGCTAAGTTCATTTTCTAAACAATCTGCTGTAGTTGCATTTTTAAAAAAATATTAATAAACAGTGCTACTTAAAACATAGTCACCGTGGCAGGCTTAATTGACCAAAGCAGAATAAACGTAATTTAAAAAAAATGCTGTAAATACAAGTAAAATATAGAATTTTTATAAAAAAAATATATGTAGTGTAGTGAAAGTAATGTGAACTGATATTCAAAAGAGAAATATTTTTTTCTTAATAGAGAAAAATTACTAAACCAACAGGCTCAATTGAACTAAAATTAAGTCCCATACTAATATTCACTCAATTCATAACCACATTGTCAAAAAACCCTTATGTCAACATAACAATGAATCTGCCTTAGATACATTTTTTCAACAAAGAAAACTGAATATTAAAACAGATTGCTAATACTAAACTACGCGACACAAGGAAAACTAAAAATGAAATAAATAGAACATCGTTATTTAGTAATGAATAAACCATAAAATTAATCTCGAGGGTAGTACAAGCTCTCCACAAATCAATAAATAATGTCAAGCCATTTCATTACACTAATCGTGAATGGCAGCAGTATTTTCACAACGGAAAGCAAAAAAGATGTTATTTTATTACACGTACCTATCCGCTTTATTCTTTCTTTTACATTTTACGAACCCTAATTAGATTTCCTTGATAAAATTTTGATTTTATACCGCTTCGCTAACATTTGACAGCGCCGGAAACATACCACGCAGATATAAAGTATACGAGATAGCAAACTATGAATCAAATGTCAAGTCTTTTAACTCGCGAGCATTTGTTTCCTGGGCGTAAGCAAATTCATTACAGTGAAATAACGGAAACTCGACAGCCATGTTAACGCTCCTAGCGGAGAGTAGGTGGATGAAAATTTGTAATAACTATTTGTTTACAAGAGCCAAGGGATAATTAAAAAAAAAAAAAAAATTATGAAATTAACCGTAGCTAGTAGCCCAGGTTTATGGTGGCGGTGGTACAACATATGAAGTGTTCGGCTGTAATAATAACAGATGTAAGAAGAGGTCGAAATCTTATTTTCTTTCGCAAAATCTGACCTTTGTACCCCGCTCTATGTGTGTCTCGTTGTCGTCCTAAGAATGTGTTCCTCACGCCACTGTATTAGCTAAAGTGATACATTTTATTTTATCTTTAAATTTACTCCTGTGACCCCACTATTATGTCTTGTAGAGAATAGGGATCGGTTTTTGGTATAAAATGTTAATAAGTGTATCCTCGGTGTAGGGGCTTTACCCACTAAATGTTATTCCAAATATAAAAACATTCATTTGCGTCATAAAAATTAAAGGACCCATAAGATATATGTTTTAAATAACTACTCTTGGACCTGGCAAGTTCTTGGTAGACGGACAGTCTTGCACCATATGGTTTGGTTATAACGAAATGGAATCCAAACAAATGAAATAAAGTAATTTTTTTCATTTCTAAAATAACACATGGGTGATTATGACGAAATAAGGACTCTTCTTAAGGGAAAGTTTACTATACAAAATAATGGTTATGTTCTGATAGTATTAATGAATATCAAAGCATAATCCTGTTTTCCCACAAATATATTTTCTATGCAATATAAGAATCGCAACTGAAGGGTTGGGTTATGAATACCAGAGAAATTGTTTGGCAAATAACATAAAAACACAGAAAACCATAATTTCCCCAATGAATTAACACCACCAGCTCAAATCATGACGGGGATAAACTATGTAATCTGAAGCTTGAGACCCGTGAATTAGCAGAGAAGGGGCCTTTTTTTATGGTTGGAATTTAATCTTTAGATAGCTCGGAAAAATTTTTGAAAAAAGATTAGTCATTTCGGTGGCATTCAGGCACCATCTTGGAAGATATTTATATTTTTGAAATGTATTGCTATAGTTTTATAATGGCAACTTGTTACTAATTTTCATTAGTTACTCGACTGTGTGTATCATTGACAATGTAATGTTATAATTATAGAGTACAGAAAATGTGGCTTAAATATTCTCTGTTGATTGCAAAACTGTAGAAAAAAAGTATTTGTTTGTTTTCAGCTGTAGCTAACACACTTGCAATTTTGTCATTATGTTGGTTTTGTTACAGATTGCTTACAAGAAATGAACTATTGAAGATTATGCTTCTTCGAATAGAGCCTAAAGAAACACTATTAATGGCATCCAAGTGTGAAAGAAAAAATCAAAACAATGTTAAGCTTATTTTGTCACTGACAGTGCATCAACAATCAAACAAAACCCCAAGCAACAACTAAAGGAAGATACATGAGTAAAACTAAAAGAAAAGCTTAGAATGGAAAGTTTGGGAACAGGATATATGTTATGACATGTGAGGGGTTACAGGGGTGGTGATGTGGGTCCCCACATTACCTGGCTTACCAGGTTAATGTGAAACATGGTGAAACTGTCTGGCGCCATAACTCTGTGAGCATGAGCTAGTGAGGGTTGTGTGATCAATGGCTCGTCGGGCCCCGGGGTCCTCTGTCGATTTGAAGTGCTTATAGATACTGAACTTACCAATAATTGTGTGTGCCTAGTGGTTTCACTTGTTACACTGGCGAGGTTGTAGGCAATTTCGCACGTCTTACATACATATAATTAAAGCTGCAATAGGGCGGAGTGCCCGAAGTACCCCAAGAGGAAACGCAGATGAAACACTTGTGGTAAGTCTGGACGTTTACTTTCTTCTTTTGTTACATATACTGTGATTCTGCAAGGCCAACTGATGCGGACCCTGCACTTTGGTCTGCTGGTGACCAATAATGTTAAACCGGCCTAAGTAATGAACATAAATAAAGTACGCATAGCACATTAAACCCTTGTTTAAACTGCAGGGAGGCAGATGGTCGTCTCTTGGGCACTAAAAAAGAAAAATGTTCTGATTAATTACAGTGCTAAGGAAAATGAAAGTGATTGCAGGAAAGGTTGAATGTGCCGAGGGGGTTCATTCAGAGTGAAACTCGCATTCTGCTGACCGGTCTAAGTGCTGAAGTCAAACTAAAATCATGATGTCGACTTCTGCTGAGGGTGGCTGAAGTTTGTGTCAAGAATTATGTGAAATTTGACATGTAGTCTCTTAAGGCGAAAACTGGTGAATATGCTAAACAATACAAATCCCTGTTTAATGACATGTTGGTGACATCCCCACAATTATATAAGTGATAATAATTTTTGTGACTGTGGTATCATGGGGGATGTCGCCACACCAGAAACAGAAAATGTAAACGATGTGGCCTTGATAGTTAGTCAGCTGTGAAAAGACAACACAATTACCCTTTTAAGAATTGAACACAATTACAATTAATTAAATAGCTTGAATAACAGTAAACTGAATTTGTTTTTCAGTTTCTGCTAAATTTCTTAAGTGAAATTCAGTTTTCAGTTTTTTCGCCGATGGGTGAGTCCAAGAGTTCTGGCTTGGGTGGGTTGGACGAGTCCATTCCTGAAAGGGGTGTAGGTAGCCATGCTCGTCTGAGGTTTTAATAAAAGAATGACTTTTAATTTGGCTACAGCATTTTGAACACTGTCTACTTGTTTGGGATTTTATTCCCCACTATTTAGCCGCACTTGGGATCACATAGCACTATGATTCTGGCCAGTAGGCCAATCGACGTCATGCAAGTTGGAAGGATGGTGGTGGTTGCGACGCGAGCTGCACTGGCGTTCCCTCCAATTGCTGAAACACCTGGCAACTGTGGCTTTCGAGAGGACACAGTGTTGGACCATTTGTTATTTCCCCCAATAATTACCTCTTGAGGTAAATAAAGAAAGATGGTCAGTTGTGTCACATAGTACATGACGACGAGGCGGGTGTGTTCCATTCTCGCTGACCCATACTGACGTACTCTCGGTCGTGTTCACTTCAGCCCGGTGTTGGCTAGGTGGTGTAAGTGACAGCGGAGGTACAGGTGGTCACAAGGGCATACATGGATGCGTGTTTCATGTCAAATGGCCCTCTCTTCGGTGACATCTTGACCACACAGGCCACCAGGTGAGCCAGCATGCCGTCAGGCGCAAGAATTTGGTGGTGGCTTGATTTGGTGATGCAGCCTCAGGTGGTAAGGCCCGCGTGAACAGGGCAAGGCACTGGATACTGGTGGCTCAGGGTTTTGACCCCAGCGGTGTTGATGGCCATAGCATGTAAGCGTGCAAAAGGGGCGTCCCTCCCCAAAAGGTCGTGAATGCTGGGCAGTGATGGCGGAGTGGCCACTTGGAGTGGCAACGAAGTGTGGAGTCGCACTCCTCTGCTGTCTCATCTCCGCTGCTGCTGCGGGCTTGTGGACACCGGTGTGTCTGCGGTAAAGATGAGGAGAAAAGAGGGTGCCCTGCAGTCATGCTGTCTAGGCCAGAAACAATGGCCCAAATGCTGTACTGGGCATCCTACTATGCTGTGTCAGCTGCTGAGTGAAGCCACAAAGGCGTCGCGGTGCAGTCGGGTGAGAAGCTTACCTGTAGGGAGACCCCACCCACAGGTGACCCCGGTAGATTGTCATTGGCGACGCCTTCGGAGGTGGACATCACGATGCAGGACATCGTGAAGCCGCAATCTCACCCGGTCGGGCCTGCAAGTAGTGCTGCTGTGCTTGTGATGTTTGATGGGGGCGACTCCCCACTGGGATCCCCTGGTTCTACTGCAACCCTAATGGGCATCGAGATGTCGGGCATCGCAGGTGAAAAGAGACGCTGTCGGGTGTTCTCATCATTGTCGAGACTTGACGTTCCTGATTCACCGCTTGGGGCAGCTGGTGCTGTTGCTCTATGGTTTCTTTGAATGCCCTCTTGGCTGGACATTGCAGCACCAGGAACCGTGGTGCTGGCCTCTTCTATGGCCAGGCATTGTTCGTCGCAGTGAATGACGACTTTCGTCCTGCTGCATACCTTTACCATGTAAGTGGAGTACCCGAGCATTTTTATTGTTTTGCGCGGCCTGCTCCACTTCGGGGCGAATCCTGCGCAATAGTTTTTCGCACTACTGGAGTGCCAGTGTTTGCGGACATACACAAGCTGTCTAGGCATTGACCTTCGCAGTGGCCGCAAGGTTTACGGCGCAAACTTTGCTATATAGATGGCTTGGTTCTGGCGGGTAGCCTGTAGGTAAACCTTTTGGAACTGCTGTGGGGCTGTGCTGTCCTCCGCTTTGCCTGCACTCTCTCTGTGCCGTCCGACAAACTCTCCAGGCAGCAGTAGTTCACGGCGTTGTAGGATTGTGGCTAATGATCGGTCTATGGCCAGATTCACATGCCACCGGATGGCGAAAAGGGCTGCTGGCAGGTGTTCGGACCAGTTAGCGTGATTTTTGCCAACATGCAGGCGCAGTTGGCTCTTGAGGTCCTGGTTTCGCCACTCTGTCGGATTAGAACATGGGTATTAAACAGCCAATTGTATGGCGCTTATCCCCCACTTAATGCACAGGCCATGCACTGCCTGCCTTTGAACTGTGTGCCTTTGTCTGTAAGTAGTGTTCTGGGGTAACCTGAGCGGAGGTATAATTCGGCCTCCAGTACATGTGCAATGTTACATGCACATTAACGAAAGTGGATATGCTTCTGTCGACCTGGAAAATTAATCGCTTACTATCACAATAAAGTGTTTTCCGGCTGTTTTTCGAGGGTCAGGGCCCAGCAAATCCAGTGACATTGCTTCGAATGGTTCGTTTGGCAGTTGTGGCTGTTGTTGTGTCACTTCATCTGCGTGGCAGAGCTTGAAGTGATTACATGTTACACTTTCACATACATACCTGTGCATATTTCGTCTGGCACCTGGTCAGTGGAAATGAGCTTGCAAATTCCTTGTTGTTTGTTGTGCACCTGTATGACCTGAGAACTGGCTGGCCTGCATATGACATAACACCTGTTGACGTGCATCCCTGGTCACGTAGAGACATGATGGTGCTTCCAGTTAGCATGGCCTGGTTTCCCTGAGCACTCCTTCCACTCGCCACCATTCTCCATTGCCTTGTGCTATCTCTGATATGCGATGTTGGGTGTCTGCGCACTGTTGTTGTGTGGCTAGGACATGGGCCTGGAGTTAGTCTAGCCTGAGTTAGACTCCCGATGGTGCCTCGATGATGTGGAAGCTACCTACGCCCTCAACAGGTGTTCAGTGGGTGGCTGCTGTAGGGGGCAGAGGTCATCCCACTCGTCTTCGTCCACCACTACTGTTTCGCCAGGTGTGCATGACAGTTCGTCATCTAAACTGGTTTTTGGCTCTGGGAAAATTTTTAACTTTGAAGTCGTACGACTGTAGGAGTAATGCCCACCTGGCCAATTTGTTCTGTGCTTCCTTCATAGAGTGAAGCCACACTAAAGAGCTGTTGTCTGTTCGCAGTGTGAAGTGCTGGTATTCGAGGTAGGCTCGGTACCTCTTGACAGCCCACACTACTGCCAGATATTCGTGTTCTTTCAAATCGTACCTGCATTCTGTGTAACCGAATTTTGCACTACTGAACTCTATAATGTGCTACTTTTGATTCTCCCAGAGTTGGTATAGAACTGCTCCCAATACCTTTCACTAGTGTCTGTGTGAAGGTACAGGTGTTTACTCGGGTCGTATCAGGCTTATGTGTTACATTGTGGGAACCTGGCTTTCAGTGCCATGAAACACATGTTGTGCTCTGCGGTCCACTGGTATTTCCGGTTTGATGAAAGCATGTCTGTTAGTGGTGCTGCAACTATGGCAAAGTCGCGGATATTTTCTCGCAGCCAGTTTACCAACCCAAAGGATTTGCGCTGTTGTTTGCACATGCACGGCATTGCGTACTCATTTATAATTGACAGCTGTTAGGGGGTTGGCCAGCTGCCATTTTTGTCCACCAGATGGCCGAGAAATTGTAGGCATGGTTTTCCTATGTGGCATTTTCGGTTTGCGCACATCAGTTTGTTTATGGCTAGTCGTTCTAGAACTAGTGACAGGTGTTTGATATGNACAGCTGTTAGGGGGTTGGCCAGCTGCCATTTTTGTCCACCAGATGGCCGAGAAATTGTAGGCATGGTTTTCCTATGCGGCATTTTCGGTTTGCGCACATCAGTTTGTTTATGGCTAGTCGTTCTAGAACTAGTGACAGGTGTTTGATATGGTCCTCCCATGTATCTGACATGGGAGGACCATATTATCCAGGTACACGAGGGCAAAGTCACCTATGTACTTATCGAGTACTCAGGCCATCATAGCCTGAAATGTTACTGGCGCTCATTTACGCCCGAAAGGCACTGCACGAAATTGAAATCTTCGCCAATCTGGTGCAGTAATTACTGTTTTGTGCCGGTCCTCTGTTTGATTGGCACTTGCCAGTACTCTCTTCGAAGGTCCAGTGACGTCATTCTTTTTGCTTTGTCGAGAGTATCTAATGCAACCTTATCACTGATGTAGGATGGTGGTGCGCACTTGGTTGTAAGGGTGATGGGCCTAAAGTGTACGCAAAAATGCCACATCCCATAATTTTTGGAAGTAGTGTTATTGTGCTTTTGTAATGGCTGCATGTGGGTTCTATCACACCTTTCGCGGGCATTTCTTTGATTTACTATTTTATGACATTGCATTAGTGTGTCTTGTAACTGCGGGGAGCAGTGAAGAAAGATATCCTGTGTTCTAGTGGTATTTCGTGTTCCGCTACTGTAGTGCGACGTAATGGGTAGGCTGCCTCAAATACATCGCGCCGCTCATGCAGTGGTCTCTGCATGGTGCTGCGAAACTCCGGAGGTACCGCATGATCAAGAGCGTCCAGCTGGATGTCGGGTGCGCAACTTGTGGGTCGTGGTTCGAGGTCGTAAACAGTTCGTCGCTATATATCATCCTCTCATAGGTAAGTTGACACGAGGTCTGTGGTGGTAGTGTCCACGTCGTGTTTTCGGACAGTTAATATTGTCTCTCCTACGGTTTCCCTCATGTGCTGCAGTGTAGCAAGTTGTAGCACCTGTGTTGTTTGCATAAGTTGGTTTATATCAAAGAATCCGACACACAATGAATTGTTGTAGCAGGATCTGTTGAGGTGTTGGTGTCACATTGAGCATCCGGCTATCCTACTCCGACGAGTCATTGTTTCTCACTAATAGAGCTTTACTTTTTGTTGTTGTTTCCTCCTTTGTATTGTGCTTTGGGTATTCACTATGCCAGTGAGATTGTTGCCCCTCGCAATACCTGCACGTGAAGGGAGGGTGCTCATTACCGGTTTTATCCCTCACAAAGACCTCATATGGCGCATTTGGGACCACAGCTGCAGGCACGGCTGCGCAGTTGCAGTCAGGGTTCTTGCAAGTCATGCGAGTTGCTGACCCAGTTGCACTGCGAACAGCTGGCAGTTGTGCTGCCCTTCTACCCTGCTCTTGATCATGCATGCAGCGCAGGAAATAACCCATCCCGTTCACGTCGTGGAATCTCCTGCTCCCTAGCAGTTTGGTCTAGTAATGCGGCGGATTGCATGTAGGCTTCAATGCTGCCATGTATTAAGAGACTAGGCTGTTTTCCTGTCGTGGTGTGGCTACTACTACCTTCTAGCACTTAAGTTTCCCCTCATTTGTGGATGGAAAAGTTTGATCAAATTAATTTTCCTGGTTGAAAAATGACTTTGTGTTTCGAGAACAGCACGGGTTTAAGCTTGCAGGAAGAATTAGGTATCGACAAAGCGACACTGAAACCTATTCCAAAACTCATTGCACTGCATACCATAATGGTTTACTGTTTGCCACTATACACATGCATCTCCCATCAGTTGGCCTCCTACACAATTTGGCCACTCTTGTTCACACACTCCACACCTGGTTAAACATCCTGTGCAGTCTCTGAGTAATGCTTGCAAGTACTCGGTGGTCAGTCCATAAAAAATAGGCAGCGAATGGAAGCGGGCTCGAGTATTACCCATCTCAGCTGTTGTTGGTGGTGCGGCTGCTCTTGGTGGTATGGTTGCGGATGTAAAGTGCAGCTACGGCCACACAAAGCCTGTTGGTGACGTTGGTGTATGTTTCACTGCATAAGGTTCTGCAGCTGTTGGCAGGCCCATAGAATGTGCCAACGGGCTGCTGTAGTTACTATCCATGTCTGCACACATGGTTGGTGGGCATGCCCCTGTGATCTGTGGTGCTGGGGTGCACTGCGCACAGCGAAACTTGCTGGTCACGACATTCTACATATCCTGCTCTGTCATGCACTGCAAATAAGTGATTCGTCCACAGTTCTCGCATGCCACTGTTTCCGAGTTACCATTTTTGCACAATCCTGGTAATAAAGTCGTGGTGACAGGCCTCCTCCCATTATAAAATCAGTGAGTAATAATGTTTGTGTAAAATTCGTGCACAAAATGTTTCCTTTTCGGTTGGCTGTTGTGTGTTCACTTCCGGTCAGGCAGTCTGTGCGGAAAATTTTGATGCAGTTTACACATAGTATTGTTCCGTCTCCGATGCCTGCACACATGATTTGTTTGGCATGCCATTGATTGTTAAAAATTTGTAAGGTTGCGTCCAAGAAAAGTTCTGTTTGTGTATACGCGACTCGTGACAGGTCCCACTGTGCCCCGGACTGCTCGCGGTCTGGTACAGTCTGCACATAATTACACCCTCTTGCTGGTGCAACTTCACTTCCATCCAACACATATACGCGGTTGGCCTGGCAAATGTCATCCTCGAGACGCCTCGAGTTGTCCAGCTCACGTCAGGGGTACCTTGTGTTCTGGAATGGGTTGAACACAAGCAAGGTCCACACGCACTTCAGGTATGTTTTGTTTTTGCCATTACTGGTGCACCAGTTCATGTTACATCTCCCGAGGTCCAACTCAGCTACGTCGTTTAGCGCGCGGGTTGTCATAGTAACAGCTTTTGTCGCCATGGCTGTTGCCCCGCATCCCTTCTCTGCGGCTTAGGGGGATATAGTTATGGCCTGGGGGTGATGGTGATTATACTCGCGCGAGCCCCGGTGGTGGTCTGTCACGTTACCAGCCCATGCTGGCATATGGGAAGGAGTATCACCTGTATGTCTGACTTTCCCGGTTTTCACTATGGCGACGCTCGGGGATGCTCGTTTGTCTGGAAATGTCCCAAAATTGAGTGAATATCTAAAATGTGAATTTTTTTTAAGTCCGAAATTGCTTTGAATTATTTCTTGCTGAAGGCTTTTGTATACATGTCCTTATTGGCAATGTACTTGACACATAAACATACCACAAATACACTAATTACTCTTAACAGTTGTGTGAGGAGCACAAAAAAAGTTCGTTGCTGTGAAGACAAAAGTTATTCTTAAATGTGATAAATGTATGTAGGCACTGTTTGTTGGTATCTTGTGTTGCACATCACGAGATGTGAATTGTGATTCTACCGATTTAAAAATGGTAAACAAAGTACACTGGAATGCTGCGAGACATAAGCTCAGGAAAACACTTGCCTTTGGTAGATCGCCGTTTGTGGCACCTACCGAATATGGATTACATGCCTGTCTTTTTAGGGTATTGGATAATGAATGAAACACATAGTTCGATATATCCTTGTGTCAGAGGCGATTACACACACCACACACATGCCCGACGGAATTGTTTAGAAATTGCTTGGCGAACGGTTTGTCTGTGTCAGAGTAGCGCGACGACGCTGCTGGTTGCTTTAGTAACAGATCATTGAAGGGCCTGTGTTGGGGTCCATTGGGACCACGGGGAGTCATTAGTGTTCTCGTCAGCTTCGTCTCGATTTCGAAAATACATATCTGATATCCTTGGTCGTTTTGGTGGCACTCCCCGAGGGACCCGGCTGCGGAGAAGTACGCGCCGTTTTCGTTCAGGACGCTAGTATTTGGAGGCCCATAACTTCTTTTCTGGTTATCCGATTCTCTTATTTTTTTCTTCTCTCTATACCAGAGGCTTTGTTCTGCCGAACTTAATGGCGGTTGTTGGTTTTGTGGTGGATTTTGCTTGTGATCCTTGCCCTTCTTCCGAAGCATGATGCTTTTTCACGAGTTCAAAGTGCAGCCGAAATGTGTGCCAAACTCGATGACGCACCACCGGAAGCGATAAGGTGAATGATATAAAACAATGTATTTATAATGTGCAGATGACCTTGCTCCGTCAATCGGTACATGTGCACGGTCCGGCGTGCATACGGGGACTTAGGGGCAGGGCGAAGTGCGGTATATGTTTTCGGGACTGCGAGTGTGGCGCGCATTACCCCCCGAGCGTACGAGAAAAACATGTAATACATGCCAAGACAAGTACACTGGGGTGTCGGGGAAGTAACAACGATGCACTGTTCTGGTTCGCCGCACTTGTACTAATGTTTTCAGGCGACCTTGTTGTTGATTATCCCTCCAATTTGGGGAAGCTACTTGATGTGGGAGAATTGCATAGTATAGCACTTTGATGGGGAATAACCCCACTAGTTGGGAAAGCCATTTGACATGTCAGGGGCTCCAGGTATGCTGATGGTGGACACCACCTTACCTGGCTTACCCGGTTAAGGTGAAAACTGGTGAAATTTCCCTGCATCATAACTCTGTGTGCACGAGTTAGTGAGGTTCGTGCGGTCGATGACTCAAGGGGCCCTGGAGTCCTCTGTTGATTTGAAGTGCTTGTAGATACTGAACTTACGAATTATTGCACATGCCTAGTGTTTTCACTTATTGCAATTGCGAGGTCGTAGGCCACCTCACATGCCTTACTTACATTTGATTAAAGCTGCAATAGGGTGTAGTTGTCGAAGTACCCTGAGAAGTTAAGTAAACGAAATACTTGTGCTTAGTCAAGATGTATAGGTACTTCTTTTGTTACATATACAGTGATTCTGTTAGGTCAACTGATACAGACCCTGCATTCTGGTCAGCCGGTGACCAATACTATTAAAACAGCCTAAGGAAGTACTCATAGCACGTTAAACCCTTGTTAAAACTGCAGGGAGACAGACAGTCGTCCCCTTGGCACTAAACAAGCAAAATGTTCTGGTTGATTACTGTGCTATAGAAAATGACGGTGATTGTAGGAAAAGTTGAATGTGCCGAGGGGGTCAATGCAGAGCGAAACTCGTGTTCTGTTGGCCGGCCCGAGCACTGAAGCCTGACTAAAATCATTGTGTCGGCTTCTGCAGAGAGTGGCCGAAGCAAGTTTGCCAAAAATTATGCGCAAATTGACATGTACTCTCTTAAGGCTAATGAATATACTACATATACTACACTCTTTAATAACATGTTGGTGACATCCCCGTGATTAATTAAATTATAATTATGTTTGTTACTGTGATGCCACAGCACTAGAAACATAAAATAAGTAAATGAGGCTTTGATAGGCAGTCTACTGTTAAAATATAACACAATTTCCCTGGTAAGAACTGAACATAATTACAATTAATGAAATAGCTGGAATAACAGTAAACTGAATTTTTTTCCAGTTTCTGGTAAGTTTCTTAAGTTAAATTCAGTTTTTCGATTTTTTCAGCCGATGGGCGAGTCCAAGTGCCCCATTTTGGTGTTGTGTTTGGGGGGGGGGCTATACGAGACCATTCCTGAAAGGGGTATGGGTAGACACGCTTGTCTCAGGTTTTAATAACAGAATGGCTTCATAATTTGGCAATGTCATTTTGAACACTGTGTACTTCTTTAAGATTTTATTACCCACTAATTAGCCACACTTAGGGTTACGCAGCACTATAATTTTGCCCAGCAGGACGGTTGATGTCACACAATTTGGAAGGACGGTGGTGGTCGTGACGCGAGCTACACTGATGTTCACTCCAATTGCCGGAGCGCCTGGCGGCTGTGGCTTTCGGGAGGACACAGTGTTGGACCGTTTGTTATTTTTCATCCAAGAGTTACCTCTTGAGGTAAATAAAGGAAGATGGTCACTTCAGTCACATTGTACATGACGACGAGACGGGTATGTTCCGTTTTCACCTACCCGTACTGACGACCTCTTGGCCAAGTGTTCACTTCGGCCCGGTGTCGGCAAGGTTGTGTAAGTGACTCCTTAGGTACTAGTGGTCACTAGGGCACATATGGACGCATGGTTCAAGTCTGTTACATGACTGCTTCGAAAGTGAAAATGCATGCAAAAATATTCACAAACTGTGCAGGTTAGATTTAACTCGAATAAAAGTAAACAGAGCCAAAGAAACAAAAAAGGTTTTTTAATGAAAAAAAAAAGGATCTTTAACCGAACCAGCAAATGAATTGCTTATTAGTGATGTAAAACGAAGCAGCTTATCTCACAGCAGCATTGTAAACATGTCTGTTAAAATGTTTGGAATCTCTAAAGGGTAAAACCAATAAGAATAAGGATAAAGGCATATAGTCTGTGCAATATCACCGAATTTAAACTGAAAATGCATGGAATACTTTTTCCGAAGCCACAAAATTGGTTAAAAATAAAAGAACAAGAAGTTGTTTAGAAGCACTGATCACATTTTGCAAGACTGAATGTGACATTACAAAAGCAGCAGCATTAGATATACATTACCACAATGACTTTTTGAAATAATACTGCAGACCTGTTTACAATAATCGGGCAACTGAAAAAAGATCACAGCATAATCGAGAGCGGAAAAAATGGGTAACCGAGATGAAAGATAAGACTTTCCAGTTGCTTTGCAAATTTGTCACAGATTATATGGATACTTTAAAGTATGTATACACACATATATATCAATATTTGTGAATATGAACAGTTACAGCAAGAGCTCATACTCACTGATAATAAAATAAGCGACATATGCTATGATATGGCTGTGCTTCATAATTTGCGAGTAAGTCTAGAAAATCTTTTTGGTGATGAAATAGGTTTTTTAAGCAAGATATCGACACAATGAATCTTCAATAATGTCCCTCGACAAACACGGGGGAGCTTATGTGGAAAGTTATGTTTATAGTTGAGGAACAGAAAACTTATGTTTGATTAGAAATGTGCAGTTGCAGCAGGAAATACCATTGTAGAAGAAATTTAGACAGATTCTCAACTAGTAGCAGACCCATAGGTGATCATATTTCTAAATTGAAGACTTTAACCTAATGTGAACCACTCTTCTACGAGCTCCTCATGCCCACTCTGACCGCCACAGTCACATCAACTGCACAAGCTGCACCGGGCCACACCAGCAACATCGGGCAGAGAGCCCTTAGTGCAGGTTGGCAAAAACGGAACTTACACCTACTTGCCAACAGGTACTACATGTCTCAAGAGGTCACCGTACTTCATTTCATTTTTTACAAGAGGTAACTATTACAATAAATTAATAGGCGATCCGAAACTGTATTTACTCCAAAACCACAGCCGTTGGGCGCACAGGCCATTGGTCGTTACATCCTAGTAGCTCATGCTGCGACTTACGACGTAACACACCAAGTGGCGTCAACTGGCCTGTAGGCTGAAGCTGAAGTGTAAAGTACCCCAGAGTGCAGCAATAGTGTGCAGCATTCTTCTAAGCACATCACGCAACTTCATCTCATTCAAAGCTACAGTCAGGGGTGGGTTTTATGTATTCAGAGCCATCGAGCATAGCAACACACAACCCTTTGCCCAGGTGGACTCGTCCATTCCTTCAGGAGTCAGACAACTGGCAACACTGTAGCCAGTGAAATACAAACACATCACAGGAAATGTAATACAGACACTTTTCACATGAAATCATAATATTGTATTCAATGTCTATTTACAAGAAGTAATCGTGTTTTCATAAAGGGAGATTGCCTATAAAGGTCTCCATCATAGTAACGTTTCATTTAGTGCGGTGACACTCCCCGTCAACTTCCCAACATAAAACTTAACAGATATTTGTTAATCAATGGGGGTGTCACCAATGTGTTTCATTTAAATTATACAGGTTAAGTATAAAAGAATACCCCATCTTTGAAGGTCTGTAATATCAAAACCAAACCACCTACAACCTTGACTGACCAATAAAATGAACCACGGAACCGTGAAGTTTGTTTACCATACATTCAAAAATGTTAATTGTGACCATCATGAGCGGCCCGAACGAAAGCTGCGCGATAATCAAACTCGTTCCATTCTCTTGTCAGCATGTCCGGTGTTGCGGTTTGGATGGCGTTCGTAAATCTCGGTTTGAGGTAGTGTGGGGGTAGCAAGCTCGCATTCGACACATCAATGTGAAGAAATGCAACTTTTCACTATTAGGATACTATAAAGCGATCCAGTTAGCAACAAAATGGTGTTGCCTAAATGGGTGCGAATCTGCAAAACTGCCTCCAGAAGAGGACTCATGCAAGCAGCACTGTCAGCGAGCCTACTTGCAAACATTTGAGTACAAAAATGCACTAACTGGTGGAAAATTAAAACCAGAGCAGCATGGGTGGAAATTTGAAGGAGATATGCTAGTACCTGTAACATATGTGTGAGAAGATGTACTAAAAGCTTCAGCTAAGTGCCACAAGGCATAACTATTACACAATGTAAATAAACGGCTAAACTGTGATGTGATAATTAAAATATGTAATTATTTAGTCGCTAGAAATTAAAGTGGAAAAACTTTCCCCAGCAAATACCAACACAGTACACATGCAAAGTGCCTACTACGTGGTCAATTAAATTCAAGCAATCATGTAACATTTTGCAAGTACAAATAGCAGATTGTTTGACTATCATTAAACGGACATTCCAGTTGCGAGTGACGTCTTTAACAAGTGCTTTGGAATAATTAAACGAACGTGTTTTGACTCTAGCGGTGGGACACCAAACCCAAACTGAGCCACACTAATTATTTGTAAAATGTAACGCAATGAAAACTATTAATGAAAGTAACATTTTAATAAATCAGGGTCATTTGTTCATAATGTATATGTATTTACTTTTAGGTAACACAAAGACTATCTGAAACGAACTGAATTTCTCATAAAAATTATTGTCACATAATTTTCATCAATTTTTTCAACATCAACATCAACCACGTTTGACCCAGTGCAAATATAATGTATTCGTCGGTGTTATATGTAATACCATATCATCCATTTCACTTAGGTATTTCGAGGGAATTTATGTTTTGACGGGCGGTGGGCAGCCAGCGTTACCACCGCCTCGCCAAGCCCTCCCCAGCCTAGCGAGTGTGGGCATCAGAGCAGGTCGCGTCACGTGGCTCGGGGGTGAAGCAACTTTTGCGCGCCGACAGTTTCAAGTCCACAGACTTTCATTTCACTGGGCATTTCTCTTTTGTGGATTCGCATACAAATCACGTGGAGGGAGACTCCCCAGAAATATATCCAGGCCCTCGTTTATTCCGTGCCACTATGTTTAGGGGCTATGATTGCAGCACGTGAGGGCTTCACACCATACTGAATTCTCAAGGACAGATATAATGTACAGTTCTGTAATCCTACTCAAATTGTGTATGGTCATGTACCGAATCTGTGGTACAAAGTTCATTTCAATCACATGTATCCTTCTTGGTGTTGCATTTTTCACAAACTTTATTGTATAATAGCGGCTGTAACCAAAACACATTTTTAGCCCCACAGACCAAATTTGCTATATAAGGTTATGCTACCACAGGACAGCCTAAAGGGAAATGGAGTAGCCAGTTTTACCAACTTCTCTATCGTTAATTATGAAACATTGTTTCCAGTTGTTCCCGCTCTGGACACTAAGTACTGAATTAAAGCCAGGACAACAACAAACCTACTGCCCAGTGCTTATGAGAAGGCGAGGCTCTGGAATTCAGCCAGGGTGGGTGAGCGGGAGGGTGGGTNGTATAGTCCAGAGCTCAGGAGAAGGCGAGGCTCTGGAATTCGGGTAGGGTGGGTGAGCGGGAGGGTGGGCCCAGTGGGCCGCAATGTCGCCACCGGCGCCTCCAACCTGTACTACCAGTACTAAAACTATCAGTTCGCAGGGAGATTTTCCTTTCATACGACACGTATACAAATATACTCTATAATGTCATGGTATACACCTCTATTATTTCTTTTGACAGTAATCTTTAAATTCACCATTTTAGGTGCCAGTTTGCCTGGTGCGCGAAATGTTTTACATTGTGTTTGAAGTACACATTTTTAAAGCAAGCTATTTATTGTACATATTCGCAATCTGTTCCCGTACGAAAATTAATCACATTTCACAATAGTTACAATTGTTAAAACATCTTTTACATTACCAATACTAATTTGAAGACTTTCAGTATGGACAAAACAACATTTTTAAACTGTTTTAACTTAAATTGTTTTACTTAAATACCTGCGAAACAATTATAGTGACCTGANTTTTGATGGCATAAATTTAGGGCGAAAACAGTTAAGATCAGGAATGCATAACTTTAAAATACTCTGAAATAATATACTCTTACCGCTTACCTCAAACAGTGGATGTTTTTGTTCGGTGATAATTTATTCACTTTCGGGAAGTGGCAGCGCCAGTTCCGATTCGGAAGAAGAAAATTCGTCGTCAGATGAATCACTCGAGCCACTGGAGTCACGGTCTTCCCCATGACAGTCCTTTTGCCAGTAGTCTGCTTCTATATTTTGGACATGCGAACAGTATCTTTGCCAGTTTTCTTCAGCGATGGAAGATATTGCTTCCGTCGTGATTTCCATTAGCTTTGTTAACGACAAGCTATCAGTAATGTTCTTTTCCCGCACTAGTCTCTTTGTTTTAGACCACGCTAGTTCAATGGGATTAAGTTCGCACATGTAAGGAAGAAGTCTAAGAACATCGTGTCCATGCAGTTTTAAAAGTTGGCCAATGCGAAATACTTTTTCAGGCTTCCTGTTCTGCGCAATTAAGTCGAAAAGCTCTGTTTTTCGCATTTCATGAGTAAATGGACTGTTGTTATTGGTCAACCATGATTCCATTTCCTTTTTCACTGCATACTTCGAAGGGGGTTTATTTTCTTGCACTGAATGGCATGGCGCATTGTCCATAATAACAACAGACTTTTCCGGTAGGTTTGGCAATAACTGATTATGCATCCACTTTTCGAAGTTCGCAGAATTAATCTGCCCATGGTAGTCCCCGTAGCTCTGCGTGCTGGAAAAATTAGCAGTGCAGTTTCAATGAATCCAGTTTTAGCACCTGCATGAACAACAATTAAACTGTTCTAAGAACTGCTGTTGGTTAACACACCACGTTCAATATCACTTTGCCAACATTTGTTAAATGTGATGCTGCTATCAACCCAGGTTTCATCAATGTAAATTATGGGGCGCCCCTCCATTCAGTAGTGAAGAATTGATTTTAAGTATTTACAAAGCCAGTGTACAATGTGCGGTCTTTCCACTAATAGTTTCCGAGAACTGTTACACCATTTCCATTTAAACCCCATTTCTTTCAGTATCCGTTTGAGCGTGTGAACATCCCATGGAAAATCAATTTTTTCTCTCAAAGCAACGAGAAGCTTAGGACATGTTGGTACTTGTTTCTGTACTAAGTAAAAATCATGAACGACGTCTCTGATTACTTTCCTATCCAATGAGTCACAGCGTACATTTCTTTCATGTGGACGCTTTCGGTGTTTGCCTGGTGTTGACAGGGAACTGTTACAAGCATCAGCACCTTCTTTGCGAATTCTGGAAATACTTCTCATAGAAATTCCAGTGTATTCTGATGCACGCAGATTGGATTGANTGCGAATTCTGGAAATACTTCTCATAGAAATTCCAGTGTATTCTGATGCACGCAGATTGGATTGAGATAATAAATGCCTTATTTGACCATCAGTATCTTCTTCGTCACATTTATTTCTCACATGTCTGATCACCTCCCTCACTTCGCTGTGTATAGTTTTCCCTTAATTCTTAGAATACGCCATAATATACCGTCCTGACACGCACGCAACCGACACTAACTCGTGACTGACTTCCAGAGAGCTGTTTCTTTTGGAATGACTAGTAGCGAGGATGACCTGTTACTCTGACAGCGGTCTTTAAGCCTCGGAAGTTGGCAAGGGAGGGTTTGCGGGCCCGACCACCACCCCGCCACGCAGCCATGCCTTCTCGTCAGCTCCTTACTGTAGCTGCTATTGGTTCATGCCTCACCTGGGTGCACACTATCGCAAGCTTATTTCTATATTCTCTATAATAACGCAGAACAAACTTTCTTAGCTGTGGGAGATTCGAATACCGAGCATCCTTATTGGCACTTGTAAACAAGGGCCTTGTTCCACAAAGAAGTATGGACTAATAATGATTAGTGAATTAACTTGTAGACTCCACTAATATAAAATAGTGTTCAACGAAAGATTCATTTGTAACTTATAACTGTTATTCCATTCATTACAAGTTTGAAGACCAGTATTAAAATGCGCAAGTGCTATTTTACACAAATTTAAGTATTAACAGTTTACTTGAAATTTCATATTTAAAATTATATAAGTAAGCATAGTTGATTTTCTTTACAGTGTAACTTTTATTACCTCCAAGATGTCTACTGAACTATTATACGACAATACGAGGTTATCATTGTCGTTATCTTCTATATAGATAAAACAAAAATTTATTTGTGGCAAGGCTACTTTGCAATAATTAATATTTAAATAAAATTGTTTTTGCGGCAACAAATTATGTATTGCAGAAAAGAAAGCGTTTTTACTGTGCATCTTGGCACATGCGTCACACTAAAGCAAAGCAAATAAAGCGAGCCCCTAGTTAAGCGTGTGTATGCCCATGGCATTAAAATTACCGCTATACGGCAACATCACGACCGCAAAATTGGTCTAAGTCGCTAAGATGTAGAGCTCAGTACCAAACTTTGTACGCTTTTAACTCGGCCGTGCCTTAATTATTTATAATAACAGAAACTAGTCAGTGTAGCGTCAACTGCTGGCCGAAACGACTACACCAAAAGTAACAGAGTTTGCTCATATGTGAAGACANACTAGTCAGTGTAGCGTCAACTGCTGGCCGAAACGACTACACCAAAAGTAACAGAGTTTGCTCATATGTGAAGACAGAAGACGACCGTGTTGGGTACGAAGCCAACAGGCTTTCAATTTATACCGAGATAAGGCGTTTTTTTTTGTGCCAGCAAAATGTGTATCTGTATACGGCAAAGCCAGTATATAGTGACTATAACATAATATTTCGTTGGCTAACAAATTTGAAATGGAACGATATAAAATTTGTTTATAAAAAAACATATGTATNTATAACATAATATTTCGTTGGCTAACAAATTTGAAATGGAACGATATAAAATTTGTTTATAAAAAAACATATGTATTTGTTGGCAAAATAACATCGTATAGTAAACCAAAATCAGCCAGTAAACGAAACGAATTATTTTGTTGAATAATTTACACATAATTATTTGTTTGACTACATGTAAAAAAAAATTTTTGTTATTACCTCAATCAAATATCTGTGTACAGGAGCTGAAAAATCATCCATCTGTGCATACACACTTCACCGACTAAATAATGAAAGTTATGTCTGCTTGGACATGTATCCGTTTTACAACACTCTTCACACACGAGTCCGTCAATATCGCCAGACGCTGCCATCAACATGTTATCAAGATTAACCTTTTCAAAACAGAGTGCGTATGTGTAGTGACGCAAACATTTTACTGTTCATTCCTCACTCAAATAACTGGTAAATTAATCAACATGTCTCATTACCATGACGAAAACCTGAGCACCAAGCAACACATAAATGCATAGTTCATTTACATATTTATCAGGTTTACGGTGTCAGCTCGGGTATAAGTTTTCCTCTCAGATAAGGAAGGAGCAATGACTATCTTAAGTGACGAGCTCGCCACACGATGACGCCACGAGCAAAATGAAGCGATCACATAGCTACATTGTATCGTAAAAGGATTTTTCAAATTATAAATGTGAAATGATTATTATTAGGATTCGTATCACGAAGAGTAAAAGGGAAATTCAAGATCTCTCTTCATTGTATCCAGTCATTGAAATACAATTTTAGAAATGATATATCTATTAGAATAATATTTAGATGTAATACACAACGCAATTGACTGGGAACAGATTTGTCAGTTCGGAAGACTCATTCACTCATTTACACTCACGTAAGGTTACTAACTGAGTTTAGGAAAGAAAGGAAACAATTACATATAAATCAGCAACAACTCTACTAAAAGTTCATAGTAAAATTTTGCAAAGTTCTGAAAGTTCATTTCGGAGAAATTTTCCAGCTGGCTCAAATTTACACAAGAAATTCCTTTTTCAAGGCGCTCTACAGGTGTGGAGTCGGTTTGAATTTCGTTCCCGCAACTTGAATGGGGCTTTGCTTAAGGTCGTATCTTTCTGGAACTAAGGAAGACGACGACAGAGAGACTGTGATTTCCGGATCGTGATGTTGCGAGCCCCGTCAGACGCGTACGTCGGGGGCGAGAACGAAGAACGCCCACCTGTGTGCACCTAAAGCAAGGAATCTATGACATTTAAGGGGATTAGTTTCCGCCATTTTTAATTTACCCAGTCTTAGCCCCGAATCCCATTTAAGAACGTTTCAACGTAATTTTTTGCACGACACAGCATACAGTATGCAACAAATGTTTAGGTCCATGGAAGATGTAAATGAAAACTCCAACTTCAAATTCATTGTATAGGAAATAAATCAACAACAGACACAAAAAAAAAACTGTATTATCATTTGATACTTATTTTTAAAAACTTTACTGAGAGTTATATTGCATACGAACGCTTGTTGATGTTTTCATAGAATGTTTTCACATGTGAATTATGCACCATACTTCAAAATATGTTTTACTAGCTGTGCCCGCGGCTCCGCTCGCATGGACTACGGAATTATTGTTTAGGTTTTTTTTTAATAAAGTCCCCCCTCCCTCGCACGTCGCTTCCACCCGCCTCCACCATTGCTCTCCACGTCCGCGTACGGTGAACCGACTCACGAAAGTAAATTCTTTGAGATATTTTCTCGCGATAAATAGTAGCCAATATCAACTTTCAGCCGTCCAACTATTTCTGTGCAAAAATTNTCTTTGAGATATTTTCTCGCGATAAATAGTAGCCAATATCAACTTTCAGCCGTCCAACTATTTCTGTGCAAAAATTTACGTCGATCCGTTGCTCCGTTGCGACGTGGATCCTGTTTGTTTGTTTGTGAGAAAGCGTAAAAATATTATCAATCGCTATATATAGCAAGGACCGATATAATTTTCAGTTACAGATCAATCGATAAGTATCGATGTATCGAGCATTGAGGCAGCATTTTACCCCAAGCACTAATTTTAACAAAAAAAAATATTTTTGAGGGAATGAGATATTTTTTCGGGATAAAAAGTAGCATATGTCACTTCCTGGTCCTCCAANAAAAAAAAATATTTTTGAGGGAATGAGATATTTTTTCGGGATAAAAAGTAGCATATGTCACTTCCTGGTCCTCCAAATATCTCTGTGCAAAAAATCACGTCGATCCGTTTCTCCGTTGCGACGTGAAAGAGGGACAAACAAACATCCAAACACACTTTCATATTTATAAATATAGATTGTGTTATATATATATNGCGACGTGAAAGAGGGACAAACAAACATCCAAACACACTTTCATATTTATAAATATAGATTGTGTTATATATATATATGACATAGAAATGCCCAACTTAGGTGCAATTTCTCGTTTTGTTTTGCTATAATTACTCATTCCAACNTATATATATATGACATAGAAATGCCCAACTTAGGTGCAATTTCTCGTTTTGTTTTGCTATAATTACTCATTCCAACAGTTTGCCTCTTTATTTTCGGTAATACACTTTGTCCCCCAGTTTATACACAACCACGGCACGAAACTACCACTGCAATTGTATGTCTCAACGTGGATAGGAATAATCAGCGAATTTATAATTTCCCCGGGAACAAACCTTGGCTTTAATGTTATACATTTAGTGGCAAGACAACTAACTATCGCTGGAAACCCCATCTTGCTAACTCAGCTGGTAAGAAACGCATTTAGTTTTCAACTTTGGCAAATTTACAGCAATTTTTCCTTACTATGTGAATTCAACTAACAGAAATTAAACACTTTTTTAAAAATTTATTATGGCCTTCATTTTATTTTTTATTCCCAGTGTAATTATAATGATATTAAAAAAAAGTATTTTGTAATTAAAGTAATATAAAATTTGCAAAATAATTGTGTTTACACAATTTTTTTACACAAAAATGTGTACGATAATGGTAAATGTATGCAATGATTTAAACAATTCTAACTTGCAAATTATTTTACTGATTTCAATAAAATAATCATGTTAAAATATGTTTTGACAGTAACAATGTTAACGAATTTTATAACATAAGCTGCACCAATAGTTTAACATCAGGAAAGTATTTTAACAAATCTACTAATGATCTCAAGTTTTTGACGGTTGTATAGCGCCGAGGGGAGAGCGACGTAATTTTTATCGGAGAATTGTTAAGTGCATTCGAGTTTCACATTGTAAAGACCCCGTGGTCGCTCGCAGTTTCCGGGCCATGTACTGAAGATAACATCTCAAATTTTACCAAATCATTATAGCTCCAATGTGTTTATTAATTTTAGACTGGTGACTGCCGGCAATAAATAGTAATTTTTTTCTTGCGGGAGATTACAGAAATACTAGAAACTGTAGTCACTTCTTGTGTAAAGTAATGTCATATGTTTTGTCGATGCTTTCAATAAAATACAAAGTCTGTGTTGGAGGTAGTGGCGAAAATACCACAAATCAAAGACGGTGGGGACTATTTACCTTAATTCATATGACAAATTAAAACGTTTTGTTAAGTTATGTTCATGTTGGTATAGAAGTTGAGTCAGAAGGAAAGGGAAATATTTTGGAAGATAGTAGTATAAGTCACCATAAAGAGAAAAGTGTATATGGACATTGCATTTATTTACAGTGGTTTCTGAGATACAGCTATTTGAACTTAGTGAATTATACACATGTGTTACGTTCACAGCAAATGCTCAAAAATAGAAGCGTGAACCTCAAGACATTTTGCAGCTCGTCTCCTGAGGTTGAGTGCGCAATGTATTTAGGTTCACGGTACATGTTTTGAGCATTTGCTGTTTACGTAACACATGTATCATTCCCTAATTTCAAAGAGCTGTATCTCAGAAACCACAGAAAATAAAAACCATGTATATAAACTTTTCTCTTTGTGGTGACCTATACTCTCTTCTCCCAAAATATTTCACTTTCCTCCTGACTCAACTTGAAAAGCGAGTACACTATCTTCAATGCAACGCCATCGTAGGGCAAATTCACTTTCGCTCCCCAACCCCCTGGTCGGCGCACCAAACAGCATTAAGTAGCAATGATGCATGTGATTCACTTTACTGATTCAATTCGTTTGACTTGATTTGCTTGACTTTATTCACGGAATAGCTGAGTCATCGGTGTACCAGTTAATGAAGCACAATCGTACTGCTGCTGCTTCTGAATTGTCATGCCGCGAATCACATCTGTACGAGATTCAAACTTCCGTGTCGTATACTGAAAATGCATTTTTATCAGAGTTCGTGAAACTGTACGGGAAATTACGTAACTTCTCATTATAGCTATACAAATTTTAGTTTTATTAAAAAATTATAAAATATGCAGTCGAAAAACAATTGCATATGCATGAAAGTTGGTATTCACTGAAGACTCAATATAAGTTGCGTAACATTTATTAGTAAATAACATGTTTTACTCTTTAAACTTAAAAAAAAGACACATTTGAACGACGATAATATTTTCTAAGTTAAATTATACACTCATTTGAAAACAAAATTGGTTACCATGAACGAATTGCACGAGTACAACGAAGGTTGCCACACAGTATCGTCATAGCCCGACATATGTGTACCATTTGCGTGAAATGCGGTTTGCTTGCGCGGATGTGCCACTAGGGGGCATACTGCACCTCCGTCATTCATATCTGCAAGACACTGAAAAAGGCCATTGCAGCAGTATGAGCTGTGTAAGCCACAGAACAAAGTTCAGTGACCAAGCAGCATGCCACGGCGGCGAATCTGCAAGCCTTTGTCCAGCTAAATGAGTTCGAGAGAGGCGCATTGTCCGCCACCGAGAGGCAGGTTGGACGTTCCGGCGCACTGCTCGCCACTTGAACCGTCCTGCCTACACTGTGAGTCGGTGTTGGATGCAGTGGGAGCAGGAGGGTACACACGCCCGTCGAGAAGACTCGGGTCGACCCCGGCGGACGGTAGCAGGGAGGATAGTCTCATCGTGCGACAGGCCGTAAGCACTTCACTAGCGTCGTTGCGCACAATCCAAGGACATGTCACGACGGTTGGGGACACGCCTGTGCCCACCAGTATCATATCCAGGCGGCTAGCAGAGCGGGATCTGTCGTCGCGGCTTCCCTTGAGACGTCAATAATTACGACCTGAGCATCGCCGAGCACGTGTGACCTTCTGCCGAGAACTGGCAGCATGGCAGGTTGCAGAGTGGCGATGAGCGGTGTTCACCAACGAATCACGATTCTTTCCGGATAAAAATGACTGCCGAATTCGAGTCTGGAGACCTTCTGGCCAGCGCCCTGACCCACGCTTCATTGTAGAGCAACACAAAGAGAAGTGTGATGATGTGGGGTGCCATTTCATACGATCCCCGAACCCCACTGATGATTATTGTAGGAACCCCAACGGTGCGGCCATACGCACAGGAAAATCTGCGACCATGTGAACTCCACATCCTGGTGCAGCTTGACAACCGTATTTTCCAGCAGGATAATGGGTCTCTCTGGCCTGCCTTCGCAATTTCAACATGCTTTCTTGGCCAGCAAGGTCTTCAGACCTCTCGCCCATCGAGAACGTTTGGGACCTCAGGAGAACATCCGACGTCTCTATGCCTTATCGTCCCTGACCTTATCGCCACCTGCCTCTGTGCTACGGGTTAACCAACACCATACTAAATGCATTCTGCAAGTGTTGGCCTCCTGCAATACATGATTGGAGTGGTATAATATTTTGAAGATTTCTTTGTAGCAGAATAATTATGGTGAGTCTGGCGTAAAGGATTCAGGAGTAGGAGCCAGACGCCAGCCGCCCGCCATGTTGTGACGTCACCCAACCGTCGTATTGGATCTGGCTCACCATGACCTTGATTCATGAACTTGACATTTAATGCCCTTTAACCCAAAAAATTAAAAAAATTCCTAAAAAATTGATAAAAATTTTTAAAATATATTTGAAAAAAAAAAAATGTATTTAAGGATGTACATGTTGGAGTACCGGGGTTCGATGACAGGTCGATCGACTAAGGTCCCGACACGACCGACCCTCGCCAGGTCAGCTGGTGTCCACCTTGTCAGCCATGTTAGATGTCGATGACCTTGACCAATTCCCA
Organism: Clitarchus hookeri; assembly: GCA_002778355.1. Lineage (NCBI taxonomy): Eukaryota > Metazoa > Arthropoda > Insecta > Phasmatodea > Phasmatidae > Clitarchus > Clitarchus hookeri. The sequence continues at coordinate 282,567 of NQII01002495.1, read as the reverse complement.
TGACCTTGAATAACAATGAACACAAAAAATTCCCAAAAATTTCCAAATTTTTTAAATAAATAATTAAAAAACAGTTGACTTAAGACTCTAAATGCAAGAACAAGACCCAATACTCAAGACCCTAGACCCAAGACACAAGACCCTTGACCCTTGACCTAACATCCTTGACCAAAGACCCTTGACCAAGACCCTTGCTCAAGACCCAAGATTTTTGACACAAGACCCAAGATCATGGACCCAATACCCAAGACCCAAGATCAAAACTTAAGACCCTTAACCCAAGACTCAAGATCAAGACCCAAGAACCAATGCCCAAGACTCAATATTCAAGACTCGAGACCCTAGACCAAAGACCCAAGAAATAAGACCCTTGACTAAAGACACAAGACTCTTGACCCAAGACCCTTGACCCAAGAATTTTGACCCAAGAATCCTTGACCCTTGACTCAAGAACACTTGACCCAAAAGCCCAAAACCCTTGACCCAAGATGCTTGACCCTCTACCCAAGACCCTCGAGCTTGACCAATGACCTTGACCCTGTGGCCATAACCTTGGATATCCTTAAACCTCCCAAAAAATTAAAAATTCCAAAAATTATAAACAAATTTTAAAAATTCTAAAAAAATAATTTTTTAAATAAAAATTTATAAAATATATATTTATTTATGAAAAAAGGAGGTAACCATACCTCGCTGCTTATGTCGTTCTGCATTCTATCAAACTTTACGGCATATATGTTTTAACCATGCACACAGCTCGACTTTTATGTAGGTATAAGTTTGGTACTCAGAATTTTTTTATATATGTATATGTGACCAATCCAAGCCCTTCATACGAGTAGCAACCACCTGCCTAAGTCATGTTATTATGGCATGGATCAGCATTTAAAAACAATTTTAGAGACATACTTTGTATGTCTCCCATTGTCTTCTTGAACATCTATACCTCAATCGTCCAATCATTCCATCAATCATTCGCAATTTTTCACAATCTTTCACAATCCTCCCCCTCCCCAGTAATCTTTCAATCAATCTTTAGCAATCTTTCCATCATCTTTCACAATATTTCCATCAATATCCTATATTTCCCTCCATGTTCCAATAATTCCATCAAACTTTCACAATCTTTTCCTCCAATATTTCGCAATATTTCGCAAATCTTCTCCTCAGTAATCTTTCAATCAATCTTTAGCAATATTCCCATCAATATTTCGCAATATGTTCATAAATCTATGGCAATATTTTCATAAATCTATAGCAATATTTCCATAAATCTTTCCATAAATCTTTCTCAATCTTTTAATCAATCTTTCCATCTTTCCCTTAATGCTTCAATCTTCCCATTAATCTTTCGTCCAATCATTCCATAAATATTTAGCAATATTTCGTGATCTTTTACAACCTTTCGCAATCCTCCTCCTCAGCAATATTTCCATCAATCTTTCGCAAAGTTATAGATCTACGCACAGAATATTAATTAAGTATTTATGCATAAAAATGCATAGATAGTGAACTGCATACAAAACATTAATGTAGTCGTCAAGTACATATGTGTGGAGACAGTTGGCGAATGAATGTTTTTTAATATGTATAGATGGGGAACAGACGACACACACATGGACTGACTATAGATTGATGATTGATTGAAGGATTGGACGAATGATTGATCAAAGATTGGAACATTGAGGGAAAGGTTGTGAGATTGTTGGAAATATTGCGAGAGTGATCGAAAGATTTACGAAAATATTTAAATATAGGACAAAAGAAATATTGTGAGATTGATGAAAAGATTACGAAATATTGATTGAAAGATTGCTGAGTAGAAGGAGAGTTGCGCAAGATTGTGGAAGATTACGAAATATTGCGAAAGATTGATTGGAAGATTGGAACATTGATGGAAATATGGGAAATTGATGGAAAGATTGAGAAAGATTAATGGGCAGATTGGAATATTTATGGAAAGTCTGCGAAAAAACTGACGGAAAGATTGAAATATTGATTGATATATTGCGAAAGATTTATGGAAACATTGCTAGAGATTGATGGGAAGATTGGTGAGGAGGAAGATTGTGAAAGATTGTGAAAGCTTGCGAATGATTGATGGAATGATTGGACGATTGAGGGATTGATGTTTAAGAAAACTGTGGGAGATAAGACTCTTTATCACCCTCGTACATTCAAAGTCTCAAGTGATTAGCACTATTGGTAATTCAATTAATGCCAAGTATGTCCCAAAGTGTTTTAGATGTTAATCCATACCATGATTATAAAATGACTTAGGCAGGTGGTTGCTACTAGTATGAAGGGCTAGGTTTGGTCACATATAACTATATTAAAAACCATTCTGAGTAACATACTTATACCTACATAAAAGTCGAGCTGTGTGCATATTTAAAACATGTATGCAGTTTGATAGAATGCAGAACAGCATGAGCAGCGAGGTATGGTTACTTCCTTTTTTCGTAAATAAACATAGAATTAATTAATTTGTATATATTTTTCGGATTTTTTATTTATTTTCTTTTGATTTTTTTAGATTCTTCTATAAATTTGTCCCGATTTTTTAGATTTTTAATAAATTTTTTCCAGATTTTTTTTATTTCAGGATCTTTTATTTTTTATAAATTTTCNCCCGATTTTTTAGATTTTTAATAAATTTTTTCCAGATTTTTTTTATTTCAGGATCTTTTATTTTTTATAAATTTTCCGGATTTTTTTATTTTTCATAAATTTTTCTGGATTTTTTATTTTACAAGTTTCTTCGGATTGATCTATTTTTAAAATGTATTTTATAATTTTCTTATTTGTTATACATTTTTTTTGGATTATTTCTTTCTTTTTTTTTTTGTTTAAAATCATTCAAGGTTACAGGCACTAGGTCCCAGGTCTCGGGTCTCGGGTTCCGGGCTCGGGTTTTAAGTTTAGAGTCTTTTTAAAATTGAAAATATTTAGNAGGTCCCAGGTCTCGGGTCTCGGGTTCCGGGCTCGGGTTTTAAGTTTAGAGTCTTTTTAAAATTGAAAATATTTAGTGAACGCTTATTTTTATGCAATGAATTACACGTGATTAATTTTATTTGTTTATCAAAAAGTGTTTTTGTTAATTTAGACCATATTTATAAATTCCGTTTTTCACCTGTTATTTTTATTCATAGAAGGATGGGGTAAGAGTGACCAGCTGATTTGACTTCTTGTTATGATGAACGAAGACATGCATTCGTGCATGTGTGGATGCATGCGTGTGTGCATGTATGAATATATGCATGTGTGGTCATTTACGAATGTATGTATGCATGTGAGCATGCATGTAAGTAAGTGTGTTTACATATGTAGTATTATATAGTATACAAACTGAAAATTACTGTGTAATAAGGACTGAAGAGTGACTGGTATAAAACATTTATGGATTTATATATGTTTCACTATCCTTTACACGCGTCTAATAAGACGGAATATTCTGTAGATAATTTTCATAAGTACCCTGCCACATAATTTGTCATTAGTTGCCGTACAATATGAGTTGGCAACATTAAATATTCATTACGATAAATTTATATAGTTACAAGATCAAAAATGTATATATGAAAAGTACACTGAGGGAAGGGTTTGTTCCAGCCAACAAAATACTTATTTGTAAAGGACAAACATTTTTTTTAGTTAGCTAAACAAAATACTTTGTCAAGTAAAAAAAAAAAACAATATATATATATATATATATATTGTTCATATAATTAAGTTCACGCTTAAATTAACCAAGCTGCTGTGTTTGGCCAAAAGAAATTAGACTGCCAACGAAACAATTAGTTGAATCATCTGCACATACTTGTTCGACCACTTTACTGATCGCCTTCTCTAGAAGATACAGATCGAAAGTGTGTCTGTAATTTTTGTGACATTTAGGATAGTAGTGAATTTATTGATGCTAAATATTGGTATAAATATTCTAATAACACAAGTTCAACAGGAAATTATAACAAGCAGAAAACACACAATTAAAGTTCTGCACAAAAAATATTAAATAACTCGTAAAATGTAAATTTTCGATAATCATACGTAGTCAGTAATTACTATGATTTCGAAAATATGACGCCAAAACTAAGAATTTCTGTAAAAGGGGCGAAGCCGAGCATTAATCAAATCTGTTTGATATTCGTAAAGCTAACCAAATCTTACTGTTTAGGGCAACCAAATAGGAACAACAAAATAATTTGGTTTCAACAACAAAATGTATATTGTCCCTACGCAAACAATTTATTTGGTNACCAAATAGGAGCAACAAAATAATTTGGTTTCAACAACAAAATGTATATTGTCCCTACGCAAACAATTTATTTGGTCGCGCCAAACAAACTTTGTTTAAACAAACAGAAACTTTTCCTCAGTGCAGACTTTAGACACGGTGTACTGAGATAGGAACATCGCGTGCCGCTTGTCTAACGACATTACGCTACACGCGACGCTGCCAAAGTGTCGTTCAAAGCGAAACACTTTTCAAACAGACAGACAAATATAGAAAATATGCCTTTGCCAGAATGAACGTAAATGCCATGCACATTTGAATATAGTATCTTTTTTTAATAAAAGATCNGTACTGAGATAGGAACATCGCGTGCCGCTTGTCTAACGACATTACGCTACACGCGACGCTGCCAAAGTGTCGTTCAGTGCGAAACACTTTTCAAACAGACAGACAAATATGGAAAATATGCCTTTGCCAGAATGAACGTAAATGCCATGCACATTTGAATATAGTATCTTTTTTTAATAAAAGATCTCTCTTTGCTAAGTTTGTGTGATAGAAAAAAAAGGCGTTTTACCGTTCAATACCGAGTGGACTAAAACATGCAAAAAAAACACGAAATATTCAGGGCGATACTTTTTACATGTCACATAGATATTAAATGAACTTAAAAAAATGGAAAATTACTTTCAACCTATTCCTAAAGTGCGTATTTAGTATTTAAATTTTACTTTTAATAATTATTTAAATCACGAAGTTTAAATACAGATAAAATGTTTCAAAATATGTAACATGGCATGACTTCTTAAAACGGATCATCCAGTATATTTTTACTGCTGCTCTTACTAAATGAAAACCTTAATAACGCTCGTTTTTCATCAGCAAGAAACCAAAGCTTCTGCAGAACAATGGGTTTGTTTTTATTTATGGCCGCACGTTGCAAGAATGTGCCTTCACATAAACCACCATCCACAAAACGGTATATCGTTTATTGACACGTTCAACATGCANGACGTCTGTTGACTGGTCCGCCTATTTGTGTAGCGAAATCGCCTGCAAAGGTTCAGAAATAGATATGTTGTTTGATTATATGAATTGGGACCGGGTTGCGCAAGCTGAGAAAGTTGAACATCTCGTAATATTTTAACAGTTGTATCTACTTTTTTTTAACCGCGTACGTGGCTTTTGTGAGATATCCTAGGATGATTTTTAAGTACGAGTTTTCAAGTAGGCTACATCAAATTTAAAGTGTTGAAATAGCCTACTTGTACGGAGCGAGTTGACGCGTTCGGGAAGACATTGCTTCGACTCCCGACTCGCGTGGTTTTCGGAAATCACTTCAGGCGGAAGTCGTGATGGTAACTTACTACCGGCCATGACCGGTTCCTCTCACGCTACTGATCGTCTCAGCTCTGTATCTAACGAGCGGGGCCGCGGTGGTGAAGTGGTTAGGCTACTCGCCTCCGACCGAGGTGAACCGGGTTCGATCTCGGCGGGGTGAGAATCATGCCGGACGATGCAGCTGGTTGGCGGANCGGCGGGGTGAGAATCATGCCGGACGATGCAGCTGGTTGGCGGATTTTCTCGGGGATCTCCCGTTTCCCCGTCCTTTCATTCTGGCGCTGCTCCATGCTCATCTCGCTTTACCCTCGTCGGCTCTCAAGACATCGATGTTGAGAGCCGCACAAATTTCACTCACTCACTCTTCAACGTTTATCCCTAGAAATATTTACGTTATGCAACAGAGGACCTCGATAAATTTGCCACACCTTGGTGAAAGAAAGGTCTTATTTTATTTTGGTTTCAATATTAGTATGCGGTTGTTTCAAATCTTCCTTGGCCGCAAGTTGCTGAAAAGTGCAATGTCTTCATTTGTTCCATATCATTACACAAGACAACGACACTTGTAAAATGTCACGACTCATTTGAAAGACATTCAGAAATACGCCCACAAGTTACGGACCCGGTAATGNGACGACACTTGTAAAATGTCACGACTCATTTGAAAGACATTCAGAAATACGCCCACAAGTTACGGACCCGGTAATGCTACACCACCCTGGGCGACTTTTGCCGCCGACGTGGCCGTAACGCTTCTTGTTTACCTACGTACCACAAGGCGCCTTATTAGAATACGGGAAAACAATGGACGTGAATATTATATTTATACGTAATTTTATATTAACTGCGTATATGTGAACCTTATTTTTCTCCAGTTATCTTACTGGAATAAAGCGTTTGCGTCAAATAATCTTAAACTAAATTTAATTGCCTAGAAAAGTCATACTTACCTGAACGTAGTTTAAGAGACCAAAGTAATAAAAAAAATTTTTTTCGGCGGTGACTGTGATGACCTACGTAATTGCTCTCTTAGTTTCTAGTCACTGGAATGATCACAGTCTGAAAACGAATCAATGCTTCTCAGCGTGTATTTAGTTCAGCAGGTGGTAATGCTGTATATGGCTTACTTTTAAGGTCGGTCTATGAAATTCATGCTCTTAATCGAATTCATTTGAACGTAAACAGTGAGTGATATGTTAACAACAGTGTTTCCATCAGATGAGCCATACTAGTTTCACGATTTAAAAATGTTTCTAAAAACTTAAGTAGTGATAGTTGAAGTTTATTTTTGTGAATGTTATTGTGAGATCTGGCACGGCAAGAGAGTATTTGCAAAAGTTTTACGATGCAGCTGACCAGCTTAAGGAAACCCGGCATCAGTTTCATGGCAGTATTAATTGTTAAACTAAACGTGATTGCGGAAAGCTACGACAAGCAGATATATGCGTAGCTCTTAAGAGTTGGTAGTGCGGACACACTTTCTGTAGACTCGTTGTTTGCGCGTTTACGTTTATCTCAGAAAATAAACATCGTGGGAATACGACTTTTGTCGGAAAATATATTTAAAAAATATATAATTCCGTATGATTTTAGTTTTATAACATTAACGTATTATGAGACAAGAAATCGTGAAAATATAGTAAAAAATTCGCATTTCTAAGGCTGGCCTACGCAATTTCCTCGAGAGGTAGGAGAAAACTAAAAACGCACAGCCTCAGTTTAAAGGCTTTCATCTTGTGTAATAAAAGTTCACTGTTAGAGATGTAATTTGCAGAGGAAAGCCGCGATGACGGAAGCAGCGCAGGCCGGTGCATCACGTTGCTCGTATGAGCGATGTGGCGCTGGACGCGCGTGTTATTGTCGCCCTTATCGCTGTGCCTCGAACGCGAGTTATATCTCTATATTGTCGGGCCCATGTATTCTTAACGTCTTGTCGACAGCGAGAGGTGGTTACAGACGAAGCTAGCTGCTGTGAGAAGCACGAGCGGGAACGGAATGGGCCGTGGCCTGCAGTAATAAGGACCACGCCATCATTCGCCTTGAAGAAACTCGGAAAGCCATAGAGATGGCTGGGCCGGGAACCGAAACCAGCTCTTCTCGAAAGCGAGGCCTGTGGTTTTCCTCCACGCCTCCTCGCTCGGTACGCAATGTGCACAAAGAGGAAATTGAAGAGACCTTTCCAAAGGGCTAAATTAAAGCTACCCCTATCTAGGACGCCAATTGGCCAGAAGAGCTCCATAAAAAAAAAACCCAGCCCTTGTGGGGACTACCTACCTGCAGAATTAATTTGAGATACATTTCACGTTCGTAGATTAGTTTCTTTCTTCTATTTAAATCTCTAAGTAGGGGTTACCGAACTGGCGTTTCCACAGTCATTTCTAGGTAAAGGCTGTTCACGATCAAATAACACTTTTGAAATCAACTTTAAATTAATGTCACTGCCGCTACCTGCATTAACGGGCGCACCGAGTGACATGCGCCCAGTAAAGTTGGTAGCGATGGATGGAAAGTAGTACCATATCTTAACGTCGAATAAATAGTGCTAGGTAACCATTTGTGAAAACTTATATGATTAATTTCGCTTAGTTGTTTTTAATGCTTCAAAATGTAAAAATGACCAGATTTGTAAAATATTTATTTTTCTAATAATTTCAGAGTTTCACTTGACNTTAATGCTTCAAAATGTAAAAATGACCAGATTTGTAAAATATTTATTTTTCTAATAATTTCAGAGTTTCACTTGACGCATGAATAAAGTGACGAGGCCCTGGCAGTGTTAAATGTACACAAGGCGGAGGAATACGCAACGTGAATACANTGACGCATGAATAAAGTGACGAGGCCCTGGCAGTGTTAAATGTACACAAGGCGGAGGAATACGCAACGTGAATACAAGTATATCTCAAGCAGGTTCTTACCGGGGAGAGCCTATACGAAGACTCTGAACACAGCGTACTGTATACCAGGGCCGTCACTGAACGTCTCTTCGAGACAAGTGTCAGCGGGAAGACTGCTCGTGTTCAGTGGCTAGACTAAAGATGAGGTAGACCGCTTATTCGTCTTCTGAGCGTGTACCCAACATTGACCTACGCCAAAGGAACACAGCCGTCAAAGTCACGTGGTCAACAGTGTTAAACGTGCTCGTTTATATCTTAATTTTTAAATGACAATACATTATGTATTAATAAAACACTTTTACGAATTTTAGTTAGATCAAAATGCATTATAAATTGGTTACAGGAAGTATAAAAACATCTCAATGCACTTGTTTACTATACAGTGTTCTAACCTGAAATCCAATCCACGCCGATTTTTGCTAGTCGTGTTGGCAGGAATGCGGTTCAATGTCGGGACACGGAGACTGGTTGTGTGCAGCCAGCGAGATCGGTCTACCGCGTCTTTAGTCTATGGTTGAGTACCTTGCTCATAGATAGCGTCCTAAGTCACGTGACGTCTGTGCGTGGCCGGCGACGTAAGGAGTTCCCGTACTCCTGGGCCTCCGACATCCAGCCCACGTCCTGCTATAGTCCTTTCACGGTTACTTACTACTTTCCTGAAGCCCTGCTGAAGTTCTACTTCCGGGATATTCGTCCGCCTCGTGCAAACAAAACTTAACCTTCTCAGTCAAGAATTAATTTCCGAGCCCAAGTGTCGTGATAGTTTAATTCTATGACGTGGCTGTACTTGCGTCAAACGTGCTTCTCGCGATTAGTAACAACGTTCGGCGTGTTGGTCGACGTCAGCATTAACCATTCCCAAATCAGAGGTGCTGAAGTTTCAGCAAATCAGATTTGTCACAAGGAAAACTTCCGGAACACCGGCCGCTGATTCGTTGTGGTGTACAGTGCTGACCACAAACATCCTTCATGTGCAACATCTCCGTCATGGTCACGAGGACCGAGCGGGATAAAGTCACCACGCATGCTATAAATATTATTTTGGAGCCCTCCAATATAATTAAAAACTGCTTTTACAGACTGCCGTATCTTCAGACGTACAAGCCGGACACGAGCCAAACTACGATAGGAGCCTGTATTGAACTAAGCTACATACTTTTCGTAAATACAATTCCACGGTCACCGCTAAAAGTGCCATAGGTACACGCAGCACTACGAGAACACTGCATGCCAGTTCAGANAGAACACTGCACGCCAGTTCAGAACACTGCGCGTAGCGGCGATGGAGCACTTGTGGCGCGTGCCAGTGTAGCCCTTATAGCTCCCGCGCTTCTCGGCTGAAGAAGGAGAAGAACGATGCAGGCAGGCAGGGGCCTTAATTCAACGTGGACACACTGCTGTGCGCTAGATACATGAACCCAGCGACAACGCAAAGGATACGCAACGATCTCCGTGTCAAGTCCAGTGTGAATTAATTACCTTTGACGAAGAACCAGCTACGTAATTCAGAACAAACACCAGAAGGATTATGACCTCCTCGTAACACGGCTTGTACGGTGCTCTGTATTCGCTTATTTACGCTGGGGTTTGTTCCGTGCACTTGACTCGTTGGCTTACACAGACATTCTACAAGAGGCACTCACTTATAGCATATTCGCATTACCTTCACACTTTTTGAATAAAACCTTTGAAAAATCACTCCCTATTTGACGTTTCTGGTTGCTTCCTAAATATGTAATGTATTGAAAGCGTTTTATACTTCTGCTAACATAAATGTATCTTATTTTTGGTTAAACTGAACTTTTACTTAGAACGCACCTATAAATTGTAATATTACGTTTATAACTAACATGAATAACAACAGAAAGAAATAGTTCTCACGCAAAATATTATTAAAGTGAGTCCGCACATATGTGGTGCGTTGTCTGTTTGGTGTAATTTCCTAGGTTTATTTTAAAGTTTGTTTGCACGAGGCGGATGAATATCAGGAAAGTAGAAATTTAGCTCAAGGCTTCGAATAGGTTGGAAGTAGTCGTGATTAGACTACAATAATGAATTGCGCGCAGTATCTCACGCGTTTTTCCATTCGTCATGGTTTGCGATTCTAGCGTGGATATAAACATGCTCAACACGGATAACCGCATATTCTGTTTTATCGGTATATCGCGCCATGTTTTGGCGTTATAAATTAAGACATGTCTCACGCGTGCTTCGATAAAGCCGAACAACAGGCAGAGCGGGGCCTACTCATCGTGGCCACCCTGCCACGTGCATCAAGTATGCCATCGCCGCCATCAACTGGCGCGCAGTGCTTCTGTCGCACTGTGTGCACCTATGGCACTTTCTGCGTTCACCCCATGGGCGCCGGCAGCAGGGTGCACACCCCTGCCAGGAAAGAAAATACATAGAATAAATTACATTTTTAAAATTAAGTTACTGTTTGAATAAAAACTGAAGGCGTCTAGGTTTCTGTCCAAATATGTTAATCACCTTGTCAATAAATTCAGTATCCTCCTCTACTCTTTTCCTGTGAACACTGAGCATGCACAGGCCGCTTAGCCTCGCGTCTCCCATCGTTGAGCGATTCCACGTCTTGACACATCGTAACGTGCTAAATGTACGTTCAATGCTACATGTTGTTGCTGGAATAGTTAAACCTGTTTTGATTGCCTCACANGTCGTAACGTGCTAAATGTACGTTCAATGCTACATGTTGTTGCTGGAATAGTTAAACCTGTTTTGATTGCCTCACATAGCGCTGGGTAAAACCGAGTGGCTTGAGCAATTACATCTGCGTATTCAACAACAGATTCATTAAAAACGCATTATATGCTTCACTTGTCTTCATCATCTCGTACCATGTGGTAGCCTCGGCAATAAAATTATGTAGAAGACCTCCGTAGAGGTTCTGGATATCTTCTGCTATCGCTAAAAATGCTGATTTGTCTAATTTTCTCATATTTTCTCGGTGAAGCTGCATAAGCGAAAATGCTTTCTTGTGTGTTGAAGAAAATCGATTTTTAGTGAAGAAATAATAGAATCTAAGTATGGGATAAATATAGATATTCTGAAAAATTCTTCCACATTTTCAGATGGTTGATTTGATCTGTAAGTCTGTTTTGCCACTACTCGAGGACGCTTAAATTCAACATCCAGTTTTTCGCAAATTTTTTGAGCTTTCTTGAAAATGACCGCAAACTCCATAGAGGCATTATCGCGGTGAGATTGAAGCACATCAGTTAATTTATTTACGTGATTGTGTATTGCCCTTATATTCATATTAACTTCTTGTAATTGATTGCACACGGGTTCAAGTTTGGCAGAATAGGCAGCAATTACTAAAAGTGTCACAATGCATGTTGGAGTAGTTGCAGTCGTGTAGAGCTGATACGCTTTGGTTTTCGTTGTAGAGTTAGGCGCGTCCAGCGAAAGTTCTTCTAAAACTTGTACAGTAATAAGAAAGTTTTCAGAAAATGTTCTGATACTTCTGTACTTTGCTGTCCAACGCGTTTCACAAAATAGAGGAATATTTGGAATTTTATTCCGCCGTAACGTACTCCTTCTAAAAAATATATATAATGTCCTTTGTAGTCCCAGCAGTATTTCTCACTTCACTGACAGCATTCAGGTCAATAATGACAAGATTCAATACATGGCTTGCACAGTGGAAAATAGGGCTGAAGGATATTTATCATTAATAATTTTCTGAACACCACCTCTGTGACCTGCCATTGCAGCACACCCGTCGTATCCTTGGCCAACTAGTTTATTTAAATCAAAATTACAATCTTGCAGGTAGCGAATAATAGTTTCCGAAATGGCTTTTGCGTTCAATTCTTGTACCAGTACATTATCCGAGGAATTATTAAAAAATTATTGGCTTTCTATCATCTTTATCATAACATAGATAGCGAACACTAATCGCTAATTGCTCTGTGCCACTAATATCAGCTGTCTCATTAGCCAAAACCGAAAAATACGAAGCATATTTCACCTCCTCAATTATTTTGCTTTTCAGAACATCGGAACAGATTTCAATCAATTCTTTTTGAGTTTGTATGCGATATGTATAAGAAATTTTTTGCTCCTGATTCTAAATGATTCTTCAAAATCTCGTCTCCTGTCAGTTGAGCTTTTACATCGTCCAGACTAAAAACAGAACCCTCGTCCACTTTCCCACAAAGTGGAAGGTCATGTCACCCGCAAAATAAAATTATCGATACGATAGATCGAAGTTTTAAACGATTTTATTCATCTTCCTTGTGATATGCCATATTTAAAGATTCATAAACGCTTAGTCCCCTTCTATCCANTTTAAACGATTTTATTCATCTTCCTTGTGATATGCCATATTTAAAGATTCATAAACGCTTAGTCCCCTTCTATCCATCATCTTTTCAAATGTATTTGACGTAGCCAGTGCGTCACAATGCCACTTACTTGTCGCATGAGACTGTGCAACTTCATGAAACTTTTGATATTTGAGTCTAGGCGAAACTATAAACTGTCCTTGTAGACCGCGCTGCACTGGAGGCCGAAATAAAACACACATCCCACACAGAGCTCCCTTTGCTATAGCTGAGTAGGCTAACCACGGATATGTTGTAAGCCATTCATGTCGGAAAGCTCGTTTAGCATCAAGGTTAACGTCATTTTTAAAATTGTACGTTTTANAAATTGTACGTTTTATTAGGGTTCCAAGGATATCTTTGTAATTTCAAACGTAGATCATCATTGACTTGATAACCGAGGTCCAAACACAGCCCAATATCCAATAATAAATTAGTAGTGCTTCTGCTAGAAAAATAGAACGATGCATCTGCTTGAAAATCTTTATGCGCAGAGCTGGTACCTTTAAGCAAAAAATGATTCTTATATAATAAATAAACTAACCAATTAACGTATTCAGAAAAAGAAAATATATAATGAAATGATATGATGTATAATTTACCAATTTTTGTGATTACGAATCAGTTAATATTTAAGTAGTGATTTTAAAAGTTTTTATTAATTTATAAAGCTTTCAATTTTTTATGTGTATTTTTATAACTTCTGTATATAATAATTCTAGAGAGAATAATACAAGAGTTTAAATAATGAATGATAAGTTGCAAATTTAGTTGAGACATTTTTTACTATGTTTTATGGGTACTGGTTACTATTTTTTTTCTTTCAGTGTAGTATAACAAAAATGTGAAGTATTTTCTATTATTATTTCGTTGTTTTTGAGTCTTATTTCCCTCTGTATGCGGATAATAAACAATACATTAAATGATTTGGGTAGAAACACCAAAACAACATACCTGGACTATCTAGTCTGTCTGTATCCGGCCTGGATGTCTTAATATGAGGTGAATCACCTTCATCAGAATGATGATTACGTTTTTTACACAAAAAACGTCTTATGTCACTCAAAACTTGAACAAAAATTAATAAGCTACACAACAAATTACCTGAAAGGGACTATAAGTAGAGTCGCTGTTTAAGCAGACTTATTACCGACAACTGATTTGCGCACTATCGACAACTGCAATTGTTAATAGGTAGAATTATAACGGCGTTAACTGACGCTGTTGCAGGCGGGAAATTCCCCGCAGCCATCACGCGGCAGCGGGGATTCCCAAGCAATAATGCCAACCATCGACTACAGAGATTAAGTATGTTTTCGATGAGCGAAATATATTCAATCAAATACCCGCGCGATTTGAATTTGACATTACATTTATCTACATAACATACATGTATAATCCTATATTTTATATTATTTAATAGTATAATGTGTAGATGCAGATGCACCTCCCTGAAAGTAATCCTGGCGGCGCCCGTGGTTGACCCTATTATTTTATTGATGGAAAGTTTGTAGGCAGATTCAATGCCACAACTTGAGTAGTTTATAATGTATTTGAAGGGTATATTTTGAGCTACAGCACTTTGAAAAAGTAGTTTTTAGCCGTTTCGGAGTGCTCTGAAATGGTGTTTATAATGTGCGTGTCGTCTTTAAAGGTTCCCACACACGTGCACGCCGAACCTTGAGGCCGGAAGTCGCGGCCTCGAGTCGAGGTTTGACCTGACACGTGCTATCTCCACGCACGCTTCTACATTCCTCAAGGAACAGTTCAGTGCACGGCCGGCGATGCCAACGTCGGACGACGATATCTCAGCGCTCATCTGTTGCTTTATCGCGACAAAGTCCATTAAAACTCGCATGAAAAATCACAGTGGCGTCTGGCAGTGGAAACGCGGCCATCTTGGTTCCCCTATCGTGGCTGACCTTGACCTCTTGTCCGTCATATTATTGTGCATCTGCCATCTTGTTTCATGTATGTTCCAGTTCATGCTCTGCCATTCTGCATTGGTACTTTATGCGCTGTAATTCCGTGCCACAATTTTGTTTCTAGAATTTGCCAGGCATTACTTCATGCTCTGTCATTCCACATCGATGGCTGCAATTTTGTTAGTTGTTTTGTTTACTTCTTTCCTCACTCACGTGTTCTCTCTCATTCCACCCATCATCTTAGATGTCTGTAAGCTGCCATATTGTTTCATCTGCTGTATGCCGCCGTATTGGTTCTTCTATCGTCTGCTAGATGGTGCTGATGTCGGCCGCCATCTTGGATGTCGGTTGCTCTTGCCAGGGATGCCATATTGGTTTTAATATCATCTGCTAGGTGGTGCTAGTATCGACTGCCATATTGTTGCCCACCAGGGGTGCGATATTGGTTCCCCCACGATCTACTATGTAGCGCTAGTGTAGTTTGACGTCATAGGCTGCTAGGAGCACTGGTGTCGGTTCGAGGCTAAGTGCGATGTTCCAGGTGCTGTATGCAGACACTCACCTCTATCGATGTGATATGATTTAATATAGTGTAAAATGCTGTGGAGATGAGGAGCGGTGAAATGCCGGACCTTGGAATGGAAGACAGATGCCCTAGTCGACTGAGCCATCGGGACATTGGTGCCGAAACAGGTTTAAATGAATTATGTATATCCTAACTAATATTATAAATGCGAAAGTGTGTTTGTTTGTGCTTCTTTCACGTCACAACGGAGCAACGGATCGAAGTGATTTTTTGTACAGAGATAGTTGGAGGGCCGGAAAGTGATATAGGCTACTTTTTATCCCAAAAAAATATCTGATTTCCTCAGGAATTTTTTTTTAGTAAAAATAGAGCTCGGGGTACAATGCTGCGCAATGTAAGTTGTTAGTGTGGGACGAAAGCACAATGTCACACAAAAAAGCGATAGAGGCCCTAAACCGAACTCTACAGGTAATACGAAACAATACAGACATTATGGGAGGAATGGTTGTATTACTAGCTGGTGACTTCCGCCAAACTCTACCAGTGATTCAGAGGGGCACACATGCAGATGAAATCGAATCCTGTCTCAAGTCGTCAAGCTTATGGGCAAATGTCAAAAAATTCAACTTACGACAAATATGAGAGTACATCTCTATAATGACGTTGATACAGGACATTATGCTGANAATGTCAAAAAATTCAACTTACGACAAATATGAGAGTACATCTCTATAATGACGTTGATACAGGACATTATGCTGATACACTATTAAAAATTGGAGATGGGCGGTTAGAAACAGATGTCGAGGGCTGTGTGCACTAACGGGGGATTTTAGTAATTTGGTGCAGAGTGATATGGAACTGATTGCTAGCGTTTACCCAGATCTACGAAAAAATATAAATGACAACCGGTGACTATGTAAAATAGCGATTCTAGCACCAAAGAATGACATCGTTAGTGCTCTGTTCTATGTTTATGATCAGTGTCTGTCTACTAACAAATGGCGTTATTTCTCCCTATAAGTTTGTTACTATAACCACGCGAGCAACATTCAATGACGAAGTTTTTCACCTTGCACTCATTGCAATTGAAAAGCGAGTGCAGACGTTGTCAGCTGGTATAAAAATATACATGGAAAACATTTTTTTCCCAAAAAAATTATAGGCATGGGTGTACCTGTTCGAGAGGTACATGTAAGATATGGTCGTTATGTTAACTCGTGCAGCAGCCATGTTGGCAAGATACTAAAATAACTTTTCGTTTTTTATTATCACTACAACCAGTACTCTGAAGTGTTTTATTATTAACATAACTCACAGTTACTGGTGATACACATATCTGAACAACTATCTTCACACGCCCCTTTCTCCCTTTCTGTTTCCGGAAAATGAAATACCATTCAAGTATTTCTCATAAATATGTCACTACCTCAGTCGCACTCTCGTTGTCATCGCCATCATCGCTGCTGTCTCCGCTATACGAGAAGCTCGAGGCGCGCCTCGATCACTTAACAAACTAAATAAAAATACAACAATGTAGAAAACGAAACAAACAAGGATATTTACTGAAACATGTTAAACCAAATTAAGCTTAATTTAACAACAGAAAATACCACAACTTCGGTTTATAGATTTCGTTGCCTGCTGACTTGATCGAAGCCTTCACTTTTTAAATTTCTTTTCAATGCTCACTCCTCCGATTACGTAGCTCTTTTGTTGCAGCATCTTTCGTGGCGTTTGTGTCCGCCTCTTTCTATTTTACCAACAGCCGAGCGTAGACAGCTTTTTTTTTTCTTCACCCTATCATGGTATTCTTTACACTTCACTTGCCACTCTCGTATGCTCGTATCTAATCTTGTAGAAACCCGCGACTGAACGTCGCGTCTTCGTCAGAAGCTGAAGGCGAACTGACGTCAGCCCACGCACGCGAGTTCTGGCCTGCACAGAGCTGGACTGCGCAGGTCGGCGGACTGTGCAATCCACCAGTGGCCTCAAGGTCGTTACCACACACGCTCCGGATCTCCCTGAAGCCAAAGTGTCACTCTGGTTAAACCCAGCGCCCATCGAAAGAAAGTTCCCGCCCCCTCTCTACTAGCACTTTCATCCCATCATAATAAAGACCATGATTCCTATCCTCTGTCTCCTGTAGCATTTTCTGTAAACATGTTAATGCATTAAGCAATTTTTAATTCTTTCCTGTCGAAAGGGTTTTTACGGTGACTATGCCGATTTTTCCCTTTCTCCTCTAACTATAGTTTATCTATAAGTACACTTAGGGAGGTTGTCATGGCCACAATCTGACCATGGCAGCCCAATCCCTCTTTGCCGTGATGTATGTCTCCTTGCATGATACCCTCTTTCTTGTAGGCGTATGGGGCTTAGCCCTGAGACGCACTTAACTCCCGTCCCTACCGCGGGCTCATATAACACTTATTTTTAGAGTAGTTAGTAAAAAATAATCCTGAAGCCGAGATTGCACAGTTCCGGCCTTGAGGAATTCCTCATCGTGTGTGGGTACCTTAATAGTCTCGTAGGAAATCCAGTACTTCCAACAATCCGCAACGCTTTTCAAGCGCCACGAATGAGCACACTTCCCGCATTGTGGTTTGGTTGCTGTCCGGACCACTGCATTTCGTTTGTTACCTAACTAGCGGACCGACCCGGCTTCGCCCGGTAACAATCTAGTTTTTACAGCGATACTTTGAAAAACAAAAATGGTTACTGTGGGTCATCCTTAAAAGATAAACATATGCTACAGCGGACTTTTCTGTAGACCTTTTTGAGAGCTACAATTCTGTAGTTCATTAATTCGAAGTATCTCTTATGGCTTAGTCAGCGCAAGCCACGTAAGCGCCTTAAAAGCGGTTTTTTTACGACATGATTACAAACCGTTCGACATTTCTCTCTACTACCTTTACATTAAATATAAATGTATTATACACCAACACCTTCCTCAATAAATTCTCTAAATGATGTTGAAAACAGCATCAAAATACAGTAAGTAGTTTAGAAGTACTATGCGAATACACCGACAAACGCGGATAAGCGACTTTGTTATATATTATTTAGAGAAGAGATAAGAGATACTACAATTCCGAAATAAATGCCAGACAACGTAGCTACTAGAAGTTGTGTATGTTTTCATTACTCTTTTTTTTTTTCTCGAAAATAACACCTAAAATATTAATGTCACCAATATCAGATGCTCTTCGGCATCTGATGTAATGATATACCGTATAGAGCTATTTAAATACATTGCGGTACACATTTACTCAAGAATTCTACAATTAGAAACATAAATTCACTTCAGGTAGCCTTTGAAATTCATATGATTTAAATCAGATGTTGAAAAAATAAACACTATTTCCAACAGCTAATTTTTTTTTCTCGGAAAAATCACAGTACGTGGTAAAATATTAAAATTTTAATAAATGNGGTAGCCTTTGAAATTCATATGATTTAAATCAGATGTTGAAAAAATAAACACTATTTCCAACAGCTAATTTTTTTTTTCTCGGAAAAATCACAGTACGTGGTAAAATATTAAAATTTTAATAAATATTAATATAATTATAATTTTCAGAAAAGTATTTTCTCCCGACATTATGCATATTTATAGTAAAATGAATCCCACGATGGACGTATTTCAAAACTAGTAGTTTTTTTACAAATACTTTTTGTAAAACTAGTTTATGTTTCACACATTTCGTGATGAATAAATACATTTAACTCTCGCGGTAATTCACGCATGACTACTGGCATAAGCATGCGAACTAGGACCTGTGGGAAATATCAACAAAGTCTAGTCGCGTGCCCAAATTTTGTCGAGAGTACAGTTTCATTTATTTATTTACTTATTGGCCAAGCTCGTGCAAACAAATAAGGCCGCTTTCACACTGGCTGCTCAGCTTTCTACTATGTCTGCTAAGGTCGGTTCATGATTTNCGTGCAAACAAATAAGGCCGCTTTCACACTGGCTGCTCAGCTTTCTACTATGTCTGCTAAGGTCGGTTCATGATTTTAAAAAAATGTGCACGCGATGAACGTGCACGTTTCAGAATGAAAGAAGGCGCTTTCATGAAACTATTCATGACTATACCGTACGTGGCGTATAGGAACATTTTTGATGAGTAGACGTGTAGGAAATTGCGTTTTTTTAATTCGTATCATGTACGTAATTACGTCAGCCATTAGAATTTAAGGAGAAAAGAAGAAGATACTTACTGTAGTNTTTTAATTCGTATCATGTACGTAATTACGTCAGCCATTAGAATTTAAGGAGAAAAGAAGAAGATACTTACTGTAGTTAATAGAATATCTTATTTCTAAAAGAAAACTTAATTTTTGATGTTTCTTTACTCATTTCAAAAGTACGTCTTATGTAAATTTTGCATTGTATTATTATATTTTGTGTCAAATCAGAATAAAAATGCAAATATAGCGAAATGTTACTTGCTAATAAATCACTGCGTCACTAAAATCAAACTAATCTTTAGTCGTGTGTTTATTGGTTGAACATAAGACGAGTACGCTCGCTACGAACCTCAACTTTTTGTAAACGTTCTATGCAGACGTCTCTAACGTAAGCTAAATTGATCGTGAACCGACATTTAGGCTGGGATTGCCAACTGTCCCGTATTTCCCCGTATCATGAGACTGAAAGAATTATCCCGTACAGACATAAGATGGGACGTCATATATCCCGTATCACAGAATCCTTCCGAAATAAACTGAATATTAATAAACACTTCTGCGATTGCAGCCACATTTACACTGCTGCTGCTACTGCAACTTAATGACATATTATTTTTTAAGAAGACGAAATGATGAAAAATTACCATATGAACCCACGTAAGTGGCCAAATTTTAATTTTCTATATGCAACTAATATTTTGCTGCTGCACATGTTAAGCGAACATGTTGATTGGCGTATATAGTCCATTCACGGTTACTTCACACTTTTCCGAAGCCCTGCTAAAGTTCTACTTCCGGAATATTCCTCCGCCTAGTGCAAACAAAGCTTAACCGAGTGCAGAAAATTACACCAGGACTACGCACCGCTTTCGTGCGCACTCAGTATAAAAATATTTTCAATAAGAACTATTTATTACTTCCCATTACCAACACCTAATTTATCACTGTTTTTATTCATATTAATTATATATGAAATATTATAGTTTATGGATAAAATANATTACCAACACCTAATTTATCACTGTTTTTATTCATATTAATTATATATGAAATATTATAGTTTATGGATAAAATACAAATAAAATTTCAGTTTAACAAAAACCAACGTACTTAAAATTGTTAACGTGTGGCACATGGCATGTTCAGGAATCAACCAGGCAAGTCATGAATGGGGAGATTTTTCAAAGGTTTGATTCAGAAAGTGTGAAGAAACCGTTAATAGACTACACTGCTGATATGTCCACATTTGAGATAGTATTTAAAACTGTTTTATCTTGAAATAAACATTTCTCTTGATAACTTTATTAGTAAGAGATGTCGTGGCTGGAGTTGTTGGATGTGGGACAGTTATGGCGAATGTAAGAAAGTTGGCATGTTTACTTGAGGCGTTGCCGGCGTGCGAGTGAACACGGGCCTGAAACTTACCTACAGTCTAGGCGGTGGACGTCGTCTCTGCGAGACGGTCAGCTGGCGACTGAAGAGCGGGGCGCTACGATGCCCGCTGGTCTTGGGGGCCTTAATAAAGACCCGGCTGTGAATGTGGAAGGGGGAGGCACCGTTGCCGAGCTTAGCAGCAGTGCCGCCAGGTCGCGGGGCCCGTCCCATTGCGCGACAATTTTCTGAAGAGGATCTCTGAAGTGGAATGATATTATTTTTAGCCTACTTTTCGAAGGAAAGATAGGCCTATGAGATCACTTTCTTGGCTGTGTGTGTGCCCCTCCCCCAAAGACTTCTGAACACGTGAACAGAATTTCACCAAACTCGGTCCACATACAGTACTTAGTAAGGGCATCCGACATTTATAGTTTTCAAACACGCCCGGTATATTTTTCAAAATGGCGGTCATTAAAATATTTAAGGTGACATGTTACATCTCGGGAACCATTTAACCGATTTTAACCTGATGTTGTATTAAGCAGTGCATCATAGAAACATTGAATTTAGCGACGGGTATCGATCTTAGTCAGCCATTTTAACACCACTACATGAAAAAATAAAGCTTTAACCTTATATCTCAAAAAATACCCAACACACTTTCTCCAAATTTGGCAAGTAATGAAATAGACAATGTCAACATTCACAATTAAAAATAATAAGGTTATTATTTTTTTTAAATGGCGGCTATAAAAGTATTTTTTATGTACAATTAGGCCAATTTCGATTAAACTTTGTATGCTTAAAGTATCTATCACAAGTGTCATATATGCCAGCACTGTGTCCACCATTTTGAAAGTCAGCATCACATGAATATATAAAGTTTTAATGTCATATATTGGGAAAAAATTAACCTATTCTTATCAAATTTGGCAAACGAGCAGTACTACGACAGGTGATGTGAATGGGTATGTTTTAATTGGCCCGAAAATTTATTTTCAAAATGGTGGCTACATACATTTTAGTTTAATCCTACTAATATTATTAATGCAAAAACTATGTGTATGTTTGTTACCACTCAGCTCCATAACGGCTGAACGGATTTTGATGAAATTTTGTATGTAGGTACATTAGGTCCTGGAATAGGACATATGATACTTTTTATCCCGGTAAATTGTACGGTTCCTGTGGGATAACGACTGCTATCAATCGATAACTACCGGGACCGAATATTTAACGTGCCCTCCGAAGCCCGGAAGCGCTCAGATGTAATGCCACTAAACGGTCACCCAACCAAATGTGTGCCGCTGGGAACATTGCTTAACTTTGGTGATCGATTAAGATCCCTTAGCCAAGCGCAAAAAGTAGTACCTAGGTGCACTTATTTCTAAAGGTACAAACTTGATCAAACTCACGTTTTGATTTTCATACATCGACGCTGGAAAGCGGAAATGTGGTAAAACTAAGCGATAGTTGCACAGATACACCCCAAAAACAATAGCCTACTTCTTGGCTATCGGGTAAAAAATATTTCCTTCTTTTTAGGTTTCCGTAATCAGTTAAAAACCAAGGCCAACATAGCATAATTTTATAATTCTGTTTTTACATAAATTAATTGTCTTTTCCCAATTTATTTATTAGTGTATAACTGTAAAACTCAAATGTACCGGGGCGAATCCGGGCCGGTTCGCTAGTATGCTACATATATCTTCGAAACCATGTAATAAATGTCAACTTAACTTTGTATGCTGGTGGCAGCTATTACAACCAAAAAAATTATCTACACAAAGTCTGTTATTAGCACTATTTTGTAAGATAGCTCCGCATCAAATAAGAAATACTTTGCGTGTTATCTCGGGAAACAATTCACCGAGTATACCAAATATCGCAAAGAAGTAGTTATATGGTAGGCCAAATTAATTATTATGTTTTATGAGGACCAGACACTTATAATTAGAATGGCGGCTATATAAACATTTTAGCTCAGTATGTTATATCAACAAAACCGCGTACCCAATTTCAACTTAACTTTTTATGCCAGCAGTGTCTATTACAGCCATCAAATGTGTCTACACAGTCCCTCTTCTGTGCGCCATTTTCGAAGACAGTGCCACATTAAAAAATACAGTTTTTATGTGACATTTCTTGAAATAATCAACCGATTTCTACCAAATTTTGGAAATAAGTATTACTATGGTAGGCCACAAAAATTAACATATATATTTAACTGGGCAGGACATGAATTTTTTGATAGCGGCTATTTCATTTTTTAAAACTTAGTATGCTATATCTACGAAACCGTGTAATCAAATTCAACTTAACTTTGTATGCTCACAGTATCTATGAAAGCATAAAATGATCTTATACATAAACTCTTTTCTCCGCGATTTTTCAAATTAGTACCGCATGCAAAATTATGCGTTTGTGTCTTATCACGGGAAACAATTATATCATTCCCACCAAAGGTATACTTTGGTAGTCCAACTAAATATATGTAATCTAATAGATTAGTCACATATTTTTAAATAACAGCCGTGAAAATATATTTACTCAGTATTCTTCATGTCCCAAACAACTTCAATCGAAATTCATATGCTCGAAATATCTACGACATTTATCAAATGTGCTAATACATATCCTTTTTGTCTGCCATTTATATAGATTGTCTAAAGAAAAATGGATGTTTTATGCCATATCTTGAGGACCAATCAACCGATTCCCACCAATTGTTACACAAGGAGTGTTACGTTAGGCTGTGTAAACTTACATGTTTTGGGGGGGACAGGCTGTTTTTTTTAATTGTGTTAATGTAAACAATTTAGATTAGTATATTTTACCTATTAAAAAAACCAAGAAACTTAAAAAAAAAATTAGTGAGCTATTAGTATTAATTTGAAACATCAGTTATGCGTACAAAGATCCTATTTTAACGGTATTTTTGTAATATACTGCGAGACGAGAACATTGAACATCTATGCCATATTTCTGGAATCATTCAACTAATTTCCACCAAATTCCGCACACCGATAGAGCTACAGAAGGCCGCGAAAACTTGCCTGATTTAAGTGGGCTGGGCATTGGTTTTATAAATTGTGGTCATATAAATAATTTAAATAAGTTGCAATTACTAATAAACAGAACAAACAAACTTTGTATGTTGACAGTATCTATTAGAAGCATCGTCTACAGAACTTCTTTGAAGGTTTTTTTGTACGATATAGCCATATGAGAAAATAAAGCTTTTATGCTATATCTTGGGAACCAATCATCCAACCTTCACCAAATTCTTCACACAAGTACCGCTACGGTAGATCATTTAAACCTTCATGACGTAAGTGGCTTAGGCACTTGCTCTCGACGCGACGGCACCGTAAATATTTCACGATGGTAAACCATCTACCGAAACATCAGACTGATAACATCCGAAGTTGAGGCACTGAGTCCTACCTCCGTAATGCAGTTGGTTTCGCGGCAGCTTGAGTGGTTCGAGGGTTCCTGGCTTCGTGTTCCGGTCAAGGCACGTGTGTATTTTATATTGTCTCACTGGTGCTGCATATGTTTCTGGTCCAATATCTAATGATATTGCTGTCAACGAGACGTCAAAACCTACCTACCATCGAAGCTTTAAAGAACTTCATTAAAAATTATTTGCACCCGTGTTGAGGATAGTGAGCTCATGAGTTATATCAGTAAATTCATATTATTTCATTTCATAGTTTGAAAATACTTTACGGAAGGAAAGAAAGGCCTATGAGATCATTTTCCTATCTGTGCGTCTGTGTATGTGTGTTTGTCTCTGTGCCCCCCCCCCTTCCCACATATAAACTTTTCAACCCGTCAACCAAATTCCATCGAACCTGGTACACGTGTAGTACTAAAAATGACGTTTTAATTTTAAAATTTTCAACAGTTCCAGATGCTTGTTTTAAAAATTGTGGCCATTTGAATATTTAGGGTGCTATATCGTATCTCGGCAACCATTTAACCGATTTAAGCAAAATTTGGTATGTTGGAAGTGCATCATGTAAATATTAAAAAATTAGAGACAGGTGTTATTATTGGATTACCATTTTTAAAGATAGCACTACATGAAAAAATAAAACTTTTACATCATATCTCGGAAACTACTCAACCGATTCTTACCAAATTCGGCATGTAAATAATACCATAATAGATAGGACATGTAAACATGTAATATTTGAATAGATAGGGCTCTCATTTTCAAAATGACGGTTTTATAAATATTTTATATTAATTTACTACACCTACCACCATTTGACCAATTTAATGTCTTATCTCGGGAAAGAATAAACCAATACCTATCAAACTAGACAAACAATTAGTATTATGGTAGACCATGGAAACTAATATGTTTTAAGTGGGTCAGGTTTTTATTTTCGAAATGGCGGCCATATGAACATTTTATTTTGATAAGCTGTATAATGAAACAATATAACAAATTTTTACTTAACTTGGTATACTGGCAGTATATATCACACCCATGAAATGAGCCTGTTTCGTTAGCAATTTTGAAATATAGCACAATAATAAAATGAAGTTTTTATGTCGTATGTTTTAAAGCAATCAACCGACCCCTTCCAAATATGCAAACAATTTGTACTGCGTCAGGCAATAAAATTTTGTATTTTTAAATAAGTCATAAATTATTTTCAGAATGGTGGTTTTATAATACTACTTAGCTTAGAACTATATATATAAGAATCCATTAAACTAATTTCAACTTAACTTTGCCTGCTCTGAGTATCTATTACAACACTCTTGTGTGTCTACACAGAGCCTCTTTTGACAACTATTTTGCAAAATATTATATGAGATAATACATTTTTTCTGCCATATCTTGGAATAACAACGAACCTATTCCTACCCAAATTTCCAATTAATTAGTACTACGGTAGGCCATGTAAATTAATATGTTTAAAGTAGGTAATATACTTATTTTCAAAATTAAATCCATAAAAACATTTTATCTTAGTAAGTTACATTATATGTATGAAACCACGTAACGAGTTTCAACTTCATTTCGTACGCTTGCAGTATCTATCACAACAATCAAACGTCTATATACAGAACATCTTTTCTCCGCCAATTTGTAAGATAGCGCCACATGAAAAAATAATGTTTCTATGTCATATATTGGGAAATAATATACAGATACCCACCAAATTAAGGCGACAATTTATATGTTTTCTGTCCTTCTAAATTTAGGGGGAACTGGGGCACATTGATGCATGGGGCACCTTGACACACCCTCTCTACTGCTCACAAGGTCATTACAGGAAGTTTCACAACAGCTCCAAAAGATGCGCTAGTGTACACAACTACCTACAGAACGTCTTGGCGTGATTCAGTAGTTTGATGAAATGAGACGGGTGATTTAGTGTTTTTGTAGGTCAAAAGTAAATTTGAGTTGTACAATTGCAGTGGTATTATACAGCTGTTCCAGTATTTTCAACAGGAAAGAATACCCTCCCTGGTAAGTAAAGCTAATCTTTATCAGTTCCTCATTCTTTTTTGTTAGGTAAATTATGAAGTGTTGGATTTGAGATTATCCAAAATTCATATTATTCTAAATGGCTGCTTGGGGCACATTGATACAGCCTATGTTGGGGCACATTGATGCGTATCAATGTGCTGCAAACAACCTATATCCTTTTTTAGTTCTTTTTTTCATTACATTTTATTATTATTACTACCATACACTCCTTAATCCAACCATTTCCCACCAACAATTACTAACATTAGTTTTTATTGAAGTGAAATAACTCCATTATTGTATACTAAAAAATGTAATAGTATTTTTGCAAACAGTGATTTTTATTTTTTGTTATTCCAGGGTTTCCACTATGGTTCTTTCTTACAAAAAAAAGACTGAGAGAAATGAAATAAACGAGGATGACGTATCGAAAGCTATGAAAGCTGCTTTGGAGGGAAACCTGTCAATCCGGAAAGCTGCACTCACGTTCAACATCAAACCCGCTACTCTGCAGCATCGTCTGGAGGAAATGAAAGCAAGAAATGGTGAAGAAAGATTCAGGGATCACGGTTCTAAGTATTTCTCTCAATNCTCTCAACAGGTATTTACCGCCAAACAAGAAAAACAATTAAATGAATACCTTGTTAAATGAAATGAAATGCATCACGGTCTAATGTTTGAAGCAGATGAGGCGCTTGGCATATGAATTTTCTGAAAAACTACGCTGTAAATATCCTTAAAGTTGGAATGGTAATGAAATGGCAGGGGAAGATTGGATGTACGGTTTTCGAAGTAGGGATGCAAATGTAAGTTTGAGGAAACCAGAAAAAACAAGCATTATGAGGTGTGTCGGTTTCCGCGGGGAAGCTGTTGAGGAGTTTTTCAATAATTATGAGAGTGTCGTGAAAAGATACAATTTCGCTCGACACAGAAAATTCAATTTTGATGAAACTGGGATTACCACTGTCATTGAGACTCCAAAGGTTCTAGCCTCAAAACACCAAAGGCAAGTAGGGAAGGTGGTTTCAGCAGAAAGGGAGGAACTTGTTACCTTCGGTGCCTTCATTTCTGCTACTGGAAATCAATATCCTCCAGTATTCATTTTTCCCAGGGTTCATTATAAGGACCACTTCATTGCAGGAGCTCCAGAGGGAAGTTTGGGTTTGGCGTTCAGGAGTGGGGGTGGATGACTGCAGATTTGTTCTTAATAGTTCTGAGGCACATCAAACAACATACAAATTCGTCAATAGAAAACTGAATCCTGTTGCTATGTGATAATCACGAGTCACACGTTTCTATTGAAGCCATTGACTACTGTCGTGCAAATGGAATAGTTTATTTGTCATTCCCCCACACACCTCCCATAAAATGCAACCGTTGGACGTAGAAGTGTTTGGTTCCTTTAAAGCAAAATTGAAAATTGCTTTCAACGATTGGCACCTGAATAATCTGGGGAAACACCTATACA
This sequence comes from Clitarchus hookeri, assembly GCA_002778355.1. Taxonomy (NCBI): domain Eukaryota; kingdom Metazoa; phylum Arthropoda; class Insecta; order Phasmatodea; family Phasmatidae; genus Clitarchus; species Clitarchus hookeri. The sequence goes on along the minus strand of NQII01002495.1, from coordinate 254,762 downwards.
TTTATGACATTCCAAAGCTGGCTAAACTTGCAAACTTAGAATCAACAGATTGGTATTTTCTGACTCTGATTTTTCTCCCAGCACAGTTTCCATACCTCATTGGCACTCTGATGCAGTTGTTGTCACGCCCCCTCAGACAGACTCAGCAACTCCCTCAACTGTCTCAGTCACAAGATAGCAATGTTCCACAAAGTGCTGGTGCTACCCAGACTCCACGGCCAACTACTTGTTCAAACAAGCCTGTAGCTCCTGAAGACGTACGACCTTACCCAACAGTTACTGGTAGTAGAACTAACAAAAGAAAAGGATGGCAGCCTGGTAAATCTCGAATTTATACTGATTCTCCAGAGAAGAAAAGGCTTTTCGACATGAGAAAAGTTAAAGAAGAGAAACAAGCTGCAGCACAGCAAAGGAATAGAGACAAATAACTGAAAAACGCAAAAAGGCTGATGGGGATAGAAGACACCAAACCTTTGAAGCGACAGACGAAGAGAAAGAAGGTGGAAGAATTATATTTATCAGATGAATCTAAAACATCCTTAGGACAGTTGTGTGACTCTACATCAGATGATTTGAATCTAAGTGGCCTGCTAGGTGAAGAAGCAGATACTATAGAAGATGATACAATGGAAGAAGCAGATACTTCTGACCAAAATATTGTTGATGATGACTTTGTTATAGTGCGGTTTGCAAAAAAGAGATCAGTTGTTCACTTTGTAGGCCAAGTTAAAGGAAACACTGATGATGGTGACCATCTCGCCCGGTTTATAAACAGAAAACCTGGTAACTTTTTCATTTTTCCTGAGAAAGAAGATAATGGTGGGGTTGAAGTGCCAGATATGACAAAGTTGCCACAGCCAACAGCAGGACAAGGAGCAGGAAGAACATCAGGTCGTTATACATTTAATATTGGTTTTGATCGCTTTAACATTCCTTACAAATAAATTGTGGGGAATTTGAATTTCTTTAAATAAATATAAAATGGTTTGCTAACTAATTTTTTATGGAAAATATGCAGTAGCTGTTATTTTTTCCCCACTTTCCCCAAACGTATCAAAGTCCCCATGAGGTGCATCAATCTACCCCGGTGATGGGGCACATTGATACAAATGACTTTTTTAGTTTTTTTTTAATTACATGCAGAAATACTACATAAAACAATGATTGTGCCTGTTAATAACACACTACACTAGTTTTTCTGACATCGCATGGAAAAATAACATGAAATTTCTGTTTTCTGGGCACTAAAAAAATTCTTAGAAAAAACCGCATCAATGTGCTCCAGTTCCCCCCTATATAATTAAAATGAGTTTGTCCGATATTTTAAAAATAACAACCGTGTTAATGTTTTAGCTTCATATGTGCTAAATTATACATTGACTTTATTTACTGGCAGCAGCTATGACAAACATCGACTGTGCCATTAAATAATGTTCCACCATTTTAGATAATTATAGCCCAACATGAGAAAATGGGGCTTTTATGCCATATCTCGGGGACCAAAACCAATTCCAAACTAATTTTGCAAACGGGCAGTGCTACCGTAGGGCATGTAAAATTTCGTGATTAAAGTGACTCACTTACTTGATTTTCAAAATTACTTCCCTGTAAACATTTAATGTTGTTAAACCCTGTCTACCAAAACACTAGATTCATTAGAACCAACGTTGATGCTCATAATGATGCCTGATTAATGCAAACGTAGTCCTGGCTTCACGCTGATTGTGTGCAATTGTTTTCTAACATGTTATATGCGTGCCACAGTAGACGTTATTAAAATGAGACGTGTCTTATCTACTGCATTAAAAAAGCTATTATTATTCCAGTGTTAGGTTAGGTTAGGTTAGGGTGCGAATTTGTAATTGTCTCACTAGTATTGTCTATATTTCTGTCAATAAGGCGTCAATGCCTACCTAAAATCTACGCTTTAAGGCGCTTCATTAAGGCGATTTGCTTCCATGTAGAGGATAGTAATCTCATTAGTTATGTCGGCAACTTCTTGCTTAATACGAGACATTTATCTATTAACTTGTTTACGGCGTATGTGACACATCTGGGATATTAAGATTATTTCACTTTTGTCTAAAGCAGGACTTCAAACATATAGTTTCCTTAAATACATTATTAGGACTTGAGTCTCCCAATTGTTTCTGTTAGCCAAAGTTTGAACGTTATGCTAAGAAGAAATCACTCAAAAAAAATCTAAACAACCATTTGAGTACTCAGTCAAATGTGCACATAAAAAACCCTATAATAACATACTGAGGAAAACTATTAGGTAGTTATTCATCGCACTTTGCCGATCTTCCATGGCGCAGTGCGGGAGGTTCTGGGTTCGAATGCTAGGTAAGGCATAGGTGTTAGTATAAGGTAGGTCATAAGTTAATTTGTAAGNTGCGGGAGGTTCTGGGTTCGAATGCTAGGTAAGGCATAGGTGTTAGTATAAGGTAGGTCATAAGTTAATTTGTAAGACGTCTTCTAATAGGCCTTCAGGCATAACAACAGGGGACGTCAATAAGCTCTTTCAAATACAAAAAAAAAACATCGTACTTCATTGTTTTCTAAATAGTTAATACCAGTAACCTTAAATATTTTTGTTTAATAAATTTTTTTTTGTATTCTTCCCAAAATAACTTTTTTTTACTCTAAAGTGTAATATATATTTTTAAAAAAAAACCCCTTCATGATATGTTGTAAACAGGACATAGGCCGAACACTTCGTGTAAAAATAAGTAAATAAATNTGCGGGAGGTTCTGGGTTCGAATGCTAGGTAAGGCATAGGTGTTAGTATAAGGTAGGTCATAAGTTAATTTGTAAGCCGTCTTCTAATAGGCCTTCAGGCATAACAACAGGGGACGTCAATAAGCTCTTTCAAATACAAAAAAAGAAACATCGTACTTCATTGTTTTCTAAATAGTTAATACCAGTAACCTTAAATATTTTTGTTTAATAATTTTTTCTTTTTGTATTCTTCCCAAAATAACTTTTTTTACTCTAAAGTGTAATATATATTTTTAAAAAAAAAAACCCCTTCATGATATGTTGTAAACAGGACATAGGCCGAACACTTCGTGTAAAAATAAGTAAATAAATANAAAAAAAAACCCCTTCATGATATGTTGTAAACAGGACATAGGCCGAACACTTCGTGTAAAAATAAGTAAATAAATAATATGTTTGACTTATTGCGACGTTCACGGGCATATATATGCAACACGATGCCAAATGTATCACATCCTTCGAGGAACTGTCCTGTGTTGCACGGTTCAGTAGTGTAAGATTTCATATACCTAGACGCCTTAGTGGGTAAAAATGAAGGGACATTTCTCAGCTGGATGGGTGACGCCCAAACTCCACTTGGGAATTTTCCACCCAGAAGACTTGCAACACTGCCCAGCAGTGGGGGTGCGGCGCCCTCGAAGCCATCGCCAGAGCTAGAGCTGTCGCACTGTTGTCTGGCAAATACGCGCTTTGAACAATATTCTCTGCCGTTGTGCTCGAGGGGTGCGAAAACAAAGCAAGTTCCCCAGCCTCCAACGAGACAGATCGGCGACATGTTGCGCGAGGAATAAACGGGCGTGCCCGCCATTTTGATGAGACGTGGATTTAATCCTGGAGTTAAGAGAGCCGAAGAGATTTAACAATCGACAAGGGAAACAATCGTCGACACGTGGCGATAAATGCGGCGCCGTCTGTCGCAAATGCGCGAGCGTGATCTACTTCCCAACGCGGTACACGCAGCCTGCGACTTTCTCAAGGCCGCTTCTCAAGCGATGCCCACGGCCAAGGCCACAGAGGACGGCAGAGCAGGGCCGTTGTAGGNGACTTTCTCAAGGCCGCTTCTCAAGCGATGCCCACGGCCAAGGCCACAGAGGACGGCAGAGCAGGGCCGTTGTAGGAAGATGCGAGTCCCGGGGCGATATGCATACATCTGTCGCCCCTTTACGGTTGCAGTTTATAAATCACAGCTTTAAGCCACGACATACTGATAAATAGATATGTTAATTAAATTTATAATAATATATAAAACTATGTAGTACATACATTACCAAAACTAAACATGAATTTTAGTTGTTGACAAAAAATATAGTCATATATACATTATTCACTGGCAGCCAGTTTACAAAAAAAATATTAACATTATATACAAATAAAGAAAACAATGTACTTAAATTTTTCAGAATGAAACGTTACTCAAACAATTTTTCTTGCTTCAATTGCAAAGTCGCAAGTCATTTTTAATAAACNGACTTTCTCAAGGCCGCTTCTCAAGCGATGCCCACGGCCAAGGCCACAGAGGACGGCAGAGCAGGGCCGTTGTAGGGAGATGCGAGTCCCGGGGCGATATGCATACATCTGTCGCCCCTTTACGGTTGCAGTTTATAAATCACAGCTTTAAGCCACGACATACTGATAAATAGATATGTTAATTAAATTTATAATAATATATAAAACTATGTAGTACATACATTATCAAAACTAAACATGAATTTTAGTTATTGACAAAAAATATAGTCATATATACATTATTCACAGGCAGCCAGTTTACAAAAAAAAATATTAACATTATATACAAATAAAGAAAACAATGTACTTAGATTTTTCAGAATGAAACGTTACTCAAACAATTTTTCTTGCTTCAATTGCAAAGTCGCAAGTCATTTTTAATAAACNGATTTTTCAGAATGAAACGTTACTCAAACAATTTTTCTTGCTTCAATTGCAAAGTCGCAAGTCATTTTTAATAAACACAACATTTATGGAATGTACGCTACAGAAACAAAAAAATTAATAAGTAAATACATATTTCATTTGAGGCAAGTTTTTTGCTAAAAGATAAAACAGCAATTTATCCCTAAATGAATTGATTGTTGTATATTTCCTAGCGAATTATTTTAGGGTCACTGCAAATTAATTTGCAAAAACTCAGAAAAATGTGGCCTCCTGAAGAGTGGGGCCTGGGGCAATAGCCCCGTTTGCCTCTATACGCGGTCCTGGAGGACGGATTGTTCCAACATATATGCTCCTCTAGGCTGTTCTTGGTAAACTGAGCACTTTTGAAAACCCTGCTTAGTATCTACTTGTATTCGTATTGGGTATTTGTCTGCCACGTGTAGAATTTAACTCTGCCGGGAATGGTCGCTTTATTCATGCGTCGGGCAAGTGAAAATGTGAAATTATTCGAAAAGTAAATATTCTACACATTCACTCATTATTATATATTTAAATGCATTTGAAAAGAACATAGAACAAAGTAAATCATTTCAGCGTTCATGAATGTTAACCGAACACTTTAAACTCAACGTTGAGACGTGGAACTACTTCCCTCCGTTCTTACCAACTTCACTGGCGGCGTGCAACTCAGTGCAGGAGCAGTGATAGTTTTCGAGGCTTGATTTCAAAAGTGCTCAATTTATCGTGAACAGCCTTTACTTACCTTTGCGTGACAATTCTTTTCAGACTTTTTCTTCTTATGCTGCAGATGCGGGCATTACACAGCGCTCAAAGGCAGCCTTCGAAGCATAAGACGTCAGTAATTAAAAGTAACATTTGTTAGTTTTTTTTTTTATTCCCCACCATTAGCGCTTGTTTAGTCCATGTTGGAGCAGGCATGCGTATTGTCATTTGGGCAACACATCAGAATTGTTGCATCCACAACAAAAGGTATTAACGTAAAAAAAAAAAAAAAAAGAGACGCATATTACAATAGCGAACAAAAATGATCGTGAATAGTCAAGAATTCACTCCTAAAGTGGGAATATATTTATACGTTACCTTTTATGTTGGCCATATAAAAAAGTATGTCGTTCGTACTATTTGTTTTTTCTCGGCAATACATTTTCTCGTAAACTGATAGATGACCGTGGCAAGTCGTTAATACTAGTGTGGAACTATAATTATTTATAAAACTTGGGACTAATCAAGGCTTACACCAAAAAAATAGCTTTTAAAATGTCATAGGCGAAGTTTGTGTGCAAAAATCAGTATTTCCAAATTAATTTTCCTTGCAGAACTGCAACATAAGCCAACGAATAAAAACAAGAGCTTTAAATATGTAAATTTTTCGATGACGTATTTGAGAAAGCTTTATTTTTTAGATGAATTCGCTCGTAAAATTGTGGCAGTATCGTGAATATTTACAAAGATTTGTAATAACATATTTTTACTCGGAATGTTATCACTTATTTTAAGTAGAAGACCATGGGAATGTTCACACACTCGCCTCGTTATATGTTCTCAACCTAGGCAGAGTTTGGCAGTCGTTTACTCGTAGGTTGCAAAGGTGCTTTGCCTCAGTCGTTAGCGTAGGTAAGAACACAAAGCCTCTGTATGTGTTGTATGCTGCACGTATTAAGTTGGGTTGAGAGATTTGGGTGGCTCTTAACAGCGTGGTGTTGAGAGCCAATGAGGATGAAATGAGATGAGAATAATGGAGCAGCGCCAGAACGCAAAAGCAGGGGAAACGGGAGATCCCAGGGAAAACCCCTCCAACCAGCGGCTTCGTCTAGCACGATTCCCACTTGCGAAAATACGGGAATGAGCCAGCTGGGAGTTGAACCCGGTTCACCAGGGGGAGGCGAGTGTCTAACCACTCAGCCACCGCGGCCCCTACATACTTTCCACGACTTATTTGACTTTAGGGCATCCGTGCACCTCGGTCGACGTTTGAAGCGAGAGGTAACTGTTGAAAACATAGACTTTCCTTCGATAGTTACTTTCCCTCTCACAGAATAATAACGCGAACATTTACGACACGAAACCATTGCGGTCAGACGGGAAGCGGTAAACGAAAGGGGTGTCCAAAGGTTCCCATATCTCACGGCCTTGAGAAGGGGAGCTCGGAGCAGAGGAGGAGATCCAAGGATACTAATATTATAGCGCCTAGGATAAATAAGCAGAAAATACAGTTTTCAAAGCTTAATTGCCATTTTGAAAACGAATTACATTCATAATTTAATTTAACTCTGTGTAGTGATTACGATGACTACAAAACGGCACCAAGTGAAGATAAATTCAGAATACCAGGAGAAACTATTTCTAACTTACAATAAAGGCTCAAACAATTAACAGGAAACAAAATTGTGGGGGAAAATATCTTCAACTGTAAGGTATAGTTTCCGTACATTTATTTTTGCGGGGTTTGCTGTAATACTATGTGCTTACATCGCGAATTTGTATAGGCTAGTTCTATTTTGCAGTCACAATAGACAAACAATGTCCAATTTAGTCTGATCATAATTAAAAGTTGACGCACAGGCATGTTAAAGTAATTTGCAACTTATTTGACGTTATTGTGGTAAAATGCAATGCGAAAAACAATCGTTTTAGATTATTTTTCGTGCACACAAGCCAATCAGGACCTAAATGTAAAGGGTATGCTATTGGGAGACATGGGTTCTTTGAATTTCACTAGCGTTTGCTAGGACTGAAGATGATAAACCACCATGGAAGAACCTTCGTTATGTTAAGATAATAGACAAGAGAGAGAACCGTTACGAATGAAACTTGAGTCAAGCTCACTATAACGCCCTCTTAAAANTGTTAAGATAATAGACAAGAGAGAGAACCGTTACGAATGAAACTTGAGTCAAGCTCACTATAACGCCCTCTTAAAATATGTTCTAGTATAAGCATATAGTTTTATAGGGAAGTTATACCGGCTACTTCTTCAGTTGATAGTAACGTGTGAGTTTCTGAAGTGCTGCTAATTGTTACTGATGGGCTGTACTATTTTTTTTGAAGTTTGAAGGAACATTTTCAACCCTTTCATATCCAGCGTAGACGATTGTCTAATTGTATACATGTTGCACAGGAAGNTGTTAAGATAATAGACAGGAGAGAGAACCGTTACGAATGAAACTTGAGTCAAGCTCACTATAACGCCCTCTTAAAAAATGTTCTAGTATAAGCATATAGTTTTATAGGGAAGTTATACCGGCTACTTCTTCAGTTGATAGTAACGTGTGAGTTTCTGAAGTGCTGCTAATTGTTACTGATGGGCTGTACTATTTTTTTTGACNAAGCTCACTATAACGCCCTCTTAAAAAATGTTCTAGTATAAGCATATAGTTTTATAGGGAAGTTATACCGGCTACTTCTTCAGTTGATAGTAACGTGTGAGTTTCTGAAGTGCTGCTAATTGTTACTGATGGGCTGTACTATTTTTTTTGACGTTTGAAGGAACATTTTCAACCCTTTCATATCCAGCGTAGACGATTGTCTAATTGTATACATGTTGCACAGGAAGGTTGCATTTAGCCGCTGCTGTACACTGAGATCCTCAGTGCCCAATAATCTTCCTTGTGGGTAACTGATGCGTAAACCGCGCCACTGCTCTGCGTTATGACTGGCTTATGCCGAGCACAAACCCCACGACTTACGTCTTGTAATAACGAAACAAGTCCATTGTCAGTATAAGTACAGCACGCTTAAAAAAATCACGTANCCCACGACTTACGTCTTGTAATAACGAAACAAGTCCATTGTCAGTATAAGTACAGCACGCTTAAAAAAATCACGTATTTGAAACGCCTGAAAATATAAATTAAGCTGGGGGAGAAAGGGTGAAGTGGGGTGGATATACTAACTGCCGCAGGAAAGATAGTTTTCTTGTTACACGTGGTGAAGAACGCTTCTCCTAGACTCGGCATTGTTCGCTACTGAAACCCCAGACTACAGGAAGTGCTGCCTGCTGCGTGTGCGGAGTCCTCACGGAGACAAATTAATTGTGAATAGAATTTCCACTCAACACTGGAATAGATGAGAAGTCTGCCAAGATAAACTGTGTTTTTCTATAGTTCGACCTTTTCCCCTACCTCAAAACAGTTCACGCTCCTATTTTTCCACCTGAGAAGTCTCAATATAGTGAAAGTCCGATAAACTTGCGCCCGCATAAATTTGATATAAAACAGACACTCAAACACTACTGAATTAATAAGTTTTTCAAAGAAGCAGAAGGGTCTGTATAAGAAACGAAACACACAATACTATATACATATATTTTAATTTATTTACTTACTATATACATTCTATCTTTCTAATGATTTTGAACATTCCATCTCTACATTTCACATATGTCTGCAGACCATGGATAGTAGCCAACAGTAGCATATACTAAAACCCCGATTCTTCAGTTAATCGATGATTGAAGATATCTCAACAATGCATGAGAGATCCCCGTGTTTTTGCAGGCCAATCAAGTGTCTGTCTATCAACAAGTTCATTCGGGTCTTCGGGAAATATGTAACGAAAGTTATCAACGCCTTCTGCCTTCTTCACGCCACTCGTCGAAGGAAAATTGTTGGTGAAATGTGTGGGAATGTCGAGTCATCATCCTTCTCATCAGATACTTCATCAGCACTGTCTTCATAGTCATTATCATCAATGTTGTATTCATGATCGTCTTCACCTCATGTTTCATCCTCAATATAAAGTTTTCTTTTCTTTGTAGGGGTCGCACAGTCATCATCAGTATTTAGAGCCGACAACTGTTTATTCTGAAGTTCGTCGACTTCACGCGAGCGTATTGCAAGTGTACATTCCACACATGCCGACTCTATCATGCCTCGCAGGTCTCTCATTCCGTCATTAGCATTAACTGTCCCGTCATAATAGTCTGCGGAATCAGTACCCATCGATGCAGCAGGGGGTACTGACGACATCACTTGCTGGCTTTAGAAAGACGAATCCTTGCAGATCTTAATGTGGTTCTTCAATATATCACCTTGCATAAACTGCGTGTGGCAATTGTCGTAATGCTTCATCTCGCGAAAAGGACTCTTCGTACAGGCGGTTCTCTCGTTTCACCGAGCATGGAAACTTTTGCTGAAGATATTTTCACAGTAGCANAAGGACTCTTCGTACAGGCGGTTCTCTCGTTTCACCGAGCATGGAAACTTTTGCTGAAGATATTTTCACAGTAGCAGCACTGTTTAACATGTAATTTTCTAGCAGTGGGAGAAGGTACATCCCTAGAGGTAAGCTATACAGTAGACTTCGTACAATCATTGGTTTGCATCATATTCATGAAGAAAAAAAAAACAGAAATTCTTTCCACAGTGGAAACATGTGTATCTGCTTGGCCTAGCTATTGCTTTATGTTTATATATATATATATAAGAAAGAGTTCTTAAATTAATTAATATGTTTTATTGTACGTGGTCATAAAACTGAGGTTTTTAGTGTTACAAACTAAAGTTCGTGCTAAAGTAGTAATGTATNTGTTTTATTGTACGTGGTCATAAAACTGAGGTTTTTAGTGTTACAAACTAAAGTTCGTGCTAAAGTAGTAATGTATAGGTGTTCAAAATGAAATGCATTTTAAAACTATCCATATTATAATGAAACAACTTCAAACCATGGGAGATATTTTCACGTCGTATCCCCACTCTCCATCTATTCTTCCCATACATGCTTGATATTAATTCCAAAAGCCTATAGAAATATCGCAGGGTATTGTTGAATTATTTTTTCAAATAATTTGAAGAAATATATTTCAAACTCGTGTCGTTTCAAGCCAGAAATAGGAGAAAAATTTACTTTTAAAAACACAGGATCAGGAGGCAGGCCAACGTGCTGCCACCTGTTGAGAAACGCATTCGGCTCACAGAAGCGCTACCCGCCATGCCATGCGCGCCATCTGTCTTTCTCCCGAGCACTAACCAGCCAGAAAAATATAACTTTCTTATGTAAAATAACAAAATTACGAACATATACCAATGGTTTTATTTTTCCGCGTGATCTGTATAATTTTTAAAGTAACATGTATTTCCGTGTACAGCGATTTTGTTTACTAGTAATTTCCTTTGGGCCAGTAATCGTTACGTCTACGTCCATTACACGCCACGTTGTTCTGCCGCCCGCTTTGCAAAGTCGTTGGTGAGTTGGCGAATGAAAGTGCGTTGTCAAGCAAGTTCCCAACATTATTTTTATTTCAATTCTTAACATNGCGAATGAAAGTGCGTTGTCAAGCAAGTTCCCAACATTATTTTTATTTCAATTCTTAACATATTAGAGGTAACGTCCAAAGTGTGATAAGAACTACAATTACCGTCTCGCAAATGTTAACCCAAATTCTCTGTCTCGGATAAATTAAAAAAAGAGCTAGCAAATATTAAATTTTTTGCAAGGTTTTATATTTTTACTTTTATAACCTACAAAAATTTTTTAGACAGATTTCAGTCTATAGATACCTTAAAGTTTGTTTAGCATTACAGTACAATTGAAAGTGGATTAGCTGACAGCATGTTGATAAAAAAAATGCAGCCTCCACTGTCGCACCAGCTGATGGCGAAATAATACATTAACGAAAAGTAAACTTTTGGCGCTACTTTCGTCGAACTGTCAAAATCTCGCCAACTTATATGAGACAGACAATACATTTGACATGTATATGGTTATAAAAATGTGATTTTAAAGACACGCATATTTTTCTCCTATATTTGTGATGCAAGCATTTCAACCTAATTTTTTGTGTAATATTTGTGTGTGGTATTTGAGTTAAATATAGCTAAATGTTATTTAACTTATAACTGTGTTTGTGTGTTCAGTGATTCATTTTTCTCCATGTATAAAATGTAAGTTTTTTTTCTTTGCTAAAATATAATTGCGCTTGCTTTTCCCTTGGAGAAGAGATAATTACGTGCTTTATTTTTTACTCTCTTTCTTAATATGTGTATTGTGCTTGCTTTTCCCTTAAGTGCCTCATATTACATAATAATAATAATAATAATAATGCTTAATTTATTTACCAAAAATATTTTTAAAAAAATTACTCAAAAATTTTGCTGCACATATTAGCTATCTTATTTTACTATTACAGAAAATAACTTGTGTGAAATATTTAGCAAATAACAATTAAAAGAAGGGCATTCAATTAAAAGAAAATGTGCACAGTACAAACACGGTGTGGTACGAATGGTACCGCTATAGACTTATATTAACTACCTCTCGAGTGTGACGACGTAAGAGGAGTAAGCTGATGGAGGAGATGTGATNGTCGCACCAGCTGATGGCGAAATAATACATTAACGAAAAGTAAACTTTTGGCGCTACTTTCGTCGAACTGTCAAAAACTCGCCAACTTATGTGAGACAGACAATACATTTGACATGTATATGGTTATAAAAATGTGATTTTAAAGACACGCATATTTTTCTCCTATATTTGTGATGCAAGCATTTCAACCTAATTTTTGTGTAATATTTGTGTGTGGTATTTGAGTTAAATATAGCTAAATGTTATTTAACTTATAACTGTGTTTGTGTGTTCAGTGATTCATTTTTCTCCATGTATAAAATGTAAGTTTTTTTTTCTTTGCTAAAATATAATTGCGCTTGCTTTTCCCTTGGAGAAGAGATAATTACGTGCTTTATTTTTTACTCTCTTTCTTAATATGTTTATTGTGCTTGCTTTTCCCTTAAGTGCCTCATATTACATAATAATAATAATAATGCTTAATTTATTTACCAAAAATATTTTTAAAAAAATTACTCAAAATTTTTGCTGCACATATTAGCTATCTTATTTTACTATTACAGAAAATAACTTGTGTGAAATATTTAGCAAATAACACTTAAAAGAAGGGCATTCAATTAAAAGAAAATGTGCACAGCACAAACACGGTGTGGTACGAATGGCACCGCTATAGACTTATATTAACTACCTCTCGAGTGTGACGACGTAAGAGGAGTAAGCTGATGGAGGAGATGTGATCGCGTTACGGCCTTCATTCTGACACGTCACACAAGGACGCCGCCAGCCTCCACCTCTCTCTCTCTCTCTCTCTCTCTCTCTCTCTCTCTCTCTCTCTCTCTCTCTCTCCACTGTATCACTCGCATGTGGCAGCAATCAAAACACTCACGTTATTTTAAAATTATTTCAATAGGAATGAAAATATTATACAAATACTTACAACAAAAATTTATTTTACATCATATATAGACACATCATATTAAAAAAAAAACTTGTAAGAAAAATAATTCAATATATAAATGNAATGAAAATATTATACAAATACTTACAACAAAAATTTATTTTACATCATATATAGACACATCATATTAAAAAAAAAAAACTTGTAAGAAAAATAATTCAATATATAAATGCATCATATTTACATATCAAATAGAAGAAGATATTTAGCAATACATATATACATATTATATTTACAAAATACTTGGGAGAAAATATTTTACAAGATAAACATATTTACTGAAAAAATGTAAAAAGGATTGGTAAACAAAAAAAAATGTATTAAACATATTGACATTTATTTGTACATAATAATAATTTTCTTACACATAGAATTAAAAAAATACTTTTTCCCATTAAAATTCTTAATCACGTACGTCAACATTTGTTTTACACTGTAGAGCGTGTATGTTTCTTCAAATAAAAATTATGAGGTGAATGGGAGGTTTTCATAAGCCGGGTTTTTTTTCTCAAGATAGAGCAAAGCTCATATGCACACGCACACACGAGCGCCTCTGGCCATGGGTCCGGTGGCGTTGTAACCTCCAAACTGTGCCAAGCCCCATCACATCGTTCAGTGAAAACTTTAATAAAAAATTCGTCATTTTTAATTTCATTATTAAATTAATAATTTTTCCTGTCATACTTGCTTGAACGTCGTTCGTCCAGAATTTATTTTTTAATTACTTCGGTTTTTGTGGGAAATTTTGTTTGTGGACAGCACAATTGAACTGCACGCTCGTCACTGTCNATTTTTTAATTACTTCGGTTTTTGTGGGAAATTTTGTTTGTGGACAGCACAATTGAACTGCACGCTCGTCACTGTCCCAATCTTGCACTGATGATTCAAGAGTTTTACCATCGAAGACGCCTCTTTCAAGGAGGAAGTAAACATTTCCGTCACACCGCTCCACAGTTACGGTAACAGCCGGCTGGTCCGTGTAGGTTACGTCGTGCAGTAGAGGATATGTACTTCATATTTGTTCTCGGTAATGAACTTATCACTAGGACGCGCTCCAGCGTTGCGAGAATACTTGGTGGAAGGTCTCGGCCTCGAGCCTAGGTGCACTTCGCATGCTAAAGTCGTGCAGGTGGAGGCCCAGTGTGGGAAACCTTGCCTTTTCACAACATGGTTATGTCCATCACATTCCTCCTGCCATTTGCACACATTATTATTTTTCTTTTTCTTAAAGTTTGTACACTACACTTTCGTACATTATTTTCTTCCTTACGTGGACATCACAATTATGACCAACCCCTCCAGCGAACAAGGAAATGAAGAGTTAGGACGTAAATTGTAAACGCAACAGTTTTTATATTCGCACGTTAATGCGTCTTTCACATAACAGCCTTCTAAATGATCGTAGCAGCATAGCCAGTGAATTGAACCGTCACAAAATCGAATTTACAGAACGCCTCGAGCATCTCGAAAACTTGCGCGTCGGTACCCACAATTCAGTTCAATGTACTTGCTCACGGCAATTAAATATTTTGTAAGGGAGGAGTGGTGGGNATTTTTTCATTACTTCGGTTTTTGTGGGAAATTTTGTTTGTGGACAGCACAATTGAACTGCACGCTCGTCACTGTCACAATCTTGCACTGATGATTCAAGAGTTTTACCATCGAAGACGCCTCTTTCAAGGAGGAAGTAGACATTTCCGTCACACCGCTCCACAGTTACGGTAACAGCCGGCTGGTCCGTGTAGGTTACGCCGTGCAGTAGAGGATATGTACTTCATATTTGCTCTCGGGAATGAACTTATTACCAGGACGCGCTCCACCGTTGCGAGAAGACTTGGTGGAAGGTCTCGGCCTCGAGCCTAGGTGCGCTTCGCATGCAAAAGTCGTGCAGGTGGAGGCCCAGTGTGGGAAACCTTGCCTTTTCACAACATGGTTATGTCCATCACATTCCTCCTGCCATTTGCACACATTATTATTTTTCTTTTTCGGAAAAGTTTGTACACTACAATTTCGTACATTATTTTCTTCCTTACGTGGACATCACAATTATGACCAACCCCTCCAGCGAACAAGGAAATGAAGAGTTAGGACGTAAATTGTAAACGCAACAGTTTTTATATTCGCACGTTAATGCGTCTTTCACATAACAGCCTTCTAAATCATCGTAGCAGCATAGCCAGTGAATTGAACCGTCACAAAATCGAATTTGCAGAACGCCTCGAGCATCTCGAAAACTTACGCGTCGGTACCCACAATTCAGTTCAATGTACTTGCTCACGGCAATTAAATATTTTGTAAGGGAGGAGTGGTGGGGGTCAGTCGTCTGCTGGGCGGGGTGCTTGGTGGTGTGTAGGGAAGGGGAGTGACCTCCGCAAATGTAAGATTTTTAAAATAATTTTTTTTATAATAAGTTTTTAATAATAATTTTAATGATACAATTTTAATTAATTTTTTTATAATTTTAAAATATATTTTAATACATTTTTGGGATTTTTGGGTTTTCAAGGCCAAATGTCACCGGGGTCAAGGTCAAGGTCACTGCTATCCACCATGGCGGATAAGATGGCCACCGGGGGGCTGGAATGACAGGTCATGAACAGGCCCAAGCTCCGATGCCGAACACCGATGTGTCCAAACGCAGATAATTACACTACTGTGACAAAGTACGTTTAGGCAAGTACACAGCTCTAAAATAGTTCACTGTTAAATGAGCCCCACTTTAAGACGAAGAACATATGCGAAATCTCGTTTGAAATGCTTATGTGCTTACATACCATTATTGGAGGTGAAAACGTCACTATCTGTGTAAGCACATGTGCTAAAACAGCATTTGACAGTATTCCGGCATTAATTTTTAATATTTCCAGAATTGAAAAACTGTGCTAACGTTGGATATCTGTCAATGGGAACGAGTGGTATAGTCCATTCATGGTTACTTCCAATTTTTCTGAAGTTCTGATGAAGTTCTACCTTCAGACTATTCCTCCGCCTCATGCAAACAAAACTCAACCAAAAAATTACACCAAAGGGAAAACGAACCGCATTTGCAAGCACTCAGTTCAATAATAATTTGCACGAGAACTATTTATTACTAGGCACTACCAAAACATCAATTTTTCCCCTTTTTTTATTCATTTTAATTATAAATGAAATGTTATAATTTATGTATACTATATAGTATAAATAAAAGAAAAATTTAACCAAAAATCATAGTGGAGTAGAGTGGAGAGATTTTGGCGGCTCTTAGCTTCGAGGTTAGTATGAAGCAGCTATGCGAATGCAAGAGTGGGGGAAACGGGAGATCCCCGAGAAAACCAGCCGACCAGCGTCATCGTCTGGCACGATTCCCACATGCGAAAATCCGGGGGGCGACCCCGCTGCGACTCGCCTTGGTGGGAGGTGAGTAGTCTAACCACTACACCACTGCGACCCCACAGGCAGACGGGGATTTTAAAATGCATTGAAAAGAAAATGATAAATTTGTTACTTTTAGTCCTAATTTCAGAAGGTTGAACACCACCATGTTTTTTAAGTTGATACATTTTTGTAATTTTTTTAAGGCTTGCATTTAATTCCCCAAGGTAGGTTCTCTTTGAAAAAAAAATTATCATACCAGTATCTTAACCGTTTTTCGAACTAATAATTTTTCTTCTAGAAGAATTATTCCATTTCTTGTCATTTCAGAAAACTTAGAAATCTTTGTAACTTTTGAACCGTTTCAGCTACTCTACTNAGAATTATTCCATTTCTTGTCATTTCAGAAAACTTAGAAATCTTTGTAACTTTTGAACCGTTTCAGCTACTCTACTCCCCTTTGAATGAATGGTGCAATGGTGGCGAATGACTAGATGGAGATGTCCAAAAAATCTCCATCTAGTCTGCTCTCCTTGTACCAAAATCTTCCATTTTTAACCTAAACTACGGCAGAATTAACAGTCCCCCTCCCCCCCCCAACTTCCCTCCTGTAGCCGCCGTGTGTGTATTCCTGCTGCAGATATAATGAGTAATTAGCGTGACACGNTCCCCCCCAACTTCCCTCCTGTAGCCGCCGTGTGTGTATTCCTGCTGCAGATATAATGAGTAATTAGCGTGACACGCCTAACTGTTTCAGAAACGCAAGATTTGAACGATCGAGCACGGTTCTGGTACTCATCATTCTCCGCTCTTTTAATTAATATTTTCCCGTGGAATAGAAGAAATTATAAGACTGGAAGCACATTTACTGATATGCGGGGTGGTCTTAAACTTTTTTTCTGGCACTATATATTCCTCCACAAATTAATTTGCAGATTCAATATTTAAAAACAAAGCTTGTCAAGGCACAGAAGACATCTTGAAAGCTATTTTGAANCAAATTAATTTGCAGATTCAATATTTAAAAACAAAGCTTGTCAAGGCACAGAAGACATCTTGAAAGCTATTTTGAAATACACCTTTCTCTGAAGTGGTTAGTTTCACATCTGATACTGTAAGCAAAGGTTCCCTCACTATTTGATGACTCCCGACACACATCAGAAAGTATTGATATATCTGAAATCGTACAAACTTCAAATATTATATTAAATNCAAATTAATTTGCAGATTCAATATTTAAAAACAAAGCTTGTCAAGGCACAGAAGACATCTTGAAAGCTATTTTGAAGTTTTCTGAAGTGGTTAGTTTCACATCTGATACTGTAAGCAAAGGTTCCCTCACTGTTTGATGACTCCCGACACACATCAGAAAGTATTGATATATCTGAAATCGTACAAACTTCAAATATTATATTAAATNGTTTGATGACTCCCGACACACATCAGAAAGTATTGATATATCTGAAATCGTACAAACTTCAAATATTATATTAAATCATCTTTTATTTAATGTTAACCTTTGATTTATTAATGTCCGGTAATAAAGTATGATTTCGAAGATTTGTAAAAAAATAAAGATAACATGTATACTATCCTCTAAGACAAACATTATCGATAGATATGTTTAAACGGTGTTAAAAGCTTTAAAATATTTTTGTTAAATAGTTTTAGCCAGTTACCAACTTCAGCACGACGCTTGCGCTGTGGAATTATATTTATAAAAAAATTAAACTAAATATAATTACAAATATGCGTGTTAAATTTTGCTTTGTGCTTTTTGAAAGTGGGATCCAATGTTGTGGCACTTATTTGTAGCACATTTAAAAGGTTTTTCTTGGTTCATTGCAAGCCATTCATACACATAAGTAACAAGAATAAACGTCTTCACTCCCTGTCTGGTTCGTAAAATACTTACTGATGATGGAAAGTACCCAGCGTTGGGGAATATCGGTTGGCCAATGGAAAGAAAGTGTGAGGGGGAGAGAGAAAGAGAGAGAGTGTGTGTGTGTGGGNGGGGGGGGAGAGAGAGAGAGAGAGAGAGAGAGAGATTTGGAAAGAGAAGGGAGGAAGGGTACGTACAAATAACTTTCAGAAACCAAGGCAAAGCGAAAAACCATTATTGATATAGACTTGAACGAGGATGTCAGTCGAATGAGCCTACCTGCTTGTCACAAAAAAAAAACTAATGAGAAATGACTAAGCAATATTTCTAGATAAATCAAATCATGTTGGTTGCGAGGCGTGCCTAATATTAAAGACTGTGTAGAAGAGATAAAAAATTCTGATTACACTCCGGTCTACAATTAATTTATTACCAAGGAATATTTTATTTCCCTTATTTGCCTCTTCCAGCTGTATGTAGGGCAGTTGACAGCCCCTAACGGCCCAGCAGCAAATTATTTTGTTGGGCCCCTTTTCCTAATTTAAGGGGAACATCCCCGGCCATATTGAACTATTGGTTTTCCTGGTTTGTTTATATTTTTAAGACAGAAAATCCCAAGAATACTCTTATACCCAACTAGTTGACGTTACCCAGCAGTACAGGCAGACATAACGACTCAACTATGAACTCATAATTACGTCACAATATTGATTGTGCCAACAATTAGGCAAAAGGAATACTGTGACGTAAATACAAGTCCCTAGTTCGGTTNTACGTCACAATATTGATTGTGCCAACAATTAGGCAAAAGGAATACTGTGACGTAAATACAAGTCCCTAGTTCGGTTGTTATGTCGGTACGGCTGGCTGTGTAACATCAATACATAGTTCGGTATGGAAACACTTTCGATATTTGTTTTAAGATAAACATACTAGAAAAACCAAGGCTGTTCACGTTTAACTGAGAATTTTGGAACTTGACCTTTGAAAAATGGCACTGCCCCTACCTGCATATATTTTAACGGGCACACTCATTGACAAGAACCCAATTAAGTTGGCAACGATAGAGGGAAAGTAGTTCCATGTCTTACCGCTGAATTATAAGTGTTCGGTAAACAACTGTAAGTAANAATCCAGTTAAGTTGGCAACGATAGAGGGAAAGTAGTTCCATGTCTTACCGCTGAATTATAAGTGTTCGGTAAACAACTGTGAGTACTGAAATGATTTATTTTGCTTTGTGTGTGTTATTTTTAATGAATAAAATTGTATGAATGAGCACATTTGTAAAATATTTACTTTCCTAATAACTTCACAGTTTCACTTCTTGACCGACTCATGAATAAAGTGAGCAGGCTCATGGCAACGTTAATTTTACAAATGGTGGATGAATACACGGTGTGCACACAACCAGATCTTAAGCAGGGCTTTCAAAAGTTCTCATCGTGAACAGTCCACGGTGGCAGTGCGCTATGCTACTCTCCGCTTCAGGATGCGTGCAAGACACGTGTGAACCAGGGGCGTGTGGTGAACTGTTGCAAGGTAAGCTGGCGTTAGCTTTGTACTGTACCCTGTTGCCTGCTATTTTACACTTCCACCACTAAAAGGTCGCTAGGCAGGTGAAGCCACAGGACGTGTGTAATGCGTGCCTTGCTTGCTTGTTGTGGATGGACGGAATGCATCCAGTTCCCCCAGGCTCCACAGTGGTTATTGGTTCCTGCTGAGTGCACCGAGAATGTACAGCAGTGAGCAAGCACCAGCCTACCTAGCAACACACGCCACTGTTGTGAACAACTATCCCGTAGTACGACCTCGGGCACGCAGGCGCATAGCGGTGGAACATGGTCACGTGCTCAAAACATACAGCTGGAGTCAACACTGCCTGCTTGCGACATTCCCACGCTTCGTCACAGCCACTGGGCGAAAGAGTGGCTAGCATGCAAGGAGGGTTATAAATCTTTCGTAAAAATCGAGCGTAAATAATGCAACCATTACAAAAGATCTTATTACAGTTAATTATAGTGTTACAACGTTGCTGGTCTGCATCTCTTCCCTTGCCCCGTCCCGGCTTAAGCGGGGTAGAGCGGTAACCCGAGGAGTGCGCGGAGATTTGCAAAGGAGTGCCGCTGCCGCGATAAGCATGTCGGGACTTATCGTTACAATAATGTTCTGGTCATCGCCCCGCCTCCCTTCAGTGCGACTCGGGGTGCGGGGAACCTTCTGGACCCGGCCAGCGAGACTACTTAAGCCGCGACGAGCCTACGAGCTGACCGGGTAGAGTACGGCCTTGAGAGCCAGGCGTGTGAAGACAGCGAAGCGACGAGCCAGCAGAGCTGCGAGTGGCGACGACAGAATGAAGTCTGCGGACTGCGAGCATCGGCACAGTGAAGAGTGCGACTACTGAACTGGATGAGTGACTGAAAGACATTTGGAATAATGGCAATAGCTAAGTTGAATATGAGTACATAATGAGTGTGAATTAAGTGACTGTGGCCAATATGAAGACAGTGATAACAAATTTATTTATAACTGAGAGAGACATTAAATGTTGCGCTCACTGCGAAATACAAGAGGAATAATGGAGATAGTTAGTTTAGTCTAGGTGATGGTTACGCCTCCTTTGCCTGAGGACGAGGGCAATGCCACACGNGAATAATGGAGATAGTTAGTTTAGTCTAGGTGATGGTTACGCCTCCTTTGCCTGAGGACGAGGGCAATGCCACACGTATCTCGTACACAATCTATCGTGCAACTGACTGTGACCTTGGGAGAGTGGGCCGTCAGTCGTCACAAAAGTGGCTTCGTGTGTGGCCGCGTATAGTCGGTTCACAACTGGAAGAGACTTTCTTGAAGGCCTGCTAAAGATTTACTTTCAAGCCCATTTCGTATCCNGAATAATGGAGATAGTTAGTTTAGTCTAGGTGATGGTTACGCCTCCTTTGCCTGAGGACGAGGGCAATGCCACACGCATCTCGTACACAATCTATCGTGCAACTGACTGTGACCTTGGGAGAGTGGGCCGTCAGTCGTCACAAAAGTGGCTTCGTGTGTGGCCGCGTATAGTCGGTTCACGACTGGAAGAGACTTTCTTGAAGGCCTGCTAAAGATTTACTTTCAAGCCCATTTCGTATCCTTCAGCCAAAGGCAACAAACATTGTCNACATTGCCATGTGGCAGTTACATGACAATGTTTACATTCCACTGTGTGTGTAGATGTGTTCGTACATGCACGTACCCATTATAAAAGTAATGTATATATTATTAATGGATATTCCACAAGCGTAAAGTTTTTAATCTTAAGAATTTCACACAAAATAATATGCGATGCCAGCGAAAAAACATTTCATTTTATAAACACAAAATGTGAGTATTTAGATGAATCAATAGTTGTTGACTATTTACAAACGATTGTTAGTGACTTTAGATAAATTCCCGTACATCGAAGGCAAGATCATCAGTATTGATCGGAATTGCTACAGACGTTAAAATGGCGTGGTGGTTGAGCCGGATGTTTCGCGCAATTGTAAAACGTTATTTAAAAATGGATGTAACGTTTTTCGATAGGACGGCAGAGTTTGGGAGTGAAGGATTCTACGTCTTCGACAATGTGAAAACAATTCTTATGTGCAAATACTGCAACGTTAGAATAAAGTGGCAAAGGAAAGACACGTGCACGAAACACATAAAAACAAAATATATTAGAACTGAAAGTGAGCACAAATTAAAATCATACGTTATTAAAAACCAAATAATAAAGAGCGGATATTAGTAAAACAAGACAGATAAATGAATTTATTATAGTTTAAACGAGATAATCGCACAAATTCTCTGGCACGTGGGTCAACAACACAAGGACTACGAAGGTTAGTAAACAAACGGCCGCGTTACTTTAACCTTGAGCGTAATCATGTGACTATGCCAGAAACGTTGAAATTTAAATATGTTAGCATCACGTCATTAATAATTGGCATAATAAGATACAATTCTTTTCGACACCCATTTGTAAGCGATAAATTAACAATTACGTTAAAACTTTGAAACTATTTCCTCTCTTTATGCTGGCAACCTAACGGCATAACTGCATCCGCGCTCGCCGCTGTTTGTAATGTTATTTGCATGTCGCTAACGAATAGGGTGTTTTTTCAAAGGTTTATTTTCAAAAGTTTCTTCCAGTCGTGGCTGATCAGTTTTTTTGGCGTCACGCAAATTGAGCAGCTACAAAAGTGGCTTCTCAGCAGCCACCCTAATGTTTGGTGTCATCTGTAATGTTGAATTTTCCATAACTCTCTTTTCAACGAAATAACTAACCATTTATTATTATAGCACGTTTACATTTTACAAATGCCTTCAAATGTAGTGGCAAAATTTTATTCACTTATTATCTGATACTTGCGAAACGTCAAGAATATATATTGATAACTTCAAATGATGCTGCGCTAATCTTCTATATACTATATACAAAAACATTGTGCCCGTTTGTTTGGACGCGTGTAACTTCCAAAAAAATCAACCGATTCTCATTCTGTTTTTTTTATAAACCTTCCTTTCGTTGTCACGAGTGTTTATATGCCTTTATTTTTTATCTTTATTACCTTCAAAGGTACTAAAATCTGAAAAAAGCTCGTTTTTACCATGCTTTCGCGTCAGGAAGCGCCTTAGTCAACGATGCAAAGTCAACAATGCAATGTCAACAATGTAAAGTCGCAACCTAGCAACAGATCTATCTATCAATATAAAAACTATATATCGATATATCTATATATATATACTTATAAGTACGTCAATGCTCGATATATCGATACTAACATATATGTCGTTTCATATCGACAAGCGAACATGTCACATACAAATCTGTGTATGTAACATTACACGAAAATGAAGTGATAAATTATCCGCCACAATTTCTAAATTCGCTTGATGTTCCAGGTTTGCCTCCACATATATTAAAATTGAAAATAAGAGTGCCAGTCATTTTACTTCGTAACATAAATCCACCAAAACTTTGCAACGGCGCACGCCTTGCAATAAAAAAAAATGATGGGCAATACTATAGAAGCTACCATCTTGGAAGGTGCTTTCAAAGGATAAGATGTGCTTCTTCCCAGAATTCCATTTATTCCATCAGAAATTACCTTTCACTTTAAAAGAACACAGGTTCCAGTCAGATTGGCATTTGCAATGACAATAAATAAAGCTCAAGGGCAGTCATTGCAAATGTGCGGAATAGATTTAGAAACAGAATGTTTTTCGCACGGCCAATTGTATGGTCGTGTTATAGAGTAGGAAAATNCATCCAACTTATTCATACGCGCGGAAGATGGTAAAACTAAAAACATTGTATACAAACAAGTACTTCAATAATAAAGATTTTAAAAATATGTATACAGTACTTCTTTCAATTTATATCACAGAAATGAGTAGAACCAAAATATTTTATGCCACAGCAACGCGTGGCAGGGTTAGCTAGTTGCTTCATAATTATTTATCAAAAGTTCATAATTTATGTATGTTGTGCAGCGTAATGTATACCGCCAGAAAGTTATAGTTGTATTTTCGAAATAAGTGTCCCTAAACTATTTAAATAAGCAAGAAACCTGTATTTCAAAATGGCGCGTCCGGCCAAGCCTTAAGAGAACTGCAAGCGCGGAACAGAAGTAAGCGAGAAAGACACGGTGTGAGTTTTTGTTGAGGGGGCAAACTTATGTTTAGTGAACTCGAGACTTTTGGAGATTTGCGTTTTCCAGCAAAGTGACTGATATCAGTTGGCGGAGATATGTATTCTTACTTTTCTGGAGCCTTATTAATGTTCTACTTTCAGGAAATTCCTCCCTCTCATTCTATAAAAGCTTAATTCAGTCTAGAAAATTACACCAAAGGGACAACGCACCACATTCGTGCGCATTCAGTGAAATAATATTTCGCATACGAACTATTTCTTTCTAGGTTTTACCAAAACTCAATTTTCTCACGGTTTTTATTAATATTAATAATAAATAAAGTATTATAAATGATAAATAACCTTTTATTTAAATTAAAAAAGGTTATTTTATGTTAAAACAAGTATAAAACTCTTGTGATACGTAAGATAATTGGGGAACAACCAAACACGTCATACACGGGGTGGTTTTTCAAGGTTTGGTTACAAGAGAGTGAAGAAACCGCGAATAGACTATAGAAAACAAACTTCAGTGTTATATGTTTCCAATGTATACCCGGTGTGCAGTTAAGTACACTAAAGGTGACACAACTCTTTGCGCTACACCTAAAACCTAGGTTTTGACAGTCAGTGTGCCTTAGCCACCTGAGGCCTCGTGTGTTTCCCAGCCAGCACTTCCCACCTGAAGTCGGTATCAAGAATAATCTTCGTTGTTATAATGTATTGGATCCAGCCGGCCGTTAAGGAAGACCTCCTTCTCAAGGCCGCAGGTCGCACGAAACCACGACATCTGCGGCTTCTCACAGAACCTTCACACCACGTAATGTTTGAAACTATCGCGCAACTCCGTCGCGTACCGGTTGCACCACCCAGGTTCAACGCTCGATCCGAGAGCACACTCGGATGTGATCCGGGACCAGCACACGCATTTTTCCACACCATTTGCGATATCAAAACGTGACTCCAGATCATGTATAACATTACTTCGAACCGCTCATTGTGCAAGTTCGAAGATTTCATATGAGTTCCAAGAAGTTTTTCTTTATTTACAAACACAAAGCGTTTTTATTTAACATCACAAACCACAGTTTACAGTGAATATTTATATTCGCCTTCGTCGTTACACGCACAACTACACAACTATTGCCCGCAACAAATGTGCGATTACCTCTAAAACGGCAAGAGTTAGATAGTTGCATTTGAAAGCCTTTTTTTGTTTGTTTATATCCTGTATTTCAAATGTTCCTACCAAACTCTGATAAAACTCTGTATAGCACATTTATTTACATAAATAGACGAGCCAACCGCTATTGAATAAAAGTTGAAGATTGTTGCCATGTAGCCAACAGTAACTTTGTTTTATCGAAAATCTTGGTTTAAGTAATTATTATATAAATTTTCGTTGATCTAAATCAGGTAATTGTCATAATATCCCAAATACAATGTACTTTTCGCCCTCCACATTTCAGGGGTCCCCTTTATATAATGAGACACCATAGGTGTCTTATATAAACTGTCAAATTTTTTTTAGGAATGTTCTTTCCGATTTTGTTCACGTCTTTATGAATCACGTTCTATGCACATACNAAACTGTCAATTTTTTTTTAGGAATGTTCTTTCCGATTTTGTTCACGTCTTTATGAATCACGTTCTATGCACATACACACGCATAGGCTCGAACAACATGTAATTTTAACATTGCCGTGGGCCTCATCACTGTATTCATGCGTCAGACAAGTAAAATTGTAAACTTATTAGAAAAGTAATTATTTTACAAGTTTTCGAATTAGAAAACTTATACGCACAAAGNTAAACTGTCAAATTTTTTTTAGGAATGTTCTTTCCGATTTTGTTCACGTCTTTATGAATCACGTTCTATGCACATACGTACATACACATACATAGGCTCGAACAACATGTAATTTTAACATTGCCGTGGGCCTCATCACTGTATTCGTGCGTCAGACAAGTAAAATTGTAAACTTATTAGAAAAGTAATTATTTTACAAGTTTTCGAATTAGAAAACTTATACGCACAAATAACCAGAGAGAAAAACAAAACTTTTCGGTACTCACAAATGTTTACCTAACATTAAGACATGGAACTACTTTCCCTCCGCCGTTACACAATTTCACTGCACGCGTGTCAAGCAGCGTGTCCGTGAACCTTTAGTGAGGGTACTTGGCTCAATGGCTGTCAATCATTGCACAAAATAAAATAAACGTAGTTTATAACTTTGCATTTTAACACGTACACGAGACAAAAAATGATACAGCCGTTAGTTAATTTAAAATAGCAATCTGCAATAAAAAAATATTGAGCTCGTTGACAAAATTAATTTAACCAGTTAATAAAAGTTTACTTTAAAACATAACATACCTTCGCGAGTGAAAACTCGAAGAAAAATAGAAGGCGACTGTGATTCCTCAAACTCGCTCACTAGACGTTAATGACACTCGGATATGCAGACGGAAGCCCTGATATCGGAATGAGAGATTTCGCCGTTACCGCCGATCTCTCACATGCCCCAGAAAGGCCGTGCTGTCACGATACCAGGAACCGAAGTTCCCATAACTCGTTTGGTGGGTTTGCAACAAAAATGCAGTCCAACAGACTTGGGTCAAATCATTGAGCCGGCGGCGGGAAGCTCTTTTAGCTGGACTCCGGGCCCGTATTTATAGCCTTTAACCACTGTTGGCTAGCTGAGTAAATGTACGTGTAGGTGTTACCGGCGAGGGAGTGAAGCTCCCCACCAGTCTCCCTACTGGCGTGTTGTAGTGTCGTGATGTCTGTAGAACATGCTGTAGTGTTGTTTGCAAGTGGCTAGTTAAACTCGCGTGTAGTGTCTCGGTGAGTCCCTACAATCCGAGTCGCTGCTACTAGTTTGTTCATCATCAGCCCTTACGATACTGCAAGTTAGGGTCCGGCCTCGCTCTCATTCTCCGGTCATTTTACCGTCTGGCGTTTGTGAAAAAAGTTCCATGTAATTAGTACACTTTTCTGGCACCCTATGAATTAGGACTGTTGCCAGCCCTTGTTGAAACTAGGGTTAACCAATGTAGTTGGTGTGTCTACATCAACCTCCTGAAGGGCATAATTTGTAGCTTGTTCTTAAAACCAGAAAACCGGCCTTTCAGCCATAAATGTATAATTTTTTCAATTTTAAGAATTTTCATATATTTTCTTTTATTTTTGAATGTCTTTAAGTTTTTATAAAAATATTTTTAAATAGAGAGATTTTAGCACGTTCCATCCTTTATATAACGCAGCCGAGTGGTGGGGAGGCGCGGATTGATANTCCCTACAATCCGAGTCGCTGCTACTAGTTTGTTCATCATCAGCCCTTACGATACTGCAAGTTAGGGTCCGGCCTCACTCTTATTCTCCGGTCATTTTACCGTCTGGCGTTTGTGAAAAAAGTTCCATGTAATTAGTACACTTTTCTGGCACCCTATGAATTAGGACTGTTGCCAGCCCTTGTTGAAACTAGGGTTGCCCAGTGTAGTTGGTGTGTCTACATCAACCTCCTGAAGGGCATAATTTGTAGCTTGTTCTTAAAACCAGAAAACCGGCCTTTCAGCCATAAATGTATAATTTTTTCAATTTTAAGAATTTTCCAATATTTTCTTTTATTTTTGAATGTCTTTAAGTTTTTATAAAAAAATTTTAAATAGAGAGATTTTAGCACGTTCCATCCTTTATATAACGCAGCCGAGTGGTGGGGAGGCGCGGATTGATACAAGGGAAATAGAACCTCTAATTACCATAGCATTTTCACTGGCCAGCTT
Source organism: Clitarchus hookeri (assembly GCA_002778355.1). NCBI lineage: Eukaryota > Metazoa > Arthropoda > Insecta > Phasmatodea > Phasmatidae > Clitarchus > Clitarchus hookeri. Next base: position 227,148 of record NQII01002495.1, on the reverse strand, counting down.
CACCGCCTTCCAGTCTTACTTATTTTTTCAGACACTATGTCAAATTTAAGGTAACGATTTTGGCCAGGCATTTTTATTGGTTGACTTCCCCTCCCACCCTACTTATTTTCTCATAAACTATGTAAGGATGGTAGCAGTAGGAAAAAAGAAAAGGTGAATTTGGGACAAACAAATTGGTTGACGTCACAGGCAGGGGTGCCGCTTCCCCTTCCTTCCCAGTAACACGTAATCCTAACTATTATTTAAATAAAACAAATTGTTTCAATATCATCTTTCATTTATAAACAATAAAACGTTGGCTTGCTACCACGGATTATTACTTATCTCAGTTTTCATGCAGAAATGTTCGCAAAGAGTGTCGTCACATATTGTAGTTGCAGTTTTTGAAAGCATTTCTTGGCCGCGAGACATTCGCCGGCCAGGTACATCCAGCCACGTGTGTGCTCGCGTGGGCGTCGCCTTCACAGCGCGACAAGGGACCGTGCGTGCACTATCTCTCCCCGCGGCGTGAGGCCAAGTTGCACGGCCTCGCAGCACGCAGACTGACTCAGTGACACCCGCGTGGCTTGACAGGCCAGGAAGGATGGACGTGGCCTTCTCTCCGGGACAACAAATATTACACTATTTCACCTGAAAATAAACTTGGCCCCTAGTACAGACAAGCATTCAATGAGCATTCCTATTGGAAACGGTACTCCGTCAGATTCCATTGCATTGCTAATCTTGTGCAGAAGAATGGGAATAATAGAGATATTGCATTTCCTGCTTCACCAGAAATTACACCACTTGTGCACCAAACTATGTATCATTCCACACAGGAAAACACTGTATGTTCTAAAAAAGTTAACGAGATTTATTCAATTTCTGTTTTTTTTTATTTGTAATGCACATTAGTCAAATGCTGTATGTAGTACTTGTAAAATAGTCACTGCCTGCTAAATTATACCTTCATCTTTTTTTTAAATATATAAGTGTTGGAAACATAAACAAATGCTGCGTCGTGCATAATAACTCAGCTCAGGGAGGCAGGCTCCTTAATACGTCACATCTCTGAATAAAAATACGGTTTTTATATTGCATATATACATACAGTAAATCCACTTCTTGTGATGGTCGGTTAGTGAGGGGTCGGTTTTGTGAGGGGTCGGTTTTGTGAGGGGTCGGTTTTGTGAGGGATCGGTTTTGTGAGGGGTCAGTTATGTGAGGGGTCGATTTGGTGAGGAGTCGGTTTTGTGAGGGGTCGGTTTTGTGAGGAGTCGGTCTTAAGAGGGGTCGGTCCTGTGAGGATCAGTCACATGAAGGGTTGGTCTTGTGAGGGTCAGTCTTGTAAGGGGTTGGTCTTGTGAGGGTCAGTATTGTGAGGGGTTGGTCTTGTGAGGGTCGGTCTTGTGAGGGTTGGTCTTGTGAGGGATCGGTCTTGTGAGGGATCGGTCTTGTGAGGGGTCGGTCCTGTGAGGGTCACTCATGTGAAGGGTTGGTCTTGTGAGGGCCAGTCTTGCGAGGGTCAGACTTGTAAGGGGTTGGTCTTGTGAGGGTCAGTATGGTGAGGGATCAGTCTTGTGAGGGTCGGTCTTGTGAGGGGTCGGTATTGTGAGGGGTCGGTATTGAGAGGGGTCGGTATTGTGAGGGGTTGGTTTTGCGAGGAATCGTTCTTGTGAGGGTCGGTCTTGTGAGGGATCGGTCTTGTGAGGGGTTGGTCTTGTGAGGGGTTGGTCTTGTGAGGTGTCAGTCTTGTGAGGGGACGGTCTTGTGAGGGGTCGGTTTTGTGAGGGGTCGGTCTTGTGAGGGATCGGTCTTGTGAGGGGTCAGTTTTGTGAGGGGTCAGCCTTCTGAGGGGTTGGTCTTGTGAGGAGTCGGTATTGTGAGGGGTTGGTCTTGTGAGGGGTTGGTCTTGTGAGGGGTGTGTCTTATGAGGGTAAGTTTTGTGAGTTTCGAAATTGTGAGGGGCCGGTATTGTGAGGGGTCAGTCTTGTTAGGGGACGGTCTTGTGAGGGGTCGGTCTTGTGAGGGGTCGGTCTTGTGAGGGGTTGGTCTTGTGAGGGATCGGTATTGTGAGGGGTTGGTCTTGTGAGGGGTTGGTTTTGTGAGGTGTCAGTATTATGAGGGGTTGGCCATCTGAGGGGTCGTTCTTGTGAGGGGTCGGTATTGTGAGGTCGGTCTTGTGAGGGGTTGGTATTGTGAGGTTGGTCTTGTGAGGGTCGGTATTTTGAGGGGTCAGTGTTGTAAGGGGTCGGTATTGTGAGGGTCGGTCTTGTGAGGGTCGGTCTTGTGAGGGTCGGTCTTGTGAGGGTCGGTCTTGTGAGGGTCGGTCTTGTGAGGGTTGGTCTTGTGAGGGATCGGTCTTGTGAGGGGTCGGTCCTGTGAGGGTCACTCATGTGAAGGGTTGGTCTTGTGAGGGCCAGTCTTGCGAGGGTCAGACTTGTAAGGGGTTGGTCTTGTGAGGGTCAGTATGGTGAGGGATCAGTCTTGTGAGGGTCGGTCTTGTGAGGGGTCGGTATTGTGAGGGGTCGGTATTGAGAGGGGTCGGTATTGTGAGGGGTTGGTTTTGCGAGGAATCGTTCTTGTGAGGGTCGGTTTTGTGAGGGATCGGTCTTGTGAGGGGTTGGTCTTGTGAGGGGTTGGTCTTGTGAGGGGTTGGTTTTGTGAGGGATTGGCCTTGAGAGAGGTTGGTCTTGTGAGGGGTTGGTCTTGTGAGGGGTTGGTTTTGTGAGGGATCGGTCTTGTGAGGGATCGGTCTTGTGAGGG
>NQII01002495.1:160119-212814 GCA_002778355.1 Clitarchus hookeri | reverse complement strand
ATATATATATATATATATATATATATATATATATATATATATATATATACACACAAATAAACGAAGTTATCGAAAGATGGTAAACCTAACTAGGACAAATTTTTATGATAAATGGTATAGATGTTACTGCATTGTTAACTGACGACCAGATAGTAATCGGCAGATCAGAAGACGAAGTATAGAAGCAAATTTTTAAACTAAATAAGTATCTGAAGAATTTCAACAGAGAAAACCAAAGTCATGGCATTTAGGGTAATCAATAAGAACTGAAATGGTAACAGATAATAAAATAATCCAACCAGTATCAGAATCTACCTATCTAGGGTATGAAATCACATAACAAACATCAAGATGTGTACAAAAACTTTAAAAATTTAGAAGATTTATAGTAACAATATGCCGAACACTGAAACACAAAAATAAGAAAGAAACTTTGCTTAAGATGTATAAAGTAATCCCCATACCAATGTTCCCATATGGAAGCGAAAATTATACATTAAAAGCAAAGCAAATAAAATAAAACAAATAGAATTATCATAGCTTGAATGAGATTCTTACTGTTTAGAACATTAAACATCCATTTTCTAGGAAACCGTGGGGTACAGCGTAATAATACTAGGTACTTATTTTTTTTCTAAATCAACCATACTGCTTACGTCAGCAGATAAATCCTCACATATTCCGGACGGTCAAGCTTTTTAATGCACAAAAATGGTGCCAATCCTTATTTTCTCATGGAAGGGTTTGAAAACGGCAAACCAAATTATCATGGGTTACACATCTCTGTTACATAACTCATTATACCGGAACTCTGAGATTAATATCAGATACNCCTTATTTTCTCATGGAAGGGTTTGAAAACGGCAAACCAAATTATCATGGGTTACACATCTCTGTTACATAACTCATTATACCGGAACTCTGAGATTAATATCAGATACTGCGGGCTTTATTTGCAATAAACGTGGATTTTACGTCCATTTTTAAGGGCGTGTACACCCTTAAGAAAGGCCTTAAGCTATATCTTGTATTTACATATATCTCGTATATATATAATATACATACATATATGTGTATGCAAAGTCTATGTATATGTTTGATGCCAAAAACACAATATAATNGTATATATATAATATACATACATATATGTGTATGCAAAGTCTATGTATATGTTTGATGCCAAAAACACAATATAATATGTGTATCGCAAAATTACAGACTTACAGTATGTAATTTATAACACGTAATTACTAGCATAACGCTATAAAAACTGTCCCATGTTGGAACCACATATCACATAAACCACAAAAAATTGCACATAGATTTGTATTAATGCATCTGTCTTCTTGTTTTCAGTAACACATTATCTGAAGCAACACGATTTCTTGATTAAACCCGTTTATTAATGGTGCTTCCTTCAATGTTTTAAAACAAACTTTGTTTACCAGCGTTGACATATACAGCATACGTCGACCTGACAGCAGCCAATCGCGAACAAAAACGTCGCTGCAGGGTTGTCAGATTTCTCCTGACCAGCACTTGGCTAACCAGCACTTTATTAGCCGGGAAATGTCTGCTTAGAAACAGTTTGAGACTAACAAATGACAAAACTCAATAATTAGCGTGACCGTATACAGTGTATGGCGATAGCAGAAGCCAACATCTGAAAAGAAGCTCTTAAATCTGTATTTGATGCCAGAAACACAATATAAATTGTGTATAGAAATACTTCCACATTTCAAGTACACCTANTCTTAAATCTGTATTTGATGCCAGAAACACAATATAAATTGTGTATAGAAATACTTCCACATTTCAAGTACACCTACTATATAATAACTAGGACAATAGATCTAAAAAAAAGTCATGTTTTGGAATCACATGTCATATAAACCACTCCAAAGTCTACATCTCTAAATAGTATNTGTATAGAAATACTTCCACATTTCAAGTACACCTACTATATAATAACTAGGACAATAGATCTAAAAAAAAGTCATGTTTTGGAATCACATGTCATATAAACCACTCCAAAGTCTACATCTCTAAATAGTATAAAGTCGCTTATCCGCGTCTGTCTGTGTATTCGCTTAGTACTTCTAAACTACTAGATGGATTTTGATGCGGTTTTCAACATCATTTAGAGAATTTTGTGATGACGATTTCGGTGTATAATTCATTTATATTTAATGTAAGGATAGTAGAGAAATGTCGAACCGTTTGTAATCAAGTCGTAAAAAACAGCTTCTAGAGCGCTTACATGGCTTGCGCTGACTAAACTATTCGAGATACATCAAACTAATGTGCTAGAGAATTGTAGCTCTCAAAAAGGTCTACAGAAAAGTTCGCAATAGCAATATATTTATCTTTTAAGGATCACCCACAGTAACAATTTTTGTCTTTCAAAGTATCGCTGTAAAAACTAAAATGTTACCGGGTGAAGCCGGGCCGGTTCGCTAGTGAATGTATAAAGTGCACCTGTCTCGTCACTGACTCATAATATTTTTGAACCCAGGTAATTAATGAAACATTATCTGACGTAGAAATATTTTCTGAAAAAAACCGTTTATTAATGGTTTATTAAATGTTATAATTTTTTTATATATGTATAGCAGTCTGCTGATATTTATTCTTTTGTTAATACGAATGCCAATCTCAACACTACAGAACAATTACAATTAATTTGCGAGGTATTGCAAATCATGTTATGATATACCCGGCCGGACTGCTGGCAGTGGATACGATTGTTTCTGCTGTCAGTATACTCTCTTTATATTCACTCGCAATTGTTGGATTTTATGTCTTTGTGGCCATTTAATTATAAACGAAATAATAAAGTGTCGCCTTGTTTAAAGTTTGAAAATTTGTTTAGGATAGTTCTGGTTATCTTTCTGAATGTTAAATCCTAGATTTTGTCATAAATAGGAAAACAAACGCCACTTTGCTTATAGTATGCTCACAAACACATTTCAAGGAATAAAGCAAAAATATTACTTGTTAATACCATTACCTATATATTTAAAACATTTGTAAACTTTTTTCCTGCAAATACATATGTAGTTACCTATCTCTGTGGTCTTCTAAGGTATGATTTATATTTTCAAGCATGGTAATAATAACCAATTTTGTTAAACGAAATACCACAACAAAATTATCCCTCATCTGAGAAAAATAATATTATTTTTTCTCTGAATATTACGGCAAATTGTTTTGATCAACACCAATCAAAACCATCATTTTGATCGCCCTCAAATAACCGATTTATATTGAATGTATATGTATATCTTGTGTTGACAATAAAACACGATTTAAATGTAAATACACAAACAAAACCTTACATTAGCAAAGAGTGACAAGAATATTTGTTGTAAGTGTTATGATAAGCCTACTCTTGTGTTAAAAATAACCATTGGTTTTAGGCAAACTTTGGNAAGAATATTTGTTGTAAGTGTTATGATAAGCCTACTCTTGTGTTAAAAATAACCATTGGTTTTAGGCAAACTTTGGATATTCTTAACCATATATTGAGAAACACAAATAAATTCGCTATCCGACATTTAATTTTTAATCAGACCTTGCCAGACACAGATAAACCTTTCTAAAATACAGAAAGAGTTTCGAAGTTTGAAAACCTGGTGACAGAAGTCGCAGCGAAGAGGATGTAACGTCTCAACATTAATTTTATTTCGTTATAATTCTTTCAGATATGACTTGCGTCTTTTTCTGGCATTTCAAAGGGTTAGTCTGAATTCTCACTTTTATCGCCCATAGACGGGTTAACTGTGAAACAATATAAAGAAACAATGGCATGCGTTATTGTTTTTATCGCAGTATTAAACTGTAGGTTAAAATAATTATTTCTTATTATTGAATTAGCAGAAGGTTTTGTGTTATTCAAGTTGCAACTTTTCGTACATTTGTTATGTTTCCATGCTAACAGGGGCTTAGAGAGGCATTTCAAATTTGAAACTACGCATTTAACAAAGTGTTTTCTTATTCTTTCTTTTTAAGCTATCTTTGATAGTATTGCACAACTAATAGTTTTGGTCTAAAGGTTCAGAGAGATGATAAATTTCTGCTACACGTCTGTCCGCCGAGCCAGTCCGAATGACACAACCTACGCGTAACATTAAATACTGTTTTTTATTTATTACGACAGGTTATTTGGACAAGAAAAGGGTAAAATCAAATTTTTAAACGATGCCTGACTCAGGTTTCACCAACGTACTTCACTGAGAGAAATACAAATTTCATTGAGTCTCTAGTGCAGCGACTTGTAAAACAAGAACTAAAATCTACTGAACGTTTCGGCAAATTATTAACATTTTCTGGACAAATATAAATTATTCATTACTGGCGTTGAACTTAATTATGGCTAGTATCACACGCATTATCTTAGTTAAGGTTTATTTGAGAGATTTATATTAACGTCATCAGTGGCTGTATTTACTTGATTTTGTCTGGACTAAATTGATTTCTATTACAATTTAATATTGATTTCATACAAAAATTTATATAAGCTTTCAAGATAATATTCGTAACATTCTCTGAGCCAAGATTATTCAATAAATTGTTGCAAATACTTTCCTTCAGAACCTACATGCCTGATGTTATCATTGAAAAGGAACTAGCGCCTGTTTTAAGAATTCATGTTTTTCAGTGTGGTTATTATTGTATGTCTATGGTTATTGCATTCCTTGATATTTCATTGCGTTGTCAATCCGACCACTGTTCAGTGTAAATACTGACATCACAAGTGTACGAAGGCCACGCAAACCAGGCACGGTAGGTAGCAGGTTAAAGTCTTGTCATGGTTTCTTCCCACTTTCTCTGTCAAACCTTTGAAAAATCACCTCATGTGTTGCTTGTTTTGTTCTTTCCTAAATATTTAATACATCTCATGCGTTTTAAGCCTCTGTTAACATTAAAGTCTCTCAATTTTTTGTTTAAATCGAACTTCTACTTGTATTTTATNTCATGCGTTTTAAGCCTCTGTTAACATTAAAGTCTCTCAATTTTTTGTTTAAATCGAACTTCTACTTGTATTTTATGTGTATATCGATTATAAAATTTTATTTATAAACAATATGAATAAAATAAGTGAGAAAACAGGCATGTTGGCAATGCCTAGTCCGGAATAGTTATTATGCAAAATGTTATTGAAGTGAGTGCGCATGAATGCCGTGCGTTGCCTCTTCAATGTAGTTTTCTAGACTTGGTAAGGCGTTGTTTGCACGAGGCGGAGGGATATCCTAGAAGTAGAAATGAAGCAGGGCGTCAGGAAAGTCTGAAGCAGCCGTGAGTAGAGCTGTCGACACTCGCGGCATTGCCATTCGCTATGCAGAAAAGTGGAAACTTAGCAAGAAGCTCCACGACGCCACAGACGAGTCAGGGATGTGTTCAGACACAAAACCATCAAATAAACTGTGAAGAATGAGATGAATGCAATCGCAGTTATTTACGAAAAAAANATGTGTTCAGACACAAAACCATCAAATAAACTGTGAAGAATGAGATGAATGCAATCGCAGTTATTTACGAAAAAAAAAGCTGATTTTGCTTAACCAGGATACAAATTACGTGCTGATTGCACAAGAAACAACACCGACAGTGNTAACCAGGATACAAATTACGTGCTGATTGCACAAGAAACAACACCGACAGTAAACCGTTGTTTATAGCCAGGATCACAAACCAAGCCTTGCCGGAAAAAATACTTTACGACAATTAGTGCAAGATTTAGAATCCGCACGAAATAATAAAAAAAAAAGGCGCAGACGAATAAACTAAGAAACAATTAAAAAAACTCTCAGATGAAGCTCTGTATTGTATGTCTTCCGCGAGATTCTGATTAACAAAACTTGCACCGAGTCATGAAAGCCATGCAAACTCATAAGATCCCCATATCAGATTACAATAGAAGCCCTCTGCAAAACAAACGCATAATTACTATACTTACAAGCGCGAGTGAAATATTTGTGAAAGTTACTTTTTTCACGCGTAATCTTTACTCGTTCAAAATGTAGTAAAGAGACATGTCCAGATGTTTCGCATCTATAGCAGTAGTGGACTAACTTAATTAATAGCCTATATATAGTTGTAGTTCCTTCTTACGAAGGAATCCGTGTTTATTTGCCACTAGGAATAAGTTGATATGCGTGATTTGTCTGCTGTATTTAGGCGTACACGTGGCGTTATTGAAACTGACATTTGTAACACTAATGGTACAAAAAGTTTCTGAGACAGAAAGTGATATTTCCAGTCTAAATTTGCGGCGTGTGTAAGCAGATGTTTGTAGCTCAGTGTGTTGCGCGCGTCGACCTTACTAGCACTTTCACTACTTGAAGCGTGTTTTCAAGGGCATCATGATAACAACATACTTAAGTAAAACGTAAGTCGAACATTTTGAATGTTATTAAAAACGCATATCGGATCAAATAAGTCATGGCAGAAATTATCTTTTTCTTTGATGTGCTAGCGCGTGCTTATGAAGAAACAAGTTCTCCTCCGTATCTGAGTTTATTTTTACAAAATTATTGGTTCAGGACAGATCGACTATATGTACACAACGTGACAGAAAATGTCGCACCTGAAGACGTGAATCCAGTAGCATGGAAAGTGAAGAGGAGAGGTGCGTATGTCTGTTACGCATCTCATAACACCGGGTCTGGAGAATGTCTTTGAGGCTCCCGCGCACCTAGATATTGTTTCCGCGTTTGAAACTGTGAAGCGCAGGAATGATAAGAGCGACAGTGCCACGCGCGTTAAGTGCGCCATCGCCACTATGCGCAGAGCTGTGAACTCGCGTGCAGTGTTCTAGTCGCACTGCGCGTGCCCAGTTCCGTCTCTTCCACGCGGGGCACGAACCCAGGGCCCCCGGCCTGATGGTGGCCTTGAAATGCCGTCGTCGTCGTTTAACTTGTCTTGACATCAGGTTGCGGTAGCGTGCGGCAGTAGATTTACGTCAACTTACCGTCAACTTGGTCATCAAGGCGAAACTACGCCATCTAGCGGTCACCTATGTTAGCGCTACTTACGGTGCGTGCTTACAATGCACGCACGCACATATGCATAGATGTCGGCGCTGTCCATTGGATCGGGATTCCCCTGATGTTTCAAACTTAAACGATTCGTTTTGTTTACTTGCTAACTTAATATAAATTGTTAAGTATCTTTACGTAAGTGTTCTGTGTAGTTTTGTTGTCCTGTTTAATTATGTCGAAAAGAACATATTTAAGTGGTTCAGTAAAAATAAAAAAATTTACAGCTCAAAAAGAAAATATCAGCAAACTACCTAAACTAACCTCATTGTTTACACTTGAAGAAACTAACAGACAGACTGATTCTTCGACCTCATCATCTCAAGATGCTTCCAAATCTCAAAGCTCAGAAACGGGGCCCATGTTTGACATAGAAGATAAAATTAGTGCTTCGAGTTCATCAGGTTCAGATTTAAAGACAGTCACACGCACATCACAGCCTGGATATTTCAGTTCAAGCTACTGCGACTTACCAACTACAAGTTTTTTAGAAAATATATCTTAAGACCCTGGTACGTACTGTGATGAGATTTTAACGGAAGAAGTACGCAATATTTGGATTCGCAAAGGGCCAGAGTTTTTCCAAAATAAAAATGGTGACTTCTCCTAAACTTCCACAAGTTTTCCTGATCCAAGCGGTAAAACAAAAAATAGAAACTTGACTGACTTGGAATGTTTTCACTCGCAAATTGACGAATGGTGAGTGTGTGGAAAGAGTGGCTCCTATATTCGCCGTCAAAGAAATCTGTGTATTGTTATTGCTGCGGTATTTTTAATAATACTACGGGCAATAGTTTGAGTTCTTCTAGTGGATATAAAGATTGGAAGCATATACGTAACTTATTACTGGAGCATGGGAACTGTTTACAGCACAGGCAATCTATGATGAATTATGTTGCAAGAAGCAAAACTACTGGACGAGTTGATAGTGGATTGCGTTCCCAATATAGTGCACAGGGCAATTATTGGAAGAATGTACTTAAAACAATTGTTGCAGTTGTGAAATTTTTGGCTTCAAGGGGACTTGGATTTTGTGGTGATAATGAAATTTTGGGTTCTCAAAATGACGGGAATTATTTGGGATGCTTATAACTAATAAGTGAATTTGACCCTTATTTGCTGATCATTTGCAAAACTGCGGAAACTGTGGAAAAGGAAGTACATTATATTTGTCTGCAAATATTTGCAATGAATTTATTAATATAATGGGACAGCAAGTGTTAGCGACGATTGTTAACGAACTAAAAGCAGTGAAATACTACTCAATAAGCGTGGATTCCACACCAGATCTCTCCCACGTTGACCAACTGACTTTCATCTCTCGGTACGTAAAAAACGGAGAGCCTATTGAGAGATTTTTGCAATTTTTACCTATGGAGGAGCATAAGGCTCTATATACAGCAGATACCGTTTCAAACTTTTTGGAAAGTCTTGATATTCCAATAAAGGACTGTCGTGGGCAGAGTTACGATAATGCATCAAATATGGCTGGGAAGTATTCTGGTCTTCAGGCAAGAATAAAAGAAAAATTTGAATTTGCAATTTTTGTCGCATGTGCCGCACATCCACTGAATTTAGTAGGTGTTCAGGCGGTTGGGTGTGTTTCAGAAGCAGCAGCATACTTCCAATTCATCCAAACGTTGTTCAATTTTTTCTCGGGTTCAAACAATCGATGGAAAATTTTGACAGAATGTTTAGGTGCAAATAAAGTTCTGAAGTTCCTCTCTGAAACCAGATGGTCTGCACGCGCTGATACAGTCGTATTTTTAAAGCTTTAACATAAATTGCCAGAAACACCGATCAACCAGGAGAAACAAGTAACGAGGCTCAAAGCCTTGCGAACAAAATTGAAAAACTGGAGACCATTCTCCTAACGGAGATATGGAATGACCTTTTGGCAATTATCAATAAAACAAGCATAAGCTTACAGAATAATACCATGACAATGGACGTTGCAACGAAACTTTCTGCATCTCTTGCTGATTATATCAGTAGAGCACGCAGTAACTTCCATCAGTACGAATCAGCTGCACAAGAAAGAAATCCAAATGCTGACTACAAAGATAATTCTCAAAGACAAAGAATTCGCAGCACACGCATCACTTTTTTGGAAGGACCATCAGATACTGTGTAGTTGAAAGGCAAAGAAAAATTTCATATAGAAACATTTCTTCCTATAATCTACACATTGGATGCTCATTTAAAGAAACATTCGGAATCATACAAGGAAATTAACAAACGTTTTAGTTTTCTTTCTCAGTTAAAAACAATCTATTCTGGCCAGTTGACAAACAAATGCAGACAATTTTCACAATTCTATCACGAAGACATTAACGCTAATGAGCTCAAATCAGAATGTTTTCATTTAAGGCAGAACTTGGAAAACCTTGCTAATGAATCAGCGGACTTGAGTATCTCAACCTTACATAATTTAATAAAGGCGTTTAAATTAGAAGAACCTTTCCCGAATGTGAAAGTTGCTTCAAGGATATTCCTTTGCCTAATGGTCACCAATTGTAGTGGAGAGCGATCATTTTCACTCGTAAAAAGAATAAAAAATTCATTACGGACAACTATGTTACAAGAACGACTTACTAATTTTTCAATAATGTGCATAGAAAGAGATATCCTTCAAAAATTGGACTTTGAGGACATAATATAAGATTTTGCACAACAGAAATCTCGAAAGAAACTTTTATCATCATCAGGTCCAATTTCCAAAACAGTAACCACTTCACTTATATTTGATTTGCATAAAGCTAACCATAGTAATCAATAAAGTCACTACCTAAAAAAAAGTACATTCTGATGTTTTCATTCAAACTTTTTTTTTTTTTAGCTTTCTAAAAGGGCCCCAAGCTGTATGTGCCCAAGGGCCCCTGCATGACCTAAGACAGGGCCATCTGGGACTTTCTGCGGTGACCCTTTTATTTTAATGGTGGAAAATGNGCAGACAATTTTCACAATTCTATCACGAAGACATTAACGCTAATGAGCTCAAATCAGAATGTTTTCATTTAAGGCAGTACTTGGAAAACCTTGCTAATGAATCAGCGGACTTGAGTATCTCAGCCTTACATAATTTAATAAAGGCGTTTAAATTAGAAGAAACTTTCCCGAATGTGGAAGTTGCTAGGATATTCCTTTGCCTAATGGCCACCAATTGTAGTGGAGAGCGATCATTTTCACTCCTAAAAAGAATAAAAAATGCATTACGAACAACTATGTTACAAGAACGACTTACTAATTTTTCAATAATGTGCATAGAAAGAGATATCCTTCAAAAATTGGACTTTGAGGACATAATATAAGATTTTGCACAACAGAAATCTCGAAAGAAACTTTTAACATCATCAGGTCCAATTTCCAAAACAGTAACCACTTCACTTATATATGATTTGCATAAAGCTAACCATAGTAATCAATAAAGTCACTACCTAAAAAAAAGTACATTCTGATGTTTTCATTCAAACTTTTTTTTTTTAGCTTTCTAAAAGGGCCCCAAGCTCTATGTGCCCAAGGGCCCCTGCATGACCTAAGACAGGGCCATCTGGGACTTTCTGCGGTGACCCTGTTATTTTAATGGTGGAAAATTTGTAGGAACGTTCAATGCAGTGCCCTTGAGTAGTTTTGTATAACACATTCACGGTTACTTCAAACTTTTCTGAGGCCCTTCTAAAGTTTTACTTTCAAGATATTACTCCTTCTCGTGTTAACCAAGTCTAGAAAAGTACACCAAAGGGACAACACATCGCATTCGTGCGCACTCAGTGTAATACAGTTTTGAATAACGAATATTTCTACCAGGCATTGCCAACACGCCTATTTTATCCCTGTTTTTAATTCATTCAAATCATAAATTAAATATTAAAATGTATAGATAAAACATGAGCAAAAGTTCAATTTAATCAAAAATAAGGTACTTTCATGTTAACACAAGTATAAAATGCTTGTGATACACGACATATATAGGAAATAATCAGACACATCGTACATGGGGTGATTTTTCAAAGGTTTGATTCAAATATTGTGAAGAAACCGCGAATAGACTATATGTATTTGACGCATATATTTTGAGATACAATTGCTTGGAAAAGCAGTTTGTAGCCATTCTGGAGTACTCAGAATTGGAGTTTCTAATGTGCGCGACTTCTCGAAAGCACTCAACAACCCTCGTCCGAAGTGTGTGTTCTTTTCCTAGATCTGCACATTGGACGCGCACGTTTAACAGTTTCGCAGGAAAACGTGAATGTCTAACATTCTGGAACGCTGTTGCAGCGCCAGTTAGGGGGAAACCTCGAGATGCTGCCGTAAGCAGTTCCATCACACGGATGCGTTCGCGAGAAGCTTCGTCGTAGGTCTCCGCGCTGCCGCTGGCACCTGCTCCGTCTTGCAGAAGAAGCGCAACGTGATGAGACAAGTGTCGGTCACACTTGGTGGCAGGTAGGAGATGTACTTCGTCGTAGTGAGACCGGAGACCGACGTCAGAGCGCACAGATCGCCACATCAGACGTCACGAAGTATCTCACTGTGATGGAGCAGAGTGGTGCAGCTCTGTCTCCATGCAGCGGACAGCCTCCGAAGCATGGAGCACGCGATGCGTCTTTCAGCCCCTTCAGTTTTTTTTTTTCCAATACCTAACATTTTTGGTTTTACATATAGCAAAGGAAGAAAAGCCGTCAAGAGGCGGTAAGTAAACTTCTAGGATCTTAACGGGAATTGTATGGTGTATGAACGAAAAACCCCGACAAAAAACTTATTGAATAACCTTTTATATTATTATGTGAATTTACAAAAAAAACTTATATATGACTAACAGGGTCATCATAAACGCCTGTGGAAATTCCTTAACAAATTATATAAAAAAACAACAAAAACAGTTAAAACACAAAAATTAAAAAGTTACATATGTTAAAAAGTTTTACATAACTGTGCCTTTTCTCGTTCCCTACTTCACCCCTCCCCCATAACTATATAAAACGGAGGATAATTCCCCGTATTTGTCGCCGCGTGTCTGCTACTCTCTGCCTTCATAAGATTTTTTTTCTAACCTACTCTGAAACTAAGTGTTATGTGAGCCCGTGGTAGGAACGGGAGTTCAGTGCGTCTCAGGGCTAAGCCCCATACGCCTACAAGGGAATCAGGGGGGGGGGGATGTGACAACCCGTCACAGCACCCGCAATCCGCGACTGGGGGCATTTTGCGAAGTGCGCAGGGTGGTTCGGATGCCCCCACATGAACACGGACAGCGTCGCGCGGATTGGCGCCGATGGCGCAGTCCAACGTTGCGAGGATTCTCCGCACGTCAGAGTAGCACTATTCAATAGTACCAGTGACTGTATTCTACTGAACATTTATCCAGTAATTCTTCTGGGGGTTTGCTAAAAAATTTAATGGGATTGACATCTGAGCGGAAAAAGCTCTAACCCACGGAGAAAATTATTTTGCAGCGAAGTCGGCCAACCTAATTTTTGTTATCGTCGCCACAAAAATTAAGTGGATTAGAGTGGAGAAATTTGGGCGGCTCTTAACATCGAGGTCTTAGGAGCCGATGAGAGCGAAACGAGGTGAGTACGGAGCAGCGCCGGAATGCAAGGGCGGGGAAAACGGGAGATCCCCGAGTAAACACGCCGACCAGCGGCATCGTCCGGCACGATTCCCACATGCGAAAATCCCCGCCTGGAATCGAGCCCGGTTCGCCTAGGTGGGAGGCGAGTAGTCGGACTACTAAATCACCGTGGCCGCCACAAAAATTTGGTGATGACAAAGAATATTCAAGTGTTGACCACAAATAATATTTTGGAAAAGTGAATACTGACAAAACATTTTGCAGCTTCCACTATAAATTTATTTCCGTGCATGTGAGGTTTCATAACTTGGTTAGTCGAGGATGCGTTATTGTGCAATGGTTCAAACCGTCCTTCCTTTCAAATACGATCAATGTCGGTCCATGTTGTGTGTGTACAATGTCACCGTTACCCTACAAGTTTCAGTTACTTAAGTAGCATGGAAAGGCCATAAGGTGTGCTATAAACGGGACTATATTACCAAGAACAGTATCTGGACTATTAAAAATAATACTATAGTGTTTGTTTTAACCACTAAATATTTGGATTGGGCAGGTCATCGCATACAGCAATAGCCAGCACAGTGTGTACTTTAAAATAAAAAATTGCAAATTGTATTTTAAAGCGTAAATCCTAGAAACCACAAAACCATTAAATATGCAAAGTCCATCATAAGATTTAATACTTTCAAAAGCTCAATAAAAATCAAATTTTTTAAAAGAATAATTCTATAATTTTAAACAAATTTTATTTTCTTGCAAGCTATTGTTTGACATTTACGTTCTAAAACAGGCACCAATAAACGAATGATTCATGAATCAGTTTTATACAGTTGTATATATCAACGTTTTAATATTAAAAAAAAATGCATTTAACGTCACTTTATCACCACACTACCTTAGTTTTGGTAAGTTTTTTTATAGTCTTTCGTCCCCCATGTATGGTAGCACCTCAGAATAGCAGCAACTGGAACTGCTGTACTCATATGCAAGGTATGGCGCACTGTTGCCACATTGTTCTGCTTCAGCAAGTTATACACATACAATGAAGGTGGACGAAAAATAATTGAAGGCTGTTGACGGCAAAGTGATCACTTTTGAAATCAACCTTTGGAAATTGTCGCTGTCCCTGCCTGCGTGTATTTTTATCGGTCGCACGTTAGTAACGACGGTCGGAAAGTAATTCCATGTATCATCGTTGAATTAAAAGTGTTCGGTAAACATTTCTAAACACTACAATGATTTATATTTCATTCGTATTTTTTATGCATTTCAGTTTATGGATTCAAGTTTAGGTTTTTTTTTTTAAATAAATAATCGAAATAAAATTCGCAGCGAACTCGCAATAAATACATGTACATGCTCGAACGTGATTAGTTTGTTACTAACGAAGCGAGCCGACTGAGTGCCAGCCGAGCGCACGCGACTCATGTTACACNCGTTCCTGACACCCACCGCCGTCGTGGCTCTCCACGTCCGCATACGGTCAACCGAATCGCGAAAAATTACTTTTTCACATAACTGTTAATATCTCTTAAAGTATAGGTGGGAATTGGTTTAGACAGCGTATTGCAAGAGAGCGCGCTGGCGGTAAATTTTTTTCCAACTTGAATTTTAAAAAAACCACGTAAATCGTATAAGTGGTTCTCGAGTCATAAGCGCACTAACAGACAGACAGAGAGACGTTGAGTTTTATAATATGTATAGATAGTGCTTGTAATGTTCCTTCTTAGTCACAATCTGCATAACAGCCTCACGCAATACAAACGATACACGAGTCAAACGAAAGAAAAACAAGTTCATTTATGCTAAGGCTTATTTAATCAGTGCCCGGATGTCGTTTACAATATGTTAATAATTTATGCATGTGTAGAAAGCAAATATCAGTGTATCTTTGTCAACTTTCTTTGCGCGAGTTAATTATTTTCCTATGATGTGCGGAACGCTAAAGCTTTAGAAGAACACTGTTGTTTATAACTGATTATGGCTTCATGTTATACAATATGATATCACATTTATCTGCCAAGGTTATTCGAACAGTAAAGACACAAACCAGTAGAACGACTGTGTATGTTTTAGGCCAACGGGACCTGGGACTTTAACTCGGAGCGGTTTCCCGCCATGATCTATGTCAGTGACCTTGACCTGGTGACATTTAACGTTGAAAACCCAAAAAACGAAAAAATCCCAAAAATGTATAAAAAATTATTTTACAAGTTTATTTAAAAAAAATCTTTAAATTGTATTAAAAATTATTTTAACAATTATTTAAATAAATTATGATTATACATTATTAAATAATTACGTATTTATTATTTGAAATATTATTATGAAATTGTAATATTTAAAAAGTTATAAAAAAATGTAAAAATTTATTATTTACAAATTTATTAAACAAACTTAATTTCCGGAGGTCACCCAGCTCAGCGTCCAGCAGACGACTGAGGCCCACAACTCCTCCCTTCCAATATATTTAATTACCCAATTTTCCCACCCCCACCACCAATTACTCACCTTCGCTAGACCAATTAGTAGTATTCGCTCCACCCCCATCAATGATTCTCATTGGTTAATTAGTCAGCACGCCTCCACCAATTACTCGTATTCGCTCGATCCCATCCAATGATTCTCATTGGCTAACCACAACACGTGACAATCTCTCTCATTGACTAATTACTCGTATGTTTTCGGAAACCTTCGTTCTGACCAGTCAGTGGCCTACTTTAGTCACAAGTGCGAGTGTTTTAGGACTATTTTTTTCCCTTGAACTCTTTATAAGGCGCACCCCGAGCCCCCTCGGGAAATCAGTCATTTTTTCGCTCTTAAGAAAGAAAAATGTACGCGTGTGGTCCGAGAGGCCATAACATCTTTTCGGCCATTTTAGCATTTGGAAGGGTGGGCTCGCTTAGCGCCTTGGACGAACGGGACGAGTTGCCATACCTGCCAAAATAATTTATCCTGGTCTACGCATCTCACGAAATTTCGACCGTATTCAAGTATTTACTGACCTACCTACAGCAGAATGAAGACATATGGGACTGCCTCCCGTGCGAGGAGTGTTTCGAGGGCTGCACCACCTCGGTTCCCGACACCTCACATCGCAGGGGCTGGTGCAAGGCCCGCCGAGCAGCCCTCACGACGTGCACGCCTGTGGAAGACGCCCCCGTCAAAGTCATTTACTCGCAAGCTGTAACTGTGATATGCTCCCCTTCAAGAAATTTACTCGGAAGCACGAGACGATGACGGTGGGGAAGCCCACGCAGAACACAGGTGCCCGATGTGTATGGACCTCGATAAAGTTTTAAATAAATTTGTCAAATATTTTTGAAAAAAAAAATTCTGTGCGCATGGGAACTTATATTTTTTATATAAAAAAATATATAATGAAAAAAAAATGTTTTGCAACATCTAAGGTTTTCGCTCGTTGGACTCTCACACCATCAAGCAGATTGCCATTTCGTACATTAACGTAGACGAGAAAACAAAAGTTTTCACTTTTTCACCACCATGTCCATGGCAACACCTGCACCGCACCACGCAACAGGTGTACCACCTACAAACGTACGAAACGCACTGACTGAGGTAGGACGAGGGAAATATCCCGAATGGCAGAATTCCTAACGTATTGGAGGAAGCCATAATTTGTGAGTACGCGGTGTTCGTGATTGGAAGACGCCAAGAGTCGGCGTGTCGCAATGCGTGCACCATCGGGACGAACATCGTAGACCTTCATGAGCAGCGCTGCTGCCCGCTGTTTCGACAGCTCGTCGAGACATACGCCACAAGACTTCATGAGTGCGAAAATCAAAGACATGCATGTGCTCCGTGCAACTCCGAAGCCCTTATACTATGAAGTTATGATAACCCATGGCATGTTAAAAAAAAANACATGTATGTGCTCCGTGCAACTCCGAAGCCCTTATACTATGAAGTTATGATAACCCATGGCATGTTAAAAAAAAAATATTGTGTGTAATGCCATGACTCAGAAAATAAACTCGTTAGAAAAAAGTATTCTGTGTATTTTTGCTATACAGAAGAATAATATGTTGATGTGTGTGTACATAAATAAATGTGTTAAAAATAGATTTCTTATCTCGAGTTATATCCTGCTAACGCAAGTAAAGTTTTTAAATAAAACACCGTTGGTAAATAAAAAAAATATTTTATATCAGTTTTGTTACAATTTATAGAAAACATTAAAAAAAAAAAAATATTCAATGAGACTCTAGCCAACACCACTACTAAAATCACGTTTATATTTAACGTGTATGAACATTATTATTTATTAAAAAGTAATTTCAGGATTAATGGGAAAATACTTTGCAGATGAAGGCGGCCTCGAAAATTATCTTTAGACGTGCCATGTAGCAGCAGAGATGAATGGAGTTAAGGTTGGTACCACGTGCAATATTCGCCAGTTGGCAGTCATGCATAAGTTGTACTTTGCTCTTCCTACAACACAAGCCGCCAGGAGCCTGGGAAAGCGCAAACATCCAGCAACTCGCTCCACCACATGTTATGTTACATTTATTATTCCAACAGAGATCGATTGCATATTCCTTTATCATGTAAATTTAATAAGCTGCAAAAAGAATTCACGAATGCATATTTATTTTATCATACAAACTTTAATATGCTGGCAAAAAAAAGAAACACACTTTTGTCTTTAGCTCATTCGAAAATGCTCAAGGGCACACTGACAGGTGGTCCAGGCTCGTCACTTGGGAAAAATATACATATTACCATACTGATTGATGTAAAAAAAACAGAGAGAACATATTGGTGTGGACATAGAACATTCCTTAAAAAAATAAAACACTCGTCACACACATTTTTTACACCTTTATTTCTTATAAAATGTAATTACTTTAAAACAAAATTTAAGTCAGTGGGCAGGGAAAATATGATGTATAGAAGTCCCTGCATCTTCGATTCGTAATCTATTTCGTGCTAAAACACTCCATATAAAAATAGATGTATGTACTTATACGCTCGCCATAAAAACACATACATGGTAAAAGTATGTTAAGTAAATTTTCTAAAAAAAAATTAGATTCTCAGGAATTTTTATTTTCTTGCAAAAAAAAAACATGATTAAAATATTATAAAACATTGGGGGGTGGGGTAAGGGCTCCTAGATAATGAAAAACAGNAGATAATGAAAAACATATTAGGAACTTTCAGCCTTAGACAAGGTATCATTTGCTCATCCTAATTCCAATCCGTGCATGGCTCACTGAAAGCTGGATAAAAAGAATGAAGGCGTTCTGTACTTTAATGAAAAAATAATGATTTTTTGTCTCGTTTGTGGCTTTGATAACGAGCGTATTTAGAAAAATATGTTAACAGCGATTAAAAAATATTTCTGGTAAAATGTGCGTTTAATCCCTAAGAAGAAAAAAGTCGCAACTTTTGCTGGACGCTACACAGATCAAGCCCATTATCGCGAGTTTTACTTCTTATGGAACTGTGGCTCGTTGAAATTTAGTTTTGCAAAATATGTGTATAAAATATCAGTTTCACGTACTTTCATTCGCTTTTATTGTAATTATTTATTGAAAATTATTTTTTGGCTGATTAATATTGAATATTCCTTTTATATTGGCTCTGTACTGTTTAGGTGGCCTGTACTGCGTCAACAATTCTATCAGGGCTTGTCCATGGACTGTGGCCTGGTAGTGAGGAAATATGACGTTCTGTCTGCAATATTTTGAGGGGGAATCGCTCTATTATTTTCAGACACTCCTACCTGACGTCACCAAATCTCATTCTCATTGGCTGCAACCAAAATCTAATTCCCATTGGCTGCGAGGGAGACGGAATCTTGTACCGCAAAGAAATCCCATTTCCATTGGCCGCAAAGGGAATTGTACTGTGTACTCCCCCCACGCGCTGATCTCCCATTGGCCGCGAAGGGAATTGTACTGTGTACTCACCCCCCCCCCCTTTTCCATTCGCCAATTTCCTATTCGTCGCAAAAAGTCGGAGTGTGGGAACTGATGAGAAATTAATGAGGGGAGGGATAAGAATTCCCGGTAAAATGTAGTCTCATTTCTTAGGTGCATAAAATTTCCAAGGTCATGTCGTGAGAGACAGAAAATAAATTTACCCTCTCTCCATTCTACATTTCTCCCATAAGCGTAACATAGTGTACACTCGCGAAGAGGTGCATACAATTTACAATGGCATTTTGTGAGAGACAGAAGATTATCATTTCATCTCACTCGCGCAATCTCAGCTACTTTACAGTCGTCAGTTCCTATAATGTACAGTACGTGGCTTGTCTCGCGAAGGGCAATGAGAAGTCTGAGCACGTGCGAGAGTTACAACCATCCCCACCTCCCGTCGCTTACATTGACACGCCTGCAGGAGATACCTTCCATCAGTGGCGGGGGTATTGCGATTTATCGAGAAAATATATCTTTTTACACAAACAATATATTGTAAAAATTACAGAATTTATGTAATGAAGGAAGCCACTGATTAATTAATTGGTTAGGTTTTTATTTGTTTGTACGAAAAAATTTTTTATTTTATTTTAAAAAATCATAGTTGCAGACTATTTTCTTTTCGCGGACGGAAATACGTGGTGAGGAGAAACGACAACCCCACCTCATCCGCGGAAGAATACACCAATATCGTACTGGAAAACAATATAAGCTGGAAACGTGCCTGTTTCCTCCCATTCTGCCTCGTGAATCAGCTTCGTGCTTTTCCAAGCCTTCTCCAGCTTTCAGCCACTTTTTTGCTTCCATTTTTTTTTCCAAAATGTTTTCAAGGGCGTGTCTTGCTTATTTAATCTGGTTTTTAAAATCAATGCTTTTATTCGAGTATTATAGATAAAGTTCTTGACCAAAAAACTTTTATGTTGCGGGTGATGAATTGCTAATCTAGTTCTTTTATTATTTTTTTTCAGAATGTATTACTGCATTTCTTTCCTTCCGCATTCGTACGAGTGACAAGTGAATGAATGGACGCATAGCCGCGGTGTACATGCTTAGCGTGGTGTAGGTCAGGAGAACACACAGAGCTGAGTAGACAAGCCCAGTCAGTCGAGCGCTTGCTCCAAGGTCGTCAACCTCAGCTCACATGCATCGTACTCACCGTTCAGTAATCCTTTACGCGTTTCTATTTAATAACTTAGTTGCGAAAAACGTGTTGATTTTTAAAATTATTAGTTATCGAAGGAACGCTCGCCTCGTCTCAGCTCAATTGTCGAAATACTTGCTTGGCGTGAAAAAAAAAATAATACTTACCGTTAAGTTAGGCGAATTGTTTTGACGAATGTAAAATACCTCTTCGTTTCTCAAAAGTATTGGGAAAATACGTTTCTTTTATAAGCAGTCATACTTTTTTATGTTGATGAAATTATTATGTTAGAAAGAATTTAAAAATAGTTATATTTTTTGTGTGCAAGTTGCATCTAGCATACATGCTCCTTTATTTAGAGGTGCTGTAATCTCACACGAATATCTCAGATTAAATGAAAGACAGTCTTAAGTATTGTGCTCACGTTAAAAAAAAAATACAGACACGATAAACTTGCAGCTTTCTTTACGAATAAAACTTACTTTTAGGCGTTCGATTTCCGTCGCATCNAAAATACAGACACGATAAACTTGCAGCTTTCTTTACGAATAAAACTTACTTTTAGGCGTTCGATTTCCGTCGCATCACGCATAAAAACGATGTACGTATTTCGAAATACGCGTGGTAAATATGTGTCATGCCTTCGTGCATTTGTCACCGAACATTACGTATGAAAGTTTCAGCCTGCATGGCTAGAGTTCACCAACATGCTTTAGAGGGCCAGAAATAATCGTAGGTAGGCGATCGCCTTAAGATTTCCACAGAAATATCGGTCCGCAACGAAAGTCTTGCCTTGCTAGAATGATTCGTGCGGTGTGATAATTGGAGTTTGTGGGACGTCTGCCGCCCGATATTACNGAAAGTCTTGCCTTGCTAGAATGATTCGTGCGGTGTGATAATTGGAGTTTGTGGGACGTCTGCCGCCCGATATTACAGCGACAGTAGCCCATCCTCGGGAGCACGAGCACGTTTGAATCTGCTGAAAAAAAAACAAATGGCGTGTGGGGAACGCACCCAGGGCAAGGCGACACCCTCCGAGTGACGGTCTTTCCAGCTGGGACCCGTAGGTGACCGTCATCCCCGGGCATGACAGAAATGAGGCCCTAAAATGGAGCAGCGCTGGAATGCAAGAGCGTGGGGAACGAAAGTACCCCGAGAAAACCCGCCGGCAATCGGCATCGTCCAGCACGATTCCCACATGCAAAATCCGGGAGTGAACCCGCCGGGGATCGAACCCGGATCGCCGTGGTGGGAGGCGAGCGCCCTGGACACTGCGCCACCGCTGCCCCTTGAATCTGCTGGAAAACACGCGTCTTTGCCCCTTAGCAGTNTGAATCTGCTGAAAAACACGCGTCTTTGCCCCTTCAGAACACTCGCAGATCTTCGCTCCCTGCACGCTTCACCGTGAGACAGCAGTCTGCTCTCGCCTCCCGCTTGGGTGAGCCAGGTTCGATTCGCAGCGGGGTGCGTGCCAAGACGCCTAATCACGCAGGACACCCTGTCATGTGTTATATTCTGCTTACAGATATCGCCACTCGTGTTTTCGCCCGGCGTAGAGCTGCCGTTCCGGTGTGATCCGCTCGGCTCGACAACCACGTGCGCCATCTTCACGACGAGCTGTCTTCGTCGAGTTCCTGCTTCACACTGCATATTTCGTTTGCAGGTAATTAAGAAAATCTACACGAGTCCTTACAGCGATGTTTGTTCCTTTACCGTGCAGATTTTTTAACGCCTATTATTTCTTTTTTTCCAGTCGTCAAGCCCGTAGGGTCGCGCTGCTGTCGAGTCTCCTTCACGTCGCACCTAATTTCGACACTTCAGTCGCTGAATGCAGATTCATTTATTTTCACTGAACTGCGCTAATTTTTTATCATCACACACCACAAATTTTGTTACACAAGTAGCTCGTTATTTATTTGAAGCTGAACTTTTACTCAGCTATACGGTCTTTCTTAAAGGACAAAATACTGTCGCTCTTCAGACGTAAATGCATTAAGCAGAATCGTGAATATTTTGACAACAGAAGACTCAGCCTGTGATGTCAAAATTTATTTTCCCGTTTTCTTAATGTGTTTGGACCTGGAGAATCTATACGTATTATATAACTCAACGTCTCTCTGTCTGTTAGTGCGCGGTTCCCCGAACCGACAGGATCTATACCATCGACTGGCCATCGGATGGAAATACTATCGATGCCTCAGTCCAGGCCTGGCCCTTGGGAGCCCACCCGAAAGAACCATGGGAACTCTACGACGAAGTCGTACGAGGAGCCCAACTCTCGAGACTGGAGGAACCACCAATCCTGATGGCAGCAGTAGCCCTACTGGTTAGGTCTATGGACGGGGGAGAGAAGATCCTCTTCCCCCACATGGAGTGCGTCGACAGGCTCACCATCGCCCAGGTGGGTCTGCCCACGAACACGGAGGCGCTCCTGAGCTTGCTCAAGGAGTGCTTCTAGAGAAGGGGGGAAGAATTCGACCCGTCCAAGATATATAAGGATGCCGCTCGCACATACGGGAGGCTGTACTTTGACTGCAGTAAACCCTTTATGGGGTATATGGTAGTCAGGTACTAGTCCTTCACCTCGAGCGGCTCCTTGCCAAAATACCGAATGCGACAAACCACGGATGAGACACTTCCTGGATAAAACATTCTGTTTGTTCCAGGAAACACCCCAATGATAACGACCCCAGCGAAGGACCCGGAATGAGATTTGGAAGATGGATGGAAAGACGCAAGTTTTTCAAGAAAGGGACGAGGCCGAAGGCCCGAGAATGGTAGCGGAATGAGTGATATTTATTGTGTGAATGAATCGAACGTCTGCAGTGTGGATTAGATAACGCTCTTTGTGGCCAGGGGCGAGGAGGCGGGAAACAATTTCTGGTTACCAGGTGTTTCCCAAATCTTAGTCCGACACAGCCTGGTCGCACTGGGCCGAGAATGTGCTAAGGGAATGCCGTCATACTTAATTTTTCGTGTGTAGGACAAGCGCGTGCGCGGTAGAGTTTTAAATGTGGTGTGTAAGTATTTATTTTTTGTGTTTTTAAAATCTTTTCGGACCAGTATGACGGACTCAAAATTCAAAGTTCCCGGTGGCGCCCTGCGAAACAAAAGAGCCGATCTAGCTTTTGTTTGCGGGAGATAACGTAAAGTAGAAAGAAGCGCTCCTGGTATGACCTTTTAATNGGTGGCGCCCTGCGAAACAAAAGAGCCGATCTAGCTTTTGTTTGTGGGAGTTAAAGTACAGTAGAAAGAAGCGCTCCTGGTATAACCTTTTAATAGGCATCGGCCACCAGGAGGGGAGGTTTGGTGAGGAAAGCGCCGGTTCCACCGAGAACTTTGTCTGTTAATGCGTATATCACTCGAGAACCACTTATCCGATTTAAGTGTTTTTTTTTATTCACAGCTATGTTCTCTGGCCAGGTTTTAGTATATATTTTGTTACATAAAGTTACATAAGGAATAAGCAGTGACGATAATNACAGCTATGTTCTCTGGCCAGGTTTTAGTGTATATTTTGTTACATAAAGTTACATAAGGAATAAGCAGTGACGATAATAGTTAATCAAGTAGGAAAAAGTTTGCTGCCAGCGCGCTCTCTTGCAATACGCTGTCTAAGCCGTTTAAATATGGAACAATATCATGTAGTAAATAATTGTGGAGAATAAAAAAACCTCAAAAAAAACTCCGCGGTAGCATATGCCTATCTGTAATTTTACCTAAACAGTAATTCTGTAGTCCACGTGAGCGGAGCCGCGTGCACATATATTATAAAATACGATGGCAATGTGTGTACAGCAAAAAAATACTCGCCCAGCCGCTAGTAAGAATGTCGTTGACGTAAAGTTGTTTTAATATGTGTATTGGCATTAAAAAATTGAGTCCCCCCCCCCCTTCATAATTTCTATTGAATCTAACGTGATTTGTAATCAGGCGTGTGCTTGTGCGTGTGTGCGTGTGTGACACTCAGAGAAGTTGGTCGGAGCACGCACTGATCCCCTGCCCCTATGACGAGTCGTGGGCAACGCCCAGGATCTTCTAACGTTAGTTTGCTGGTTTTCTCGGGGGTGTTCCTTCGTCAGGACACTCATCGGCACCGTTCATTTAATGGCCTGCACAATCTTTTAAACAATACGGATTCTGTAGTTGTAAACACTTAGTTTATATTATTTGGGAATTGAAAAATATTAATATGTTGAAGAGAGATGACGGGGGCATATACTGAAGTATATTGAGGGCTTAATAAATATATTTTTTTAAATCAAATTTCGTCAAATCGAGAATTTCAAATAAATTGTTTCCTGGCCAGGAATGACACTGTATGTCACTGAACGTTATTTATATTACACAAAAAACTAACGCAATATTATCCACACTGCAGCGAACCACGGCTGGCCGTCTTCCAACACCTGCTGGGGTAGGAATGACGTCGCCCCCAGTTTGGTTTTCCTGCGGGTGTTGTGCTGAGCACTTCACTCTCCGTCGAGACGGGCTCCGTCATGAGGCCAGTTGTGCGCACAACCCCCTCAGGGCAGGTTCACAGGTTTGCGAGAGATGTGTGGTACAAATAAGCAGCAAGGACGATATGGATAGGCACGCACGCAGTTGTAAGGGTGCTGTTAAACCGGCGCCAACTTTGAATTGTAAATTTGGTAATGTTGTGTTAACACGTATGAGCCATGAGCGACGACATGAAACTAGCTGCCACTTATACCCCGACAAACATACGTTCACTACCGAAGAATGCGGCAAGGAATTATCGGGGGCGGATAAATTGAGGAAATTAATTACATCGGCCTATTCGAGGTCTGTAGCAGTAACTACTCATATGGGTATATTGCCAACCGAAAATATTTTTTTAATCCGACAAATATAAAAAAAATTTTAATTTTCCATACATTATGACTATTAAATAAATATGAACGACAAGTCAACCAAAATTTAAGGCAAAATAATATATATATTTTATATATTTTTGTGAAAATTAATTTTGTGTCATTTTATTTCTTAAAGGGTTTAATTTAAAGTCTTTGGGGTTGTAACTATTTACATTGTTACTGCAGAACACACACCCCTCCCCCCACCCCGATTATTATATTCTAATTATAACTTTTGATGTTTTTCTCTTGTTTTCAATGGCCAAGGATAATAAAATCAGGTCATGAGCTCGTTAAGAACATCCAACATGGCTGCTGACATATGCAACATTGCAGATGTAGGTTCACTACCTAATATAAAAGAATTTTGATTTTGCTCAACCCAGTAATGGAGTTGTGGATTTGAACTTGACCTGGTGTCACTGATCTTTGGTGGTGATCATTTTGGATGTTTGTGTCTTTGACTTTGGATTGATCTTGGAATGACCTTAATTCCAAAATTTTAAGAAAACGTAAAAAAATTAACAAACAAAATGTTGATAATAATTTAGAAAATTTATAAAATGTTTACAATTTAAATTATTAATAAATTCTTAATAAATTCTTAAAATGCTTTAAAAATATTTAATTAATTTTTAAAAATAATTTTTTTAAAGTTTATTAAAATATAAACCGAAATATAAGAATGTGACGGATTTGACTTATCTTTACTCGATCAGTGATGAGTGCATTATTTTTATCTACTGTATTTCATATTAAGCCACTAAATTTTGACGGAGAATGTGACCAACCTACACAGCATATAAACGGCAAATGTTCTCGTCTGCGAAATATTGTATCAGCTGATGTGATGTTGCAGAATATATGCCGTTCTGTTGGCAATAATGATGACATGAAATAAAATAGGGCTTAGAACTAAAAGTTGTTATTCAAAACTTTAATTATACTCACAAATTTATTGCTTTAAATTATGTTTTTAAAGTTATGTAAAATTTATTGAATTTTATAGAATTGGCTATAAAAACACGTTTAGCAATTACGACGGAGCATGTGGACACTTCCGGTCAGTAAAACTGTTCCAGCTCGATGAACACCATGGTGCATTTGATATATTTCTTCATGTTTATGCGAGCGCCTTACTGGTGATGTAAACATATTTTATCAGTATTTAATTATTTTTAAAATGCTTTCATTAAGCATAGTTGATTGCATGGGTTCCTGTCTAGTGTTTTCTCTTGCTTGAAATGTAATATTATCGGCAGTCGGCACGCGTATTTCTTGGTCCGTAATTGTATTTACTGCCGAGAAGAATAACGCCACAATTTATTTACGTTTTGAAGTTTAAGTTTGTAAGTTTTAGGAAACGCGTCAAGTGCCGTATTTACAGAATATTCCTGCAAACTAATTGTTTGGTATCAGTGGCGGAGAAACGCTTCCAAGAACTGCAAGAGAACACGTGTTCAGAAGATGGGAATAGGAATTACAAACATTAAGTCCGTGTGTTTTGGGGGACGTACGTTGTCTTGAAAACCAGCAATTTAACTCTTCGTTTTGTAGTGTAGAGATAATATGTTCAAAATGTGGAAACTCAAAAGTGTAAGGTTAACTTCGCTATAAATATTTACGTACAAAATGCACGTGAATTACTCGCCCTGGTACCAACAGAAACATCGCGTTTTGCTCGTTCGGTGAGGTTAAACCTTTCCAGGTTATAACTATTTGATGTTTTGTGTACTGTTTCATCAAACAATTTGTTATTCAAAATGATATGGTCTCGTAAGAAGAACAGCAAAACAATACCGTCTTATGGAATACGTTAAACTATAGCTGCCCCCCCCCCTCCCTCGCCATCATTCATAAAATAAACAGAGCCCCAGCAGTATAATTGCCCATAATAAAAATAAAACAAGTTGGAATGGTAACCTACACTGATTATTATGATTTGTTTACATATATTGTTTTTCTTGTTGAAAACAGTTGTGGCGGAAGGATACATTGTGGCAAAACTACTTTTCTAGAATTGTCAAACTGTAGTGTACTTATATGAAATGGAGCATATCCTCGTGCAATCCCCATACGACGAGACCCCTGCACTACGATGGTTGTAGGCAAATTGTTGGTAATAAGCAGACAGTGTGTTTAGGAAAATGTCTTTTTCATTTGAATGTGTATATTTAAAGACTGTTTGTATACGCACGCGAATGATACGAAATGAGGCATTCTGTTAAAGTTTGACTTTACCTTTTGTTGCTATTTCCATTTTTTTCGTCCTTTTTTGGATTTTATTAAAATAAATTCCTTTCTGTTTCTATTTACTTTTTATTGCTGTTTCCATAAATAACATTTAAAAATGATTTATTATTGGGAATGAAAGTGTATAATTGGCTGTTCCGACCATAGTCAAGTTTTTGGGACATCTGTTTCTGTTTCCAAGAATCTGTTTACCTCTAAGCACGACTTAAAAACATTGTTATGACGCGTAACGTCTTAAAAGTACGATTCATGCACGGTCTGGAGTATTTTTCCTCTTGGTATATGTTTAATATTTTCGACAAAAACCACGTATTTCAAACATGTTCTAGCGTAATTTTCGCACTAGGTAGGCAGGCCTCTTATGACTCTGCATTCAATGTTTTACACATGTTAGAAATGTTATTTTCAAGTCCTCCAATATCTCTAAACGTTAGTTTTTTAGGTGACTGTAAAGGAAAAATATACTATCCCAA
Organism: Clitarchus hookeri; assembly: GCA_002778355.1. Taxonomy (NCBI): domain Eukaryota; kingdom Metazoa; phylum Arthropoda; class Insecta; order Phasmatodea; family Phasmatidae; genus Clitarchus; species Clitarchus hookeri. Next base: position 185,513 of record NQII01002495.1, on the reverse strand, counting down.
CACGAGCGAGTGGGCTTCTTTAGAAAACGTGTATTGAACTCTGTTAGGAAAACGGGTGAATACCAATGTTCATGAAATGTTTATTTTCTCTCATTCCTGGCACATTTCCGCAGAAAAGAAATACTACCTGTCTCAGCACGGAAAACCTGCTCTCCATTAAGGTAATATCAAGAGGCAACAAAAACACTGACAAACACTATTAACTGAACATTCTACTTCGGGGTAAAAAAAAACCGTTTTAATATTATGTGTGCCATACTTCTGCAAGCGCTAAAATCCCTTGGAAGACTGTCGAAAATACTGCATCGAAAGCTTTCTTGGGAAAAAAAATTGTAAATAACACATACCAGCAGAATCAACATTGCGCAAGAAATACCTTCAATCAGTATAAGAATCAACACTTACGGAAATTCGGGATGATATTGGCAACTCTTGCATTTTGCTTTCGGTTGATGAAACTACAGATTCACTTGAACGATATATAATTTGTTTTATTTGTGGAAAAATTAAGAAAATATCTCAGGAAAGGCACATCTTTGGTGCCCCAAAGAATCTGAGAAAACAAATGCCAAAAGTATTGCGTATTTTGTTAATTGGGGATTGAAAATATTACGTCTTAATGGCGTTGAGGACAAACGAGTGCTTAACAGATGCAGCAGCATACATGATTTCAGTAGGCAAAAGTTTGAGGTCATTTCACCCCGTTCGTAAGCACCGTTATTTTTCAGTACAGGCGAACACGAAATCGATGTGGACTTTTCAAAGTCCAAATCTTAACCTAGCACTCTAATAACAGAATTATTAATGCATACAATTGGCAAATACTGGGTGATTCAAAACACCGACATTTCTTAACATGTGCAGGACGGAGAAACCGATCACTCTTCAGGCGGGATCCATGTCCGAAAAACTCTGGTTTAATCGTTGTGGGGCCTGTAGCGTGGCCACCACGGTCACCAGATCTCACACCTCTCGACTATTTCCTTTGCGGTACTACGAAGGGTATGTTGTACGACGCTCCTGTGCCGTCAGAGGAGAACCTAATCGCACGAATCTACGCAGCGACTGGACACTGAGCACACAAAAACACGTGCACCAATCTCTGCACCACCGATGAAGGCTTAGTAATTAAGTATCTGGTTAGCAATTCTAACCCCTTTTGTAATTGCATTCACTATGTGATGCTCTTGTTGGGTTGGTGGTGGTTCTGTGATACCAGATCCGCAGCATTGTCAAACTTTGACGCCCCACTGCGCCCAAGCCATGCTTTCCCGGACTAGCGTCTCAATACTCGAGAAATTGTCGGTTTGCCGTTCCGCACAGCATACTAAGCGTTGTCGGTGTTGTTTTGAATCACCCGGTATATCAGGGCCCCAGTAGTGCTTTATTTTACTACCATTAACTACACTGCTACGCTAAATTGATAACAAAACCCATTCACGCTATATCAACAAAGCTATCTGCGTGACTATAGTATTCTTAATTGAGCACACGCCAAGGAAATGTATGCCAGGTTCGTCAGAGGCACTTCTCTCAATCAGTAGACGACTGGGAAAATGACTTACTGCCAACACATTCCGGTATGGTGAAGCATTTAGAATGTAGCTCGTATCAATCCGGCATGAGCACTCAATAGGTGCAATATTGCTAAAGGTATTTCACGGTTAAGTGAGCACTTTTTAAGTCAACCATTAGAAAAAAAACCGCCCATAACTGCATGCATGCCACAGTGCGCATTGGCTCGCAGGCTCCCCAGTTAAGTTGGTAGCGAATTGCGAAAAACAGTTCCACGCTTTGGCGTTGTATCGAGAGTTTAACGTTTGAAGTTTTGGTTACAGAAATTGTGTTTCTTGTATTATACTCACAAAAGCACGTATTTGCGTATTATTAACACATTTAAGTTCCTATAATCCATTCACGGTTACTTCAAACGTTTCTGAAGCCCTGCTGAAGTTCTACTTCCAGAATATTTTTCCGCCTCATACAAACAAAGCTTAACCTAGGCTAGAAAATTATACCAAAGGGACAACGCACTGCATTCGTGCGCACCCCTTGTAATAATATTTTGCATAAGAACTATTTATTGATAGGCATTGCCAACACACACATATATTGTACTATTTTAATGATATATATTATAAATTAAATATTACAATTTGTATTTAAAATACAATTAAAAGTTTAATTTAAAAAATAAGGCACTTACATGTATAAAAGGACAAAACCTTTGTGATACAAGACATGTTTAGGGAACAACCAAGCACGTCATACATGGGGTGATTTTTAAAATGTTTTATTAAACAAGTGGTAAGAAAACGCCAATAGCCTTTAAGAACATTTTCATGGTTCCCATCGAATTACCCATGAATCAAGTGAGATGGTCCATGGCCATTTTATTCGTACGCTTAATGGAAGGATCCAAAATTAGGATTAAATTAGATCCTTAGAAGGACTCTCAAAAATGCTTACTTTACCGTGAATAGCCTATATGTGGGTGGTTTATTCTGGGGCGAACGAGTATGTGGCTTTTCTCATTGTGCTCCCATATTTTTAACATGTTAAAAAATTTTAGTGTACGCACCTTATGAGGGCACAAGTTTTACTGTAAAATAATCGCTTTTATATAGAAAAATGGCAGTTGACGTTCTGACCCCGTGAGGTTAACATCGATTTGGAAGCACTCTCAGAAGATGAGTTGTGAATTCATAGGCCTCACATTGACCTCAACAATCATGGAGCCGCTACCTGCATCATCACAACATGATTGTCGTCAGTGCCGATCCTACGATAGAGTTTTCACCTCCTACTCGAAATACTCAGCCACATGAGAAAACCATCAGTATGAAGAGTCCACCGCACACACCACAATAAGCACCAGATGCTTCGCGATCAGCTCTGAAATCAACTCCGCGCGCTCCGCAATGAGGGGTCAGCTCTGAGAAGTCAGCGCCGTGCAGTAGCACATATGCTTGAAGACGAAGCAAACCACTAACGCTGTGCAGTCGTGTACAACTACACGCCAACCTCCATAGATTGCTCGACAATTACATGGAAAACAATGTTATTGTGCCATCTTCAGTAAACGTTATAATGCATGACGCCATGAAAAAAGCAAATGTTGAAAGAAACCCTCCTCCAGAATACCAACATGTGATATGTGCGGCGCAACATTTGGTAGAAGCGATAATTTAAAGATACACGCTGGTACATGTAAAGGTAACTTGACTCGAGACAACATGCATTGACTTCGTTACCTCCTGTTAATACACTACATAAAATGTTCTCAGACTACGAGGGAACTCGCACGATGAAGTGCTACGACAATGGGCACATGCAGTTTATGCAATGTGATACATTGAAGGACCGCACCAAGATCTGCAAGGATTCGTTTTTAGAGAGCCAGCAAGTTATATCGTCAGTACCCCCTGCTACATTGATGGGTACTGATTCCTCAGGCGATTATGATGAGACAGTTAATAATGCTAATGACGGAATGAGAGACCTACGTGCCGTGGTAGAGTCAGTATGTGTGAAATGTACACTTGCAAGGCGTTTACATGAAGTCCATCATCGTTTGTATAGGTGGGTGATGTGGTAGGCTGCTCTTGTCGGCGGGTCTACCCAGTTTTGCAGGAACTGGTCTCATCAGGAGCTAGTCTTGTACTCAGTTGGTCTCGTCAGGAACCAGTATTGGGTGTAGTTAGTCGTTGGCTAGTATGGTTAGTTGGTATGGACCTTTGTTGTGACCAGCTAGTAATAGACATTTGTATGGACTGATTTTCTCGATTTTTCGAGTTCAATGTCATTGGGGTCAAGGTCGGCAGCAACCAATACGGTGGCTAAATCGACAGCTACTCTGGTGGCGAAATCGATAATTAATACACTAGAATCACCTAGGTAAATAAAAAGTAAACAAATGACAAACGAAAAATAGAATATGGTGGGTGGAGTGCATACGACAGAATGAGCAAAGGTGGGTGGGTAGTGGAGGGGAATGCTAATACAATGAGAAACATTGGTGGTGAATTGAACGAGCATAAGTAATCAACCAATAGAAAACATTGTTGGGGGTAAAGTGAACACAAGTAATCAACCAAAGAGAAACATTGGTGGAGTGAGTGGAGATAAACCGACTAATTTACCAATGAAAAACTTTGGCGAGGGTCGGTTTTTTAAATAAACTTTATTACAATTTCTTTAAATAAATTTTTAATAAAAGATTTTATAAATTTTTTATAATTTATCATTGTTTTAAATATATTTTTTAAGAATTATTTTATGACGTTTTGGGAATTTGTAGAATTTTTGCGATTTCTTGGGGTTAAGGTTAAAGGTAGCCGGGGTCAAGGTAAAAAATAAAGTTCAATACTACTTGGATTCAAAATGGTGGCCGTGTGACGTCATAACATGGTAGCTGGTTGGCTCTGGTCCTCCGTCCCGTCCGAGCCCAAACATTAGACATTTTTAATTTAGATATGTTGTTTTAATGAATTTCTAAATAAGTATTTTATAAATATTTAAAATAATAGTTTGGAGGTTTTTATAATATTTTGGGATGTTTAGAATTTTTCGTAATGTTTTGGGTTCACGGTTGTTTAAGGTCACCTGTATCCAATATGTAGGTTAATATGGCTGACAGAACTAATATGTTTGACGGTCAGATCTAACTTTGTACCCTGTGTATCGATTTTGCATGCCCTATTCCTATAAAACCAATATGGCCGCCACTGCTCTGCTCTCGAGAACGATCCCCCCAAATCCTTCCGATGGATCGAAAAGTACCTTTTGGGGGATCGCTTTTGTAGCTGGGGGAATTGGTACTTTTTTGTGAGGAAAACAGGAAATTTTAAGGGAAAAAGAGAAATTTTGAGGGGGAAATATTTCAAGGGAAAAATGACATATTGAGGGAAATTTAGTCGATTTTGAGAGGAAAACGGAAAACTTTGAGGAAGAAATGGCGTCCGGGTGATTGGAATGACAGTACATGACAGCTCCACCGCCATCCACGGTTGTGCCTAACTCAGCCAAATAATTCTACTCAGACCTGCATATACTCCATCACATATATATGTAATAGTGAGGAAAGAATAGTAAAAATATTTACATGAATACATAAGACTTGACTCATACCTTTGTGCCTTTCGTAAGGGAAAGGATTAATTTTAGATATCGAGTAGATGAGTATGGGGACTGAGTAACCATGTACATTCCTTAACAGAGCCACACAACGGATTACACACGTCCAAAAGAATGACTCCGTCCACTAATGTATTGTTTATCTGCTGATGTACGGTCAGAACCCAGAAACTGATGATTAGAGAAATGAGGCCAGACATTACACATGCAGTTACAAACCGGCTAATTCACACAGCACCCACGTCACGTAGTTCGCAGTAGCGGCGAATCTTAAAGCCGTTCTTACGCCGGTGTTAGTAACACGTGTCGCTATCAATTGTTAGAAACATTTTTAAAAAAAACTCTTCTTAATTTGTTACCAAAAAGCTGTGATAGCAACAAAAATATCATGTTAATAAAAAGAATTATGTTATCCACTGGAAGTCGGTAAAGACGAAAGAATGTTGGTAACATTCGTTAGCAGCTTGTGTTACCACGCCTCTTCGATGTTAGTAGCATCCCCCCTCCCTTCACCTTGCCGCCATGGCCGCGGGTCGCCACCACCAAACGTTCCTCATGTCAATGCGAGTAGCGTGGTCGTATTTGTAGTTCCGTGTAGTGTGCAGTCTCATCTCCAGTTTGAATGTGAGATATGTTGAGTTAAGTGGAACAGTCGAAGGATCGCGTGACTAACCTTATAATGCCGTTCCGCGGAAACATCTGTTCTTCAGGACCGAACTTGTGCGCAATTCAAAGACATAAATCCTAAGTACAACGCATAGGGTGGAATTGCCCGCGAAATGCAGATAGGCAAGGCAGAAGTGAAGAATAGAATGAAGAGGTTGGTTGGCCGTTACCAGAGAGCGTCTAAAAAGGGGGGAAATGGCTCAGATGTGGATGCCGTAAAAAGCAAGTGATTTGCTTTCTAATCGATACAGTTTCTGACCGACAATACAGCTCCGAAGCTCACTTGAGAGGCTGGGGTAGAAAATGACATTGAGGTAAGTGAAAATGGTGTTAAATAAGCAGTTCATTAAGTTTGCATACGTTTAGAAAATCCAGGGCTGGTAACCTACGGGTTTTGTAGGCTACAAAAAACGGTATGCCTACATTATAAATAAATTCTTGCATACTGTATCTTGTATTGGTGATTAATTTTATAACTGCGGGATATGTATAATGATGCGTAATTGCTTAAATAAAAAAAGTCATATCTAGCGACGGTTTGCATGTACCAAAGTAGAAATACATACAATAGGCAATGTGGGAGAAAAACGCGGGCGTATTTCGATAAATAGGCCTGAACCTTTTTAAGGCACCAGGTAAGAACAAGACTCAAATACAAAAAAAAAGTTTATTAAAGACAAAACATGAAAACCACTCTTATATACACCACTGCAAGGCTTTCTGTTTCTTCATTAACAGTCTTTTTGCCGTGGAGCCGAGCTATCAGGGCTGTTCAAAATAAGCACTGAATTCCTGCCGTATTTTTTTTGCAAGCTGAGAAGGTTTCTTTGGCACTCGTTTTACACGAAGTGGTGTTCCTGTCGGCGTGCCATCTACTCGCCACTGACCAGGGACTAATGTTGCTGATGTACTGCAGTTACAAGCGCTTCTGTCAGCGCCTGCGTACTGCGTCCCTATTTTGTTATTTATTACATACACATGCTGTTGTTTCATACACACACGCGTGTGTTTGTACAAGTGTATGCGCGTTGGTTATAAGTCACTTATTACGACTTTGTTTTCAGGCGGACACGCCAGAAGAAAACCCAAACAGTGAACAAGTTGAGGATATATTTCAGACTGGCGGCCGAGATGTCTCACACCCCGACCCCACCTCCTACTGCTAACATCACAAAGAGAACGTATGAACGGAAGTACAACCATATACGTCCAAAGTGGCTTGTTTGGTCATGAAACAATCGGGCAGTAACTTGAAACGAAAACACGACTTGAATCTATTTGGCGAGAATGTCGCTGACAAAACAGTTCGAAGGGAACGCAGTCGGCATAACACACATTATTTGCCATCAGAAAATCGCTTTCGCATGATATATGTACTGAATGTCGTACATACACTGAGCTCGTAAGAGAATAAAGAAACATACACGTAATAAAAAAACTGCGCTTAATGATTACAACTGTACAACTTACCTCAGTTGGGGAAATTAGCAGGTCAAGTATAAATTCTGGCAATCGTTTTACGTCTGACGTAATGCACCGTGTGAATGCATTCATTGTTTGTTGCATTAGAACTTTTAATTCGACATCAAGCAGCAGGTATTTGGTTTTTTTTTTCCACGTGTTTACTGTACGAACTACCTGGATTTTACCATCTGAATGCACACACCATTGGCGGTAGCAGAAGGGGCAAGGCATTTCCCCTCCCCTAGAAACTGGATTTTTTATTATGAATGGTAATATATCCTTTATGGCTATTGTTTATAAATAATTAGTTTTCGGAACCCCACGCGTAACTAAATGAAATAACAATTTTCGTAACAAATAAAGTGCTTATTAGCGACGTAACTCTAAAATGCAACTCCCTGATTATAAGAATAACTGGGTTCTTCCTGTTTTCCTGTAATTTTAATTTGTTAACAAAATATGATTTTGCATTTAATATTATATTTTAATATTATATTTTAGACGTATTGTATAATTTATTCAGATCACACGTCGCGGGTGTTTGTCGCATTTATTATGCGTGAAACCCAGTTGTAGATCTTGCACTCGTCTGAGGGAACCTTGTTGTCATTCCTATGTCCCCCTTCCCTAGGAAAACAATAGGCGACTCCCACGGTGCACGCCAATATAGCCGACCGTGGATGCGGCACTGGGGATCTTATCCAAGTCCCGCTTGGATCGGAATTCCGTCGTAATCAGTGTGGAAGCGTGACGTCGGCGTTTGAGGGAAACGCGAGACTTGCAAACTTGCACGTTCCTTTCGGGATTCAAGCTAGCGCCGAACGCAAGGAGAAAAATGTTCGCAAATAACATTTTCCGCTTCGTTCATCTAAATTAAACTCGGTAAGCTGGATGCGGTGACTTAAATTCACAGGCGCCTGGAATACTGTTGCAAGTTACGAGGGTGCTTGGTCCCCGCTGTACGACTCTCTGGACGCATGCAGCAGGAACCGGCAACCAGCCTTGAGCTGGAGAAAACTGAAGCTACTACTGCAATGACTCGCGAGGAGGGTGCGATGCACATAGTACAGTTTTCACATAATTAAATACTTGAGCATTAAGCAGTGAAACTTTAAGCAGTAAATCTCGTTATACATATTGAAGTTGCAACTTATTACCGCTTAAATCGCACAGTAGAAAAATATCGGCAAAATAAACATATAAATTGTCAACTCTTAAAAGTTTAGCCACTAAGAGATGAGCATAACTACTGTTCAGTTTTGGTTTCAAATAACGAACATCATAGATTTATTTCTGCTGGCCTACTGCTCAAAATATTTGTCGGCTGCAAAAATACTATTAAATAAAAACCTATTTCTATTTTAATTTCAAATGCCGTACTGTAACATCCTTTACTATTGGCCGAATTTAGGCGGCAGGATCGTAATTAGGTCAATTAAATTTTTGGAACACAGTGTTTGTTTCCTGCTGATTTCTGTTTAATTATTGTTATGGTGTAAAGCTCTTTAAACGCGTGGCTTTAATTCAACTGCACAGCTACATTTCAGTGGCAGATGTATAAAGCATGAAACAATCAGTTGCGTTATGAAAAAATACGCAATATATATATATATATATATATATATATATATATAAAAAGGCTATAGAATAAATGAAGCTATGAAGATAGTTTTGTTCGTTATTTATAAGTTAGTTCCTTGACTTTGCCCGTGACGCCATATCGCGGCGAGCGATGTAACAGACACCATAGTCCATTCGAGGTTACTTCAAACATTTCTGAAGCTTATTCGTCCACTTAATGCAAACAAAGTCTAGATAATTACACCAAAGGGATAACGCGCCGCATTCGTGCGCACTCAGTTTAATAACATCTTGGATGTGAACTATTCCTTGGACATTGCCAACACGCTTATTTTCTCTGTTATTATTCGTATTTATTATAAATGAAATATAATATTTTGTGGATAAAACAAAAGTTCAATTTAACGACAATTTTATACTTTTGCGTTAAAAGAAGCACACATTAAACGCTTGTGTCACATAATTTAATTAGGAAACAACCAAAGACGTCGTATATGAGGTTAATTTCAAAGGTTTGATTAAAAAAGTGTGAAGAAACTACGAATAGACTATAGCAATCGCGCTTTCCCTTCTCCTCCTCCCTGATCACTGCATTGGCCATGTATTTCATCCTCATAGAAAAAGGAGTGATACATAGTGTTACGTTAAGTCCTTACAAAAGCAACAATTCTAGCATTTGATTTCAAGTTCTTGTTCCTATTACGATTTCATCAACACACAGTACAAAAATAAATTTAATGTTTCGGGAATTACAAATCAGTTGATGTAATCTACGTAAAATCGTAAATCGTGTTATGAACTGTGTGTGTGTAGCCCAAGAACGCACATGGCATGCGTATACTTTCTAAAATAAGTTTTGACCACAATGTAAACATTTCTTTTTCTAATATTTTTAAAACCCACTTTTTTATTGTTTTTATTTATCTACTCATGGCTGTTATTTTTTTTTTCGCATAACATTTATTTGCCATTTCTATAAGTTCTACAAGACAATACGGCTAAAATTTTGGCTCAATATGTCAAAATGGAAATCGACTCAAAAAAATGTACATACAGTATTTACCTTCAACCTAACCATTGACCAATTCTCGGTAAAATAGCTACTTGACTTTAAATTTTAACTTATTGAAGTCGTTATGTTAAAAGTGCTTGACTTTAACTTTGCAATTTCCATTGTGCCATGCTCCATGTAGACGTAAAGTCAAAACTTCTAGTTAGAAGCGAAAGTAGTTGTAAAACGACGACAGTTACTTGCACACCGGTCGACGGCGCCGCAGGCAAATGGAAAACGAGTCTGTGGACAGTCCAATCCGCGTTTTCACACGTCATTTTACAACAAAATATCACAACTTAACATGACTTCTAAACTAACCTAAAATAGAGAACAAATATATGTTTTTATAATGAGTGTTCTCGCAGATTACACTAACCTCGTTTCTACTCGCATGTGCGTTAACTTCTGCCCCGGCTGCCCACAGGTACTTATAACGGGAACTACTCTAGAGCTATCTCGTGTGTTCCAGTAAACTAGCTTCAAAAATCAAAAGAATATACACTGAAGAGCCAAAAAAAGTGGTATAGGCGCGCGTATGCAAATAACAGAGGTATGGAACCAATCAGAGTGACGCGATGCGGTCGGCAGCACCTATATAAGACAACAAGCGTCCGTCAAAGTTGCTAGATCGGTTACTCCTGCTACAATGGCAGGTTATCAAGATTTAAGTGAGTTTGAACATGGTGTTATAGCCAGCGCACGAGAGATGGGACATAGCATCTCCGACGTAGCGGTAAAATTTGTATTTTAGCGTACGACAGTTTCACAAGTGTGCCGTGAATATCAGGAATCCGGTAAAACATTAAATCTTCGACATCGCTGCGGCCAGAAAAATATCGTGAAAGAACGGGACAAACGACGACTGACGAGAATCGTTAAACGTGACAGATGTGCAACACTTTCTCAAATTGGCGCAGATTTCAATGCCTCCTGCATACCTTCAGACATTAGTCGAGTCCATGCCACGTCGTCTTGCGGCACTTCTGCGTGCTCGCGGGGGTCCTACACGATATTAAGCAGGTGTGCCAGTTTTTTTTTGGCTCTTCAGTGTATATATACAACTCGGTTCCGTCTTTGGCATTGTTCACGCCCGGAGGGACGGGACAACCCCCAGCCTACCTTGTAACTGATCACCAACCGCCGCTGCTTGCACTGTGCTGCGCGTCTGACGATCACGAAGTGCAACTGCACGGTCGCTGCACTCGTGCGCCTCATTATGCAACTGGGGCCGCCTGGTACCACTTCCTCGCAGAAAGTGACTGCACATGACAAGGTACGACCGTGCCTCGGACAAGTTACACCGCTCTGACTTGATAGGATATAGGTCAGTTTCTATGATCACTTCACCGGCCATCGCGTGTCCACGCACGCAGCGGGACAAAACTCTGTAGAGATTATAGGCGCTGACGTGTTGTTCCTAGACTTTGTGTGATAGTACCCACATTCATTTAAATATTATAACCGTATACTCTCTCCTCTCATACTCTGCAATGTATNCAAAACTCTGTAGAGATTATAGGCGCTGACGTGTTGTTCCTTGACTTTGTGTGATAGTACCCACATTCATTTAAATATTATAACCGTATACTCTCTCCTCTCATACTCTGCAATGTATGTTTGTATAGGTTGTTAACTGTAAACTGAGCACTTTTGAAAGTCCCGCTTAAGATCTACCTGTAAGCACATCGTGTACCCTTCCGTCATATGAAAAATCAACATTGCCATGTGCCTGATAACTTTATCCATAAATCAGTGTAGGTAAACTGTGAAAGTATCAGAAAAGTGAATATTTTACAAATTCGCTAATTCTTACATTTACGTGCATTAAAAAAAATTAAAACATAATTTAATAATGTTAGTATTGATAAAGTTTACTCAACACTTTAAAACTCGGCGTTAAGGCATGGAACTATTTTCCTTACGTTGTTACCAACTTTACTGGGCGCATGCCACTTAATATGCCTGTTAAAATACACGTTGGTAGGGGCTGTATACTGTCGCGCTCTCGCCTAATGCAGCGTGGCGGGCGTCTTTGGGCGTATCGTCGCCGGGCAGACGCAGCAAACAGGTTTGGCGCTGGGCGTCAGGTGGCACCACTATCGACGGCTAAGCGGGCCTTGTGGTGATCCGACACGCGCCTACGGGTGCCAGGTACATAAGAGGAAATCATACTCGTTCATGTCATGCCTACTGCGGCAGGGACGTGGCCCCGTAGTCAGTGCTGCAGCAAGAAAATGCAGGAGTGCACATAGTAGCTGCACTACAGGAACTCCAGATTAAAGCCGTGGATTGGCCCGCCATGAGTCCCGTCCTCAGTCCCATTCAGCACTTACGGAGCAAGCTAGAGCTCGGCATCGTTCTGAGGCTCTTCAGGCACGTCGTCAACTTGCTGATGATCTGGTTGACGAACAGGAGTACCTCCCACAAGCTGCGGTTCGTCGACTGATCAGAAGTGTGACTCGAAGTTGTGATGCTGCCATGAAGGCACGTGGTGGCCATACGAGACACGGAAGGGTTTCCTTTTGGGAAAATTTGACGTGAATGGGACGGTGATCCGACTTTGATTTAGGACATGGTGTTTAATGTCCGCTTGCATCATCCATGTGTACAACGAAACACAAACAATATGTGCATTACTCTTAGATAAATGTTTGAATTGTCTGGTGACACCTAATAATATCACTGTGTACACAACTCGTTCAACAATATGTGTGTTCCAAATATTGCCGCTCTAATTGTTTTTTACTGTGTAGTACATTTAGAAAGATTTAAATTTAATTAAACGGAAATACATTTAACTATGGTAAACAAAACATTTGTAATAAATGCAATGATCTGGTAGAAAACAAAATGCAAACAAACGCTACAACACTCCCTGGTCAAACGATTTTACTAGAAGTATTAGCCAGACCCGTATTAAACAGCTGTGAGGCCTCCTACCCACTTTTATCGGCAGTTGTATTTGTCATGAAAACAAAGTTGTACGCGTATGTTGTTGCAGTTACTTTTAATTGTATTGCATGTTGGTTAATTTTTTTGTTGTGCATGATCATTAAATTATTATATATAAACACCACATTTTTCACTTCATTACAATATTCTAATTTTTTTTCCTATGGCATAAAAGGGAAATATATTAATTCCCAGTAGTTTATATGTGTATATAAGTTTTATACACACACGTATATACGCTAAAACGGCATTTTGAGTAATTCGCGTCTGAAGTTCTAATTCTTATAAGCACATCTGGACGTACACGGACATTGCCAACCTAACCGCCCAATAAATACCTATAGAATTTGCTTCGTATACACTTTCAAACAATACGGACCCAATACACGAATCTCCCAAGAAAGGGCGTATAGGTGTATTTGCTAGTATTATGTAGACCACCTAAAACTTCAATGATAATATCACTTCAGAACATTCCAAAACATTCGTGGTTGCGACGCTCCTGAAGTAAACAAAAGAAAACAACTCTGCAAAGACTAAAGTCAGTAAACTAGAGCCCTCACCTTCCACCAAGGCGAACCAGGCTCGATTCCCATCGGGGTCACTACTGGATTTTGTAATCGTTCAGGACGATGCCACTAGTCGACGGGTTTCCTATGGATCTCCCGTTTCCCCCACCCATGCATTCCGGCCCTGCTTCATGCTCGCCTTTCTTACCCCTTGATGTTAACAGGAATTTGTACCTTGAGCTTGAACTGCGTTGCGTAGTGCTTGAAATAAACGTTTTTTATTTAAACTTCTTTGCGTGCATCTTATGTACTGATCTACGGAAAGAAAATACACTTGATGCGAGGTACGAAGGCTACTTTCAAGACACCACGCACATTACAAACACTATTTCCGAGTTCTCCAACATAGCTAAAAACTGCCATTTCACACGTTTCCTTATCGGAAAATGTGCTTAACGAAAACACTCAAAAGTAGTACAGGGACACGTACTTATCTTTGCTACAGACCTCACTAATAAAATAATAGTGTCATCGCTGAAAGTCCCATAGTTCCAGCGGTAGAACGGGAACATTGCACGCTATTTCAGGACTTTGCAGTGCAGAGGGCGATAGGTACGCTAATCGGTGACGCTCTTATCACTACCTCGCTTCTGTGCCTCGAATGGCCGAAAAAAACTCTAGCTAAGTAGGACTCTTAAAGGTCCCTCCTTCCTGCATCATGTTTCTCGTTTTTTGACAAGAAGTGCGGGAGCTATAAGGGTTACACTGGCACGCGCCACAAGAGCACCATCGCCGCTACGTGCAGGGCTCTGAACTGGCGTGCAGTGTTCTCGTAGTGCTGCGTGTACCTATGGGACTTTCTGTGGTGACCCTATCATTTGTTGATGAAGAGTCTGTTGCAAAGTTCAATACAGGCTGCTACCGTAGTTTGGCTTGTGTCCGGCTCATATGATTTGAGATACTGTCCGCTAAGCAACCTGAACGTAAGAAGGAGAGCAGAGTCGTGTCTGATACAGGTTGGTCGACATTTAGAACACTTATGAAGAGTGATGTGTGCGAATAAGTGTTCCCAGTTCCCATTTCACAGTGGTTCTCTCGCACCATACCGGTATTTACAGCACACCCGACGTCCTTTTGATTGTACGTAAACTAGGTATGCACGCCAGAAAAACTACATGTTTCGTTGACTTCCTTTTGGTTGTAGTACAGATAACTATAGTTTTTGTTCATTTACACTGTGCATAAACTGCGCATGTCCAACCCATATGCTTACATGATTTATTTTATTGTGCGTTAAATATGGACGTCAGAAAACAAATGTCTTAGTAAATGTGGTTTCCTTTTATTTAGACGATCTACCGATACCACATTCAACCCCAGTGGCCATTTGCAATTTCAAAGCTCACCCACTGTACCCCTACCTACGGTATGTTCGGGGGAAGGGGTTACTACCAATCGATGATTCATATAGGGTATAGGTATCACCATTTTGTCGCAAACCCCTGGTGTCCTATTGTTACCGAGAAAAAGGGGTGATACGGGTGCTGTGAGTCATATATATGTATATATATATATATATATATATACACACACATATATATACAGTCTTTTACATTTATCTTGACCACCCACAATGACTCCGTGCCAGGGCTCCAAATGAACATTGTGTAATTGGAAGGGGGATATAATACTGCTGCGGAGACAGCCTTGTTGCACTACTTACTAGTGAGATACGAGTTTTAACATCAGTTTTTTATAGCACCGTGTATCTCTTCATCAAAAGTTCAATGAAACTCGTCAAGACATATTCAAAAATGTATCACGATATACCAGTATAATAAACAGATCGTTAAAAACCACCACAGACATTGGGACTCATCGGGGTTCACGAAGACGCATTATGTGATGCCTTGCGGCATGATTGCTCTGCACGGTACAGTACGGTGTGACGTTGACGCTCTGCATTTGCTGTAGAGGTGAAGTGAACAGTGTAGGTACTCGGAGTCGCATACCTCATTGCACAGAGGTTGCGCTTAGAGGAAACAAAGGAACACACACGACGTGGCGACTACTCAATCAGTCATCCGTGTGCAGTCGAGTACAGTACACTGCAAGGTGAGAGTTGTAACGGAAATGTGCTCAAACAACGAGAAGGTAGAAATGCTGATCATATATGGAGAATGTGAGTTAGCAGATTAATGCGTTCGTATTACACGGAAGAGCCAAAAAAAAATAGGTATAGGCGTGCGTATGCAAATAACAGAGGCGTGGAACCAATCAGAGTAACGCGATGCGGTCGGCAGCTAGATCGGTTACTGCTGCTACAATTGCAGGTTATCAAGATTTAACTGAGTTTGAACGTGGTGTTATAGTCAGCGCACGAGAGATGGGACATAGCATCTCCGAGCTAGCGATAAAATTTGGATTCTCGCGTACGACCATTTCACGAGTGTACCGTGAATATCGGGAATCCGGTATAACATCAAATCTTCGACATCGCTGCTGCCGGAAAAAGATCGTGAACGAACGGGACAAACGACGACTGACGAGAATCATTAAACGTGACAGACGTGCAACCCTTTCTCAAATTGGTGCAGATTTCAATGCCTCCTGCATACCTTCAGACATTAGTCGAGTCCATGCCACGTCGTCTTGCGGTACTTCTGCGTGCTCGGGAGGGTCCTACACGGTATTAGGCAGGTGTACCAGTTTTTTCTCGCTCTTCGGTGTATTTTACAATGCGGTGTACTACGTTCAAGTGAGTTGTACTGAAACACACACGCACAGTTCTGTTATTACCATTTAAATAGCTTCGTTCGCTCACTCGTCGTTCATTCCATTGAAGATAGGCCTTATTATAAAATGGTAACCGAAACTACAGGGAATATGCCACCTTTATACAAACAATTCTTCCTGGTATTCTGGAGGAGATACCTCTATGGAACAGCACGATGGATGCCCAGCACATAATGTCGTGTATGCAAATCGTGTTCTGGACCGAAAATATCCTGGTAGGTGGATTGGTCGTGGAGGACCAGTTTAGTGGCCTGCTCGGTCTCCTGACCTTAATCCCCCGAACTTTTTTCTTTAGGGTTACCTCAAAGGCGCTGTCTATAGAGATATTCCAACTACTCCAAAGAACACACAGGAACGTATTGTGCGTGCTTGTGCGTGCTTGTGAACACGCGAGGAAACAGTGGCGTCATCCACCCAGAGACTGAACTTGTGTATCGCTGTCAATTTCCACACCTGATGTGAATGTTCTACTCTTTGCAGTACCCATCTGGACAATACTACAAACGGGCAGTAGAGATTCCACTTTCTGTGTCGTATATAGTGTTCATGTTATGAAAATGTACATTGTGCTACATGTTTAAATAGGCCTTAAAGAGCTTCATTGAACTTTTGACTAATAGATATATGGTGCCATTTAAGAAACTGATTTTAGTTATCGTATCTCACTAATAATAATGCTCTAAAGCTGACTCCCTAGCAGTATTATTTGCCCCTTCCAGTTGTACAATTATTGTATGAAACGCATTTTCATTTGGAGCCCCGGTACGGAGTTATTGTGGGTGGTCAAGATAAATAAGACATTCTATATATATATATACCCTTCTTCCATAGACTGCCTTAATTAAAATGAAATTAATGAATATTTAAAAAATCTCAATTGTACATAAAATAACTGTTTTGGCGAAAACATGATACCATACATTCCAAAACTAATAACAGTAATCTAACATCAAATTTAGCAAAGTAGGCAATCTAAAATAGAAAGCATTTTATCAATTGCAGCAAGACCACCGTGCTTGTGTTGTGCAATCATGTGTTTATCGTTGAATGTGTGTGTGCTTGATATTAATAGTAATTATTGTGCCCAGGCTGTTACATATTTTCTGCGCGTTTTGGTGGTTATATTCCTGGCAGAGTACAGATAAGCTCTTTAATGTATTCCGTTTTCCTGTGGCACCATTGTGCCTCTAATTGAGTATCTTAACGTTACCCACTGCTCCAGCTCTGTACATGAGCCACATTTCTCCCATGAATACCGTCCGTACATACACCGGGTGTTCAATAACTCCCTCACCAAACTTCTAGCGATGGTGGAGAAGGAACTGCTCATTAACCATTTGGTGGAAACTCATATACGGATTGTGTATTGGCCATGCGCAGGTAGAGGACGAGGGTCGAGGAAGTTAGTGGGTGTGATTGAGAATTCAACAGTTTAACATATCGGAGATTACGTTATCATTAGCGGAAGCAATGTGACCAAAAACGCGAGTTCAGTGAACAGCGGAGGAAAGCCAACGAACGGCTCGTGTTGTGCACAACCGGTCTCCCATACAGGTACTGACCACGTCCAACGTTGCGTAACTGCGCTGATCAGACGGAAACCGGTATGGCCATGGTACCGCCGCTGGCAACATCAATTACAGTACATGTTGGTTTGAACGACGTAGCTGTGACGTCATACTCCCGGAGTGCACCTGCTCAAACCAGTGCGTTCTGTTAGACATGTAGGTCTTGTGTCGGTAAACAGTGTGTAGCCCTATATAGTACCTGAGTGACCTTGGTAGTATTACCATGGAGCACTACACGAGGAGAGAACTGCGAGACACACACTTTGCGTGCAGTGCGGCTGAATGCGATAGCCGAGGAGCGCAGAGAACGAACCACGAACTATTCCCTGGATGAAGATGTCCTCATTACCTAACATTTACTGCAATCCACGATCGGCTGGGAGACACCTGCCTAGTGCAGGACGCCCACGGACGGTGCGTATACCTCGCTATGAGGAAGGAGTGTTGTTACGCATTGAGAATAATCCTGCAACAAGCTCGGTGCTCACCATAGTTCATAATGAACGGTGTTGCGTGAACAGTTCCTTCATTCTTCACACCGCATGCGCGTACACAGGTAATGCGTCCAGATGACTACCTAATACGTTTGGAGTTTGTACGCGGCTTTCTGCAACAGGCGGATGAAGACCCACGGCTTCCGGAACGTATGTTGTTTACAGGTGGGGCTTGATTTACTGGCGACAATGTGTACAACGCACAGAACTCTCATATACGGGCGGACGTAAATCTACGTCGTACAGTTATGCGGAACCATCAGTGACGTTTTACAGTGAACATTTTAGGCCGGTACCGTGGACACTACATGTTGCCTCTCCGACACACCTGGCCAATGTAAAGACTGTTTTTGCAAGTTCACCTGCCAACGTTATTGGAGCAGGTACCTCTACGTATCCGAGAGACGATGTGGTATCAGCATTCCGAGTCCCAACTCACTTTGCAGACCCCGCCCGTGCCGTAATCACAACACTTACGGCCATCGGTAGATTGGCCTGCAAGATCCCCGGACCTCACCTCATCTGACTTATTCCTGTGTGAATACATGAAAGCCTTTGGGTATTCGACTCCTATTGATTCGGAGACTAAACTTGCAGCGGGTGCAGTTAATGCAGCGGACATGCCAGCCTACATTTTCCAGCGAACACGGGACTCTACAACGACGCTACTGGCTCTGCGATGAGGCTAATGGTTCTCACATTGAGCATTTACAGTAACATTGCTTGAGCTAATAAAGTAATCACCAACATGTACATTTTTTTTTAAATCTCAATCACATCTACTAACTTTCTCGACCTTCGTACTTTATCTGCGAATGCTCATTACACACGCAGTATGATTTTCCGTCACATGGTTGATAAACAATACCTATTTAATGATGGGATTTTTGAACATCTAGTATAAAAGAGCTGCCATGACTGTGTTAATAGTAACACATTTTTTATCTCCTATCGCAGTATGTATTAAAATAATTATGTCATCACAAAAATTAAGCAAGTATTTATAACTTTGGTATAGTAATGCGGGATGTCGTAAAACGGTTACCAAGAATATAAATGATTATATCTTTGCAGTAAATATCATTACAAAATCCAGATTTGGTTCATAAATACATATAACCAAAAAAATATATTACAGGTGATTTGCTTTCCTTTTGACGTTCGTATGGTTGTGTTTAAGTCATAGTTCCGCCACTAGGAGCGCGGTCGCTGTCTGAGTCAGTAAAATGGCGCCAATGCAGGAAGGTCACAGAGTGCTGTGTAATTGGCAGAGACGAAGTCGCCAACCAAGGTGAAGCGAAATTTAAGAACTAAGTGTGGGAAATAGCTGCCGGATGTAAAGTTGATAAAGTAGTGGATGGAAAAGTTTATAGCTAAGGGAATATTTGAAAAAGGAAAAAAAGCTGTGGACGACCGTCAACATCTGAATAGACCGTGGACAATATCCACACAGTCTTCACCAGATTAAATAAACAAGTGCGCCAAGCATCACGTCAGCTCCAGTTACCGAAGGCTACAGTGCACCGAGCGTTACGCAATCGTCTCGAATTGCACGCATACAAGGTTCAAACTGTGCATCATTTGAACCCAGAGCATTTTTAACGGTGGGAACAATTTGTGAACATCACGTTTTATCATATTGCCAAAAGAAAAAAAAAATATTTCTTCCATAGAACAGCATTTCTTTAGGAAACAACGATTAATTTGTGCGGTATTGTTAATAAGCACGATACATGTATTTGGAGATCGGGAAAGCCTGCTACGAGGGACCGTGCTAATTTCAATGTGTGGTGCACGTTAATGCACGACGGAGCCACTGAACCTTTCTCGTTCCACTAAATGTCACAGCTAACGTGTGTACCGACATGCTTCAGAATTATATAATACCGTAGCTCCAGAACATGCAGCCCTGTATCATTTCTCAACAAGATGGAGTACCACCTCACTGCCCTACATGTGTACGGCAACGTCTGGACGGGGCAATTTCCGGTCGATGGTCCTAGCTCACGGCCTCCGTGATCACCTGACATTACCCCAATGGATTTGTTCTTTGAGGCCACGTGAAAGACACGGTGTGTGCGATACCTGCGCCATATACGAGCACGTTGCGTGAACCTATCGTTTATGCAGTTGAAGTTGTCACCCTCCAAATGTTTCAGAATGTGTGTCATGAGATAGAGTTTCGAATGGACATTTTACATGTCACTAGATGTACCCAAATTGAGTGTGAAAAGTAACGTGTCTGCAAATTTTATGGTTTCAATAAAGTGTGTCTGTATTAATTATGGTTTCTGTTTCTATACTCATTACAAAGTTGTACTTATTTGGAATCAGATAAATCATTTGGGACATTTGGTACATAGTGACACGTTTTTATACTAACCGTTTATTGTTACATAACAGCGTACCATGTTCTCAGCACGTCTACGTTAACATTATTAAAAACAAAATGAACATTTTGCTAAGAATATTAAGACGGAGTTGCTTAGAAAGAAAAATTGCTGCTGCTTTCAATTTACGTTTATTAGCTTTTATAGAATATCGTAAAAAAAAATTATACGTTTCAATATGTGTGGTTCATTAAGTGAAATTTATAACTATACAACTGAGGCAATAATATATATATTAGCTACAGTTATATTTAGAACTGTGAGTAAAATACGATTAATTTTAATTTTAGTTATTATTTGTTTATTGAAAAGTAACGCCTTTCTTTTGTTAACGTACCAATAAATATCTTGTTCGTTTAGTGCATTTTTAATACCTTCTTTTATAACATCATTCTACATTCCATCTGATTTTCGCAATATTGTGGCGAGTTTCTTTCTCTTCGGAAATATTATTACGCAAGAGTAATACGTTTGGTCATTTCAAACATAGATGTGTACGATGCACAAATAATAGAGTGCTCATTTACAGGAAAATTCTTCTATTGTGAATGTATACTGTTACACTGTGAGCATAAATATTTCAGTGAATTTGATAAAAGTAACTACTAGTGAGTGTTCTTAAATTATAACACCATTTTATTTTGTTTTTATGAACCGCATAGAATATTTAACTGTTGTTAGAACGTATTTAAATGTTAGCAAGAATGCATCTACTTTCATAGAAGGTAATTCACTAAATGGTTCTAGCTTAAATAAAAGTCTTCTATTGCGGTAATTAAATAACTTGAATTAGATTTTTAAGAGCAAGTCTTGCAGTTGGCAAATTTTGAATTTC
This sequence comes from Clitarchus hookeri, assembly GCA_002778355.1. Lineage (NCBI taxonomy): Eukaryota > Metazoa > Arthropoda > Insecta > Phasmatodea > Phasmatidae > Clitarchus > Clitarchus hookeri. The sequence goes on along the minus strand of NQII01002495.1, from coordinate 164,068 downwards.
AAGTCAACACTTATAAGACAGTTTAGATAGAAATAAATGTAATTAAAGTTAGACATGTTCATGTAAGATAGTTATATTAAACACAGAACTTCAGAACTTTCACTATTTAACTAATATTTCATTTAATCACAATAATATTTAGTGAAGGAAAATAATACCTGACGAGTGCCTACTAACTTGGTAGATTTAAACACAGCAAGTGTTAAATGTTTCTGTACAGTGTAAGAGCACACTCACGCCACTACTTCCCTACACTACACTTGACACGTGTAAAAATTGAGTCATAAAATTCACTAACAATTTTTGTAACGCCAATAGCATCAACTAATTGTGGGTAGCTAACACAAATGATTGAAACGTTTTTGTGTCATGATTGATTCGAGGTTATATTTTAATCTGCGTAGCATGGAAAATTACGTTCTGAAATGTAGGAGATGTAGCTGGGATCGCTAATAGCAATCTTAGGAGAACATGCAATTGGGGAAATACGCTCTTTGTTTCAGGATGCATTTGTTTGAATCCATTCACATAGTCCTGTGCACTTTTTGGGGTTTGAATAAACTGTCCGACAAATGTATTTTCTTGTTCAAGCTTAGTTACCTTACTCAGAAATGCAAACATGGTATTTAAGGTGGGCTTATCCCACGAAGCAGAGGCAATAACAAACTATTTATCAACTGAAGATATTTTTGAAATATAGGATGATCCAGCCTATATTCTATCTCATTCATCATGTTATCTAGAAATCAATGATAAACCTTTCTGCAGTATTTCTGGCCGACTCAAATTTTGTGAACAGCAGGAGGATTTTAGGAATGTTCTTATTTTGAAGGTCTCATCCTTGATAGTGTGGCTTATTGAAAGATCCAATCCTTCAATACTGTGTCACTACTCGGCCACCTGAGTTATTCATGGAGTGGCCAGTAGTTCATATAGTTAATTTTTATTGGTGCAGACTAATGACACCTGAGGGTGTTGCTTTAGGGGTAAATAAATACTCGTAATCTCCGTTATTTAACACACCAGGATTTTATTATTCAGAAGGCCACATAGTTATTACACACACTAGCGAGACTGAGCCCCCTTCTAGTCGTAAGCCTGGAGGGCTGGTGGACTGAATACTATGCGTCGGGGAAGGTTTGTTGAAGGGAGACGTTTCTCTACTTATCTGTGACTGCGGCTTTCGGTGAGTTGTCTTCGTTGGTAGCTGAGGCATGGTGAGTTGGGTGGCCCTGGTTCGGGCCCTCGGACTGGCTCTCGTTGACGTGCTGTACGAAGTTGGCTGTTTCCTGCGGCTTTGACGGTCTCTCAATGAAGCCCTGGATTAGGGTTCTCCCGTGACTTGCACTTTCCTTGCGATCCCGGCGGGCCTTCTGGTTGGAGACTGCTTCCTCCTCGTCTTTCTTCCGGACATTGCGTTTCTGTCTGCATTCCTATCCGCGGAAACTGCCACTATGTTTCGGAAATGAACTCATAAGTTCTCGGCACTTCTACTCGGTTTGTCTCGGAAATTTACTCATGAAGTTTCGGCTGTTCCTGGGTTCCCTCCCTGGTGACATCACTATTGACTTATTGACTGACTGACGTCGCCATCCGGCGCACGACTACGTCTTCTCGGGGAATGGCGCCTCTCGGACTTCGGCTGCCACTTGTTTCCGGGAATTTACTCATATTCTCGGCACTGTTCTCGTCACACGACTGTTTACTCCCGTCTCGGCTGGCGATAATTGCTCCCGAACAACTGACTGCGAACAACTGATTATACCTTACTGCCTGGGCCGGGTCCGAACTCCGGCCCGGTGATACAACTGCCTCTCCCGCTAACTGCCTTCTTCGCCTCGCATCGCGGCTGAACAACTCTCGAACGACTGCTCACGACTGACTACAACTGAATGATCACAACTGCCTGACGACCATTGAATGAATGCTCGCGACTGAATCACCACGACTGAATAATGACTGGGCCGGCCCCGAACTCCGGCCCATTGGTGTGACAGCCTCTCGCCTAACTGCCTTCTCTGTCTTGCTTCGCGGCTGAACAACTCCTCTCGAACGACTGCTCACGACCGACGACAACTGAATGCTCACAACTGCCCGACGACCATTGAATGACCTCTCGCGACTGAATGACCATGAACCTTGGCTGCTCCTGAATTTAACCAGTCTCTCGATATATTCAAATTGGCTGTCAGCGATTTGTGTCGAGAGAAACAGGGACTTCCCTGGCGTAACTCACACGTTTTTTTGTATAGGATTTAGGTCTCGTCAGCGACTCTTGCGCTCAAACTAAGGATGGAGGGCGGGGTGTAGCAAGCATCTCGGGGGTTCCCGGCAGCTGTGTCGGCAGTATCTCGTCCAGGGGGTTACCCTGTTTCCTTTGCCGAGGGCTCATATCAGCTAATTTTCGGGACTTTCCCTTTTTCCTTCTGGGGCTGCGGTTCATCCCCGCGTATTTATATATATATCGGGACTTCCCCGGGGGTTATTTCTCAGGGTGTGAATACAGCACAATTCCTATCCTCTGTACCCACCACGCGTCAACTGGTTCAACCTCGTTCCAAATAGTGTCGAATTCAATATAATAACTATTTGTAGGCATTGTTTTTCCTCATTGACATATTCTTTAGCACCAACTGCAGCCTGAGTTATACTTTGCAGAGTAGTACTAAAGTTTTCAATAAAAAATAACACCATATAGCTTATCTTAATGACAAAAATTAATTTATTTGCAAAAGCTGATCTAGAAGACGTCTTGCCTTAGGACCGATGTCACTACAATCAAAATCCTAAAGCGTCTAGAAAATCCTGGACAGCTGGATATGAGTGTAGAACACCTGATAAGGATACTTCTCGGAGTCTAATGAGATGTACATAATGGGCATGGACCAGAACCAGCCAAAATATAATCTGTAGCAATTTGGAAAAACATTACACATTGCATTGAAAATTGTTAAAAATAATTCCCCTGCAAACAGTCTTGAATCAAGGGGGTTGATTTTGACAAATCTTGTAAAACTAAATTGAGAGCATGAGCAACGCTGTGGATATGTTGTGCTAGAGGTTGCTTAGCCACCATCATTGATTTAACTCCACTTTTCTCACTAGGCATATTGGCGCCACCATCGTAGCAGTTTGCACGTTACTTATTTATGTTCATGTCCAGACGAAGCAATGCATATCTTATTATAATAAACAATGATTCTCCTGTTATTTATGATGTTTCATATATGACCCAATGAAAAACCTTATCTTTACTCTGTGTGTCGTGATCTAGAGGTCGAATATTTATTGACACTTATTTCGTCCGAGCAAACAACAGAAAATTGGAACAACCATTCAGAACACAAAAATCTGTCCTCGTGTTTCTTCCGTGTTTCTTCCCAATCCTAGTTCAGAACTGAGATCAGGAAATCTACGACCAAAGCTCAGCCAGTCACGTTGGTGCAACACTTGTACTTTGGAACACGGATCCAACTGAAGATCACGTTTGAACCGGGACCTTAGGATCTCGGTTCAGGACAGTTATTGGTGCAACTAGGTACGAGGCAGCACCACCATCATGGGTAGCTTCAGAAGGTTTGGACTGGAATCACGAGGCTGCATCTATCTACAAGGTTAGTTTGAGGAGGTATAGGCTGGACATCTGAGACTGTATTTTAAGTAAGACAAAAACCAGTAGTTCTGTACTCCCGCGAATTATAAAACTTTTTTGACATTTACCTTTCAAATTTATTGCAAAGTTTCGAATTACTATAGCAATAAGTATAAAAATATTTATAATTTATTTAAATTACTTTTTTTTAGATTTTATAGAACATTATAACTGTTCAGAATTAGCAGCATTTTCAACCACTTGACTAAAAATATTCAAGAAACCCCGGCCTCCAGGTACTTATCTTGACTCAGCGAGTGTTTTTGCATTTTTTTTTTTTGCATTACTGTTTCGATG
>NQII01002495.1:129159-146527 GCA_002778355.1 Clitarchus hookeri | reverse complement strand
AAGACTTGAGGTTGCTTGCCTGACCCAGAGTTCACCCAGACACAGTACAATAGAACACACATGGTATGCTGTCGAGAGGGATGTGCACGCAGTGGATCCTACTCGAACAGATCGTCTTGCGTTGTGGAGGCTGTGCAGTTGTCATGGTCCAGCGTGGCTCCCGACCGCTCCCGGTCCCCCGTGGAGTCCATGCCGCGCCTCACCACCATCGTCATCGGGACGAAAGGAGGCACTACATGCTATCATGTAGGTATCTCTAATTCAACTGCCCGTGGGTCAATAACGTGTGCAGCGTCCCAAAATACATTAAACAACTCGCACTAGTTTTTTTGTACACAAAAATGATGTAAAAACGCCAGTTTTATCCAACATCGCATTCAAGAAATACCTTTAGAAACGGAAATAGGAAAACGTAAACTCGTCTTCACACGGAAATGTTTTTTAAAATGTTTTTTTGTAAGCAGGCATCACTCATACATGTAAATGAGTGGAATGATCACTCATACATGTAAATGAGTGGAATAGAGAGGTTTGGGGTAGATTTTGAAAGCCTACGAGGGTGAAATGAGGTGTATAAGAAGCAACGCCGGAATACAAGGACAAGGGGAAAACGGAGATCCCCGAGTAAACGCACCGACCAACGGCATTGTTGGGCACGATTCCTACAGGTGAAGATCCGGGAGTGAAGCCTCGCGAGTGCCCTAGACGCCGCGCCAACCGCGGCGAGACATGCCAATGAGTTTTTAAATAAAATATTTACTGAATCTCTGCCCACCGTTTGACCGTTGATGTAGGCGACACCTTTAAAGAGAAGCATGCATTTTATAATGAGTAATTTCTCGCAGGTCTGAATCAATCGTAGCTGTGATATATATAGCAGAACACTGCTTGTCTATTTATTATTTCAAAGTTGGTAAACAAACGTATTAGTTATAAATAAGCAAACTATTCAATATGCAATATTATTTGATACTATAATTTGTTTATAGGGGTAACTGTGTGAGTAAATCATTTCCAAAATGTACTGTATGTCACTATTCCATATCATATATAGAATGCAGATTTATAAAAACGTACACGCGAGAGTATCATACACATTGAATTCTGAATAATTTAGCATCACAATACCAACGAGGTGTTATCAAAAACTTGTGGGACTAGTTTTGTAAGAAGCCAACAGATGGAGGCATAAGGCTGCGCCCACTTTCACAAGGAGCACCAATCTTCATAAGCCAGTGCGTTAAGATAGATCGAGCAGTGTCCATCGGGAGCTGTGCAACTGGCGTTATCCAGACAATGTGTATTACCACGTCTGCTTCTGGGTCACGAACAGCAAGTTCGAACAAAGAGTGATGGTGAAATGTTGTGTGAAGCTGGGCAAATCGGCAACATTTTTCACAGTGGAAGAGTCCATTATCTCCACGACCGGAAAAGGCACAGCAGCTCCGCAGTTCGACTGAGTATAAGATCGTCGCTTTATTTTTCTTCAACATTCGTGCGTGACATTAGGAAGCAGGCAGACCATAAACAGTGCGTTCTACTGCCACGTTTAAGGCGTCCGAGGGAGGACATTTGGCAAAAGTGTCCGGACGTATGGCGCGCAAGAAACTGGCGTCTCCACGACGACAACACACCTCGTCTCCAACCTCTTCTCACACGTCAGTTTCTCTCCGGACAACTCGGCCGTTCCCCCGCACCCACCCTACTAGCCATGTTTGGCTCCTGCGAGCTCTTCTCACACGTCAGTTTCTCTCTGGACAACTCGGCCGTTCCCCCGCACCCACCCTACTAGCCATGTTTGGCTCCTGCGAGCTTTTCTCACACGTCTGTTTCTCTCTGGACAACTCGGCCGTTCCCCCGCACCCACCCTACTAGCCATGTTTGGCTCGTGCGAGCTTCACTCTCTTCCCCGACGACGAATATCCAGATCAAAGGTCGCCGTTTGACACCACTGCGGAATCTCACAAGGTGTCTGGCACGCTTCGGGAAGAACACGTCATCCAGGACATATTCCAGAAATGGCAGAAATTCTGGGAGCGATGTATTGCTGTACAAAGAGGCTGTTTTGAAGGTGATAATGTGTAAATTAAAAAAAGTAGTGTGCTTTCTTGTAAACAGTACTAGTCTCAAAGTTTATTGATGCCTCCTCCTTCATATTAGGTATTTATGTTTTAGAACTTCGTTCGAGCAGAACAGATACATCGTTCCTAAAGAATTTAATGCCACTCGATATTTGCCATATAATGACATCGTGTTTTTCCAAGTGAGTTTAATAATACAGTACTGCAAGTCAACACACCAATTTCATTATGGATTTGGGCGTGGAACACTATACACCTGTATTACATAAGCGTGTTGTTGGTCCCGTAAAAGAGGATTCTCTGCAAGTTAGGCGGGTTTATATTGTGATATTCAGTCTCGCATTACACAGAGGTGGATCAGGCAGTACCAATAAACAGGTAGAATTGATCGTTGTCAAGATACTGATTTGGAAAGTGTGTCCATTCGAAAAGATAGTATATTGGTTGCTTGCTCATGAAGGATATCCATTTCTTAACGCAGTGCAATGGATACGAACGATCAGTTTCCCTTGTTGCAGTGAAATCATTCGGAAGCGATTAAAATTAGCTTGGTCACTTTCCCACAGAGCTACTGTAAAGGAATTGCTCTGAGAGAATCATAACCGGCTTGCTTTTGCTGAGTTGAATTCTGATTGCGACTGGAGTAACGTTGTTTTCTCCGACGAATATATATTCAGTCCAGCAAATAATGCGCCAGTTACAGTATACAGACTTTAAAGAATGCGCAAAAATTCACATTACATTTCAAACCGTCACCACACTGGGCGGGTTTCCTTGTTACACTGGGGTTGGATGCCATCGTATGAGACTGATGTATTCTATCGGATCGTAGGAGCGTTCAGTGGTGACAACTACTTCCACGTAATGAAGGATGCCATGGTGCTAAGTGTCAGAATGCAGTATCCCGATGGAGCTGTTCAAGTTCAAAATGATCAATTGCCAGTTCTCATAAGCGTGAGAGTTAAAGAATTCAAGAACGTTTTCCAATAAGGTCGGATATTGGCTCTTTTACGCAGCCACCTCGGTTATCAGACCTGAATCTATAGAAAATGTGTGAACAGATATGAAACGCGCTATGAGGACACATTGGCCAGATAACCCTCCAAACTCACGAGATGTTCTCTGAGAGACGATTTTTGCTGCTTGGGAGGAACATGCTACGAGTGAAGGATATTTTCCTCTTTTTAATTCTATACGTGGGTGACTGACAAGTGCTATCAAGGCCAAAAATAACTGGACCCGATATTAAAAAATCCATAATGATAAAGTTACATTTTAAGATTTAATTTATTTAAAAATAATTATAGTTTCTTATTTAAGATATATATACAAACAGCATCGTTATTTATATCACTTTCACCTAAGCTATACCGATATATAAATATATTGGCACCCCATAAAATTTTGCAACCATGTATGGAAATCCAAGATGTAATTATTTTTGAAGAAATGTTCTAATTCTGTTGCAATGAGAATATTCTTCATTTTTAAGAGCTTGCTAATAAACTGTTGAAAGTTCTTGTAATTTTACAAGATTCGTCCTTGGAATCCCATTTGTTAAAATATTTTAAATATGTATACAAATATTTTTCTATGCAGTAGCTTACTAACAGGAAGAATTAGAAGTTTTCATTCATTTGTTGTGGAAATTTTTCAACATATTTTCTGTTTGTAATGTTTCTATGATCATTATCATCCCGGTTCCTGTACGCAATAAACGTGTCAACAAATCTAAATTAAAATATTTTGTCCTGCAAGTATCTTCTGATGATAGAAATATGTTAGACAAAAACAATAATCAAGTATCTGTGTATAAATACATGAATTACCCCAAAGAAAGTTTTCAACCATATTCTCTACATATTGTAATTTAATCTGAATAAAACAAAAGTTTTAAATTTTATTATACTGATTTTAAAGCTTAAAGTTATAGGTGATTGTGTGGACAAGAGAGTGATAAAAATTGTAAGTGATCAAACCCAAGATCATGAAGAGTGATAACTGACTTGCTAGTTGTCGTACGCCTTCTTGTGAATTGGAGAATACTTTCCGTGTGTTAAATTTTACTAATTGATTTCAGATTCTTTTTTAAAGTGATTGAGTAGTAGCCCATACATGTTTCTAAACAGTGTATTATCCCAAATCGACATTCCAGACCACGCCCTCTCTTTGTCAGTTTTCTTGGTCATTATGTGCATGCAATACACGTATTACAAACGGTAAGCTGGTATTTTATCTCGCGTAGGTGAGAAAATAAATTCAAATTACTTTTAATGCCTTTGAAAACAATTTAACATTATATCTCGAAGGCAAATGTAGTCTTTGAGTATATGTTAACGAAAAATACACTACAATTACTTGAAAACTGCAATCACTTAAGACTCAAACCATCTCCCATTTGACATTGCAATAACGACTTCATTTTTCGGTTTCCATATTTTCCATATCAAATTGCTTAGTAACAGTTGAATACTTATATAAGTAACACCTAATACACGACGGCATAGAAACATTTTCCGGTAGGTATATGGGGTTTGCGGAAAATGTACAAACCTACATAAAGGAAAGAAATGGGACGAATTGAGGTTCGTTTGCATGATCCCATGAGTGTACCTTTGTTAACAAAGAAGCCTAAAAGACAACTAATTTCCAAATTCAATAGAATATTACTAAACGGAGCGCATTCCGTTTCAACGTGTTTTTTAATTCAGTGATACGTAATTCGTACATGTATTAAATTGTGTAATACTTTACAGAGGAATTATTATTTTATTTGTACAAATGTTTATAAAAGAGCGAACACTTTTACAATCAAAATTACCAGTAATATTAATAGTTTATGTAAACAAAAATGAATCGAAGAGTTTTTCTGCTTTCTCTTTTGAATTGTGATTAAAATTACAATTTATAAGAAGTTGAAAGTGCGACTTTTATAGGTTTATGGGCGTACGAAGGTAGTATTTTGAAATTTAATTGTAAAACTTTTATTCAGTTTGCTTTTCTTAAGAGACATACATTGTAGGAAGTATGTTTTTTCACCTTCTGCTATAAAGGTTTATATCAAAGAAGTTAAATTCAGTATATTCTTTGTCCAATATATGAACATTAAGGCAGCTGACATCTGTTTGTCGTAACTTACGTTTATAAACATTTAATTTGATGTCTGTGACTGTGTGCCTTATTCAATTTGTTCCAATATTTTATAATACAAAAAGTTGTTGAATCCCCGGCCAGGATCAGAACCTGCGGACCCCGCATTGTTCGTGCGAATACAAGGAAAGTGCTGCTACGTCGGTGGGCAAAACTTTACGCTTCTGAAAAGGACTTGAACATAATTACGACATGTTAAGATGCAATATTTTATGATTGGCTGACTGGACACACTTATTATGAATATATTACTTGCAAATAAATTTACTTACAACTCCACTATCAGCACTGAGTACATATCCTTCTGCTGTTACGCAATGGTAGGCGATATCATCACCACGTGCTATCTGGTCCCTTTAGTTAACCAGGTTACCGTTATCAAAGCGATTACCTCGACGGAGAAAGTTATACAAACTGTTAAGTCCAGCCACGTGTACGCCGTTTTGGTGCTATAGTGTTATAAGTGTTCTGCCCAAACTGCGGGAGGTGATTCCTCATGAAACATAAAGTCGAAATATACAGGACATCATATACCTAAACCAAAAATTATAGGAGTTATGAGTCTGTGAAAATTAGGGTTTTGAAAACGTATTTCCGCTGAATGCCTTGTACTTTCTGCCAGCGGTATAAATGGAGACGATGTACCCACAGTACGTCCCACACAGCTGAATGGAACACGCCCAATTGGCGCACTATGGAGCGTGTACTAGTGAAGGGCATGTAGTTGATGTGCTGGCGTATTACTTCCTCAAGCCGAACAGTGCGCACAGACAGAGGACGGCTAGCATCAAGCATGTGTCTCTGCAACATGGGGAGCATAAGTTACCTTCTTGTTGCCGACTTAGTAGGCGTTGTGCAAGGCATTCGGCAATAATACGTTTTAAAAAACTAATTTTCATAGGCTTATATCTCCGTTAATATTCCGTTTGGGTATACGGTATCCATACTTTCTACTTTATTTTTCATAAGGAATCACCTCCCGTAGTTTGGGCGTTTAATTTCCGAACAACCCGTATATAATAAAAACGTCACATAACAAGGATTCGATCATGAGAAGCAGGACGACATCGAAACTCTTTTCACAGAAATAAATTAGCTTTGTGTTCTCATATGACAAGCTTATGAAAAGAGATTACACCTCCTTTGCTTTATGGCTTTGGAGGGTATAATATTTTATTATTATATAAATATGAAACTCTTAAACTGGATATTATGTATACTGAGCTGTTGCAGGCAGCCATCGTACATCACTCTTTTAGGATTTCAAAGTGCTCTCTTTTATTATACATAATTTTACTCACACCTACGAAGGCTTGCCACTGACTGCGTAGAATATTTAAACAAGATCTGCATTTTATCCGCGAGGTTACCGACGGTACCAATACTCCGACAATGTTTACGCCTTTGGTCATACAGCCTCTTTGTGAGAAGAGGGTGGATGTTTGAAGAATCTATCTCGTGTTGTACTGAGCTGCGGTAACTGCTATCACAAGTTATCACTTCGTTCGAAGTGATAACTTGAATCGACACATCACGGTCTCCAAGTGTAAGGTTCCTTCACCTAGCGAGAACCAGCCTGTGACGACATCGCTACCACCTGTTAATACACTGCATACTATATTCACAGAAGACGAGGGTACTGCAGTCTACAAAAGCGTCGAACAGCTTGCGATACAGTTAGTTCGTGCGATATACACACTTGCTAAACTGGCACGTGAAATGAACAAATTTCAAAAGAATTGTGTAGCACCAGGAGCTGTGAAGACTAATGTCACCGACGACACTTCTCCAGCAAAGAAAAGGCACTCCCGTGGTGCATTTGCCAACTAAGAAGCAGTTAATGTCTGTGCTAAAAAAGGGAAGGCGGTGAAGGCGAAAATGAGGACAGTGTTGATTGTGAAGACGATGGTGATTTTCCCGATGTATACACACATCTCCCCAGCGCGTTTTCTGCGACATGTGGACTAATAAAGACAGAAGACGACAAGAACACTCGCTACATATTTCGCGATGACCCGAATCAACTTGTTTATAGACCCAGACATATTTAATTGCATTGAAAAATGGCAGCGATTACTCACACATTAATGAAATATCTGCTTACGTATATGAACTGAAAGAAAGCACTTACGTCGACTGAGACTATTTGGTATTGCTCATGATCTGCAAGCATCTGATACATGAAAAGTTCAAGGGTATGAAATATGTAAAAAGTAAATTTATGTACACATACTAGTGAATTTAATTCATTATACCACCCCTACTGCTTTTCTGAAAGACTGATTAATTCAGAGATGTATACAATTGATTGCAAGAGTTTGTTTTAGGTAAAATTTCTGATAGCAAGTTCACAAGAAGGGTTATGATTCAATACCAAGTATTGTATCTTTCTACTGTATTTACAAATAGACTAAGTTTATCTGAGGCCTGTTTGAGGCATGTTTGATGTCTGAGAACCTCTTAATGTCTTTGATTAAGGTCTGTTTCTGAGGTCTATTTTTGAGGCGTGTTTTCAGGTCTGTTTGTCAAGAAAGATTTTAATGACTTTAATGAGATGTGTTTTTAATATCTTTCGTGAGGTTTATTTTTTAGGTAAGTTTTAAGGTGTGTTTTGAGATGTGTTTTGAAGTGAATATTGAGGATTATTGGGGTGTTTTTTTGTGATCTGTTTTCAAGCCGTCTTTTTGAGGCCTTTTTTCTGTCCGTCGGCGTGATCTGTACTTATGAACAGTTGTATTGTCGACTGGTGTGATCGGGTTGGTCTTGTTAGCCGTTCGGTCTTGGCGGTCAGTCTGGTCGGAATTGTAAATTAGTATGATCGGTCTATTCCGTTGGTACTGCTTGTCCTTATGTCAGTTCATCTGAACTTCTTGTCTTTGTAATGGGTTAGTAACATATATGTATGTTTGTGGGTTTCTCATATCTCAGTGGCTATGGATAGCACAAAATATGTTGAAGAATTTTCACTAAACTTAACTGGTAATGGTAGGCTATATAGGATGATATATAGCAGTAAATATATTGACAGTGTGCTCAGCTAACTATAGCTATAAAATAACTTCTTTCCTAATGTGACATTTCAGTAGTTTAAGTGTTACCTACGATCTAAGTTTGTTTGCTTTATCGCCAGTAGTTCGAGAATTTTCGGACTGCCTGGGCTTGCGCTGGATTCCTAGATTTCAGGTTTCAAGGGCCTAATCATAATGGTTCGTAAATTTTAATGAACTATGCCTATGAAAGGTTGAGACGACGCGATCGTCTCGCGTGTTTGGCTAGTGACTTTTAGTGAATAAATGCAAAGGTTGGCACTCCTGTTTTGCTGACCAGGCGCTGAGATGAACGAACGTTTAGACACTTCGAATTAGTTGTATAATGTTTAATGCTACTAGTTTTCCAACCGATTGGAACGTTATACTTTTTTTATTGTTAATTTATTTGGATTTATATTTTTTATATATTTGTATTTGGGCGCAGATTTAAGAATACTGTGTTTTAATTGTTAGCCGCTAGGATGGGGGGGGGCTGCCGCGCGCTTTGTATGGTGTTTGACGGCGTTGAGCGCCAGACCAGAGAGTCTGTAGTGATCTCGCATTCGTTTGTGAGTCGTCGTGGAGTGATGAGTGACTTGTGGATTGCTGTGGGTGGCATTCTGGGATTATATGGTGGTAATGTGGTCGAATTGGTTTCTGTAATCCATAAATATTGATCCCAGGTAAGCAATGGATGCCGATGAACAAACTGTGCACAAGCGGAAATTATCAGTTTGGGAAACCTCAAATGGCAAACAGTAATCGCGTAGGGATTGATGGCTCTTCAATGAAGCCTGTTAATACTGCAAGTCAGGTTTACCCTCCCCAAGTATGCTATCCTCAGAATAGTCCAGGTACCCTTGTTGTTTTTGCTGAGTCGCAAGACACAAATATTGGCAATCTACACCCCATTTCTTAAGGTCGCAAACTTTATCCCAACCGAGATATTTTACATATGCAACAAGCGGCTCCAGCCAAATTGAAAATTATTTTTACTTCTGGTCTTGCAGTCAATCAGTTTATGTGTTCAGATTTACCGACGAAATTTAAAGTGTCTGTAACTTACATACTAGCCTTGTACAAAACCAAAGTTTGGTGTATGGCATCCCTCTCGATGTATCTGTAGATGATATTGAGAAGGTCTGGAATGTGATTACATGGTTGTTTCCACTGAGAGGTTAACCAAACATGTCATTTATGGATCTGTGTCGGAACAGGTCCCTATCCGATATGTTAGCCTGACCTTTGAAGGGCAGCACTTACCACCTGAAGTCATAATATACAAAGAGATATTCAAAGTCAATCCTCGTGTGCAATCTGTGTTGCAGTGTTTTCGGTGTTCCGCTTCGGACATGTCCAAAAACATTGCCGCGCTAAAAGTGTTCGCTGTCCTGCTTGTTCCCAACCTCACGATGTAGCAGATTGTCCTGCTGCAGATACACCTGTCTGTATGCACTGTTCTGGTAAGCACCTGGCTCATGATAAGGCTAAATGTCCAGTTTGGGAGATAGAGCACGAGGTCAAACATGTTAGGGCATATTACAACTGTTCTTATGCTGATGCCAAAACTAAAGTCCAACCCTATTTCCGGGTCTTTCCGGTGCCACAACCACAGCCTTCGTATCCAATTATATCCCCACCTACCTTACTATCTCAATTTCCACCTCTGCCCACACCACCAGATCTTGCTTCCTCGTCGTTGCCTCCGGCCTTCCCGACTACATATTCACTAGCTACACAGGGCTCCATTCGACCCTCCAGAATGGCCACAGTGCGGTCCGATGGCTATACCGTTTTCTGCAAGGAGCTACCTCCAGTGACTTCTAACACTGTTACCTCTTCGTTTAATATTAGAGACTATTATGCTCAATTCAAACCAGATGCTGTCGACCATTTTCTATCCCCTGTTCCTACCCCACTACCTGACGAGGTTCCATCCACTGAGGTGTATGAGGTCCCTAGACTTAATAAAGACTAATTGAATTCCTTGATCGACATAATTGAGCATATGTTCACCACAGCGAAAAAATACTCGAGTTTTAGAGCGTGGCCAGGGCGCTCGCCTCCCACCACGGCGATCCGGGTTCGATCCCCGGCGGGTTCACTCCCAGATTTTCGCATGTGGGAAACGTGCAGGACGATGCTGTTTGCCAGTGGGTTTTCTCGGGGTACTCCCTTTTCCCTCGCCCTTGCATTCCAGCACCACTCCATTCTAGAGTTTCATTTCTGTCATGTTCGGGGATGAAGGTCACCTACGGGTCCCAGCTGGAAAGACCATCACTCGGAGGGTGTTGCCTGGGTGCACTCCCCACACGCCATTTTTTTCTGGTAACTGTCTCTGATTCTGCCCTGCGTTTCGTGTCTCGCGTCTCTCGTCCCGATTTGGCTGACCCCTTAATGTTGCGACTGACTACCTGCGCATCCCGGTGTGGCGATACCGAACTCCGTGCCACTTGCTGCTCGTTGCTTAGACTGTCTCTGCGAACTGACGTGGCCGGGGGTCCGATCACCCCGGCCTCGGTAATGGCTGCACTCGCGTCCTTTCTCGGCTCGCGATTCTATCTGACTGGTTGACGTAACTGATTCCTCTCTGTGCTGTGATAACGAACTGACTAACTGATTCCTCTGTGCGGTGATAACCAACTGACTAACTGCTCAACCAATCCCATTCTCCCAGCAAAGGGGCTTATATTCTCTCTTGCCCCCCTCCCTTGTTTCCTACACGTTTCTCCCTTGTTGGGGGAGGGGGAGGGCGGAGGGCGTAGTACAAAGCATTTCTTACACGCGCTATGGTTCTCGAAGGTTGGGGGGGGAGGAGGTGGCCTGCACCATGGAACTTACCCTGTCAGCTTTCCTTCCGCGGTGCGTGTCCATGTTGCCCCGTGATTAGCTAAGGGGGGGGAGAAGTGCTCGGGGCACCACCTTCAAGCTTGTCAACTGTTTTCTCTGGCGTGTTCTTGACTTCGGGCGGAAATACGCCCGACTATCTCGTCATTTCTCGGCGTTTACAAATTTCACTGGGCTTGCTAGGGGGTGGGAGGAGGAGGTCCGAGGGCAGCAACACATGTAATGGCCTGCAGGCACTACTAACTCTCGGCTTGACCTCGGTATGCATAAATGGGCGACACGTGTCGTCCAGAAGTCACAACACTGGTTTAAGCTTGGGGGGGGGGGAGGTTATTGACAGCGCCGCTTCTAACACTTCCTAATTACGCCATGCATCAAGGTAGTACTCTTAGTCGCTTGCTGTTTATCTTATATACTGAAGACATTATATTTCACCTGGGATCCCACGTTCATTCTATTCGATATGCTGATGACATTAGGCTTTGGGTTGAATTTATTTCCTATGACAAAGCTTGTACTTCCTTGACTACAGCCCTTGATTATTTATCACGTTTGTTGGATGACCATGGTTTTAATCTTTCTGTGGATAAGAGTCGCACCCTGTATTTCATGCATAAACGGTCCCCGTCGCCGCTACCTTCTCCAACCATCAGAGGTTCTCTTCTTCCCTGTGGGACAAAGGTACCATATTTGGGTATATTTTTAGAGACTCGTGGTGGATGCACTACCCATGTTGATTACACTATTACTAAATATCGCAAAAGAATTAAAATTTTAAAGGCTCTCGCCCATTACCGTTGGGGTTCTAGTTTTTTGCCTCTTCGTTTTTTTTATGTCTCTACCATCCAGTCTGTTTTAGATTACGGTATTCCGATTGCGGTGACCCTATTTTGGAACCCACTGCCATACCAAATAAGTTTTTATTTATTTTAATTATAAATGATGTATTAGAATGTATAGATAAAATACAAGTTAAAGTCAAATTTAACTATAAAATAATTTTATCTAAACATAATTATAAAATGCTTTTGATAACATGACATATTTAAGAAACTACGAAACGCGCCTTACAATGAGTGATTTTTCAAACGTTTGATTCAAGATCTATGTAGATACCGTGAGTAGACCGTAACTTGGAACTGCGTATGAAATATGAGCCCGACGTTTCTGACGGCACATTTTATATTTTCACGATGCGCTCTGAGGCCACGGACCATAGGCGCTTCGCCCGCTCATCCGCTCACTCGCCGGGGGACATAGATCACGCCCTGCCAACGCAGGTGGACCAGCTCTCACGCCGCTGTTGATCAGAGACATTGCCACGTTTTGATGCAGCGATGCTCACTGTCACACTTCCCCTACCAAGTACGGAGACCCCCGTACTCAGTTCGCCTACTGTCTCTCCAGGACATCCCTGGAGCAAACTCGACAACCACTCGTTGCAAGATGATATCCTTTAGCATACAGAGACAAGTCATGATTGGATTGTAATGGATTGGGAAGGGCCCACATCCAAGATAGAATTATACATTAGTTTACAATTTCAACACAATTGTTAACAAAAGATAATGTTAAAAAGTAGAGGTGCGACTATATATGTATTCGCACAAATATCTTGTCGTTTTTACTTTTCTGAACTCTCTCACTTTATAGGTATGCTGACGCAATACAAACCCACACACACAAACACTAATGCTGAAACACTCCGCATGTTTGTCACTCGCCATGGAACTGTTTTATGTGAATTTCTATGTGTATCCAGCAAATCTTTCCAAATTGTTAACTAATGTACGACTCTTCATTCTCGACTACGTGCCTATGTACTTTCGTCTTCTGTGTATGTGTTTGCTGTATTTTGCGGTCAAGATGAACATAGACTAATCCCAAGAGCAGAGGTTTAGAGGTGGGGGTTGCGATGCTAGCGCCACCGTATCGCTCGTCTTTGGAATTTCTCCTCTGTAAGGGGCCTTCTCCTTGGCCGACTCTGCTCCCCACCTTGTTTCCTTCCATCATTTCCCTCTTATTATTGCCCCTCCTTGTGCGTCATCATTTTGTTAGAATGGGGGCTAGTTAATATAAGTCATTACTTATCTTGTGCTGCCCTTATTCTAGGCCTATCCTACGTGAGAAATTCGTCGAGTCGACGCCTGCTAGAGCTGTGCCAAATTGAAATATGACATAAATTGTCAATTTAGTCGTCCTGGAGACGTGTTTGCTATGCGCCGCAATATAACTTGTACCGTTGTGTGCGCGGCCGAAATGTGGAGCTATATGAAACGGTGAGTCGTGGTTGCAACCATTTATTTTTTGGGTCTGTTTAGTATTTTTTAATAATTGTGTGGCATAGTTTAGTGTCGTTTTGGGCATGCATAGAGTTAGTCTTTTTCTAAATTGTGGTTTCGGGTAAACAAAATTTTAACTTTGCTGTGTGTTCCAGTTGTTTTAACGTGTAGTGTATAGAATTCGTCTGCTGCCCAGTTATATTAATTTAAAGTGTAATTGTTTTTGCTGTGGTTCAACGGATTTTGCGTTGGGCATAGTTAACTCAATATTTTAAACTTCGTCGTCCCTTATTTTTTTTATTCGATAGAAGTAGAGGGATTATGGGGCCTTTGGAATATCGGGACCTGGGACTGGAGGGTTGGAGCTGTTCGTTGTATGTATACAGTATATATTAGAAGCATCTTAAATAGAGCTTCTTTTCTTTAAATTTTGTACTATAGCGCCAGAAAAGAAAATCAAGTTTTTTATGTAATATCTCAGGGACCAAACAACCGATTACCATGAAACTCTTCACACAAGTAGCGCAACGGTAGGCAAAGGAAATTTACAGGGTTTATGTGGGCCAGTCACTTAATTTCCAAATAAACACCCTATAAATATTTTATGCTAATAAACCCTATCATTCGAAACATTAGACTGATTAAATCGGAAGTTGGCGCTCCGAATCAAACTTCCGTAATTCAGTGGATTTTACACTAGGATATAGTACGAGTTTTTCTGGGTATAGTATAGGTATTATTTACCAAATAAATATTTACATAGCCGTGTGATCCAACTGCGATTATTGAATTATCTTTAGATATTTATCAATGATGGGTTCTTGTTAACCTTTTCAATTCATCATTTCAATACCAAATAATTCTTAGACTTCGGACGTTCTGCAAATGAACTGGAACATATTTCATTCCACTGATTGTGCAACATAGCCACACCCGGCATACTGCTCGAAGAAGTTGGCTCGGTATTTACGATAATTATTCTTATTATTCGACGTAAAAATGGGAAAAGAGGTTGAAAGGAATACATATGCATCTGAACTTCTGGGCATTGGCAATTGTTCCCGTCTACAGACTTGTTACATGCTCGTATTCGAGTTGAGGCATTTCAGGACAATCGTACTTGTCATGATCCTTTAGCCTACAGCACCACCTGGCCTCAAAATACACTGAAGAGCCAAAATATCTGTTGCACCTGCCTAATATCGTGTAGGGCCCCCGCGAGCGCGTAGAAGTGCCGCAAGACGACGTGGCATGGACTCGACTAATGTCTGAAGGTATGCAGGAGGCAATTCACACCATGAATCCTGCAGGGTAGTCCACAAATTCAATCTGCGCCAATTTGAGAAAGGGTTGCACGTCTGTCACATTTGATGATTCTCGTCAGTCGTCGTTTGTCCCGTTCTTTCACGATCTTTTTATGGCCGCAGCGATGTCGAAGATGTGATGTTTTATCGGATTCCCGATATTCACGGTACACTCGTGAAATGGTCGTACTCGAACATCCAAATGTTATCGCTACCTCGGAGATGCTATGTCCCATCTCTCGTGCGCCGACTATAACACCACGTTCAAACTCACTTAAATCTTGATAANTCCAAACTCACTTAAATCTTAATAACCTGCCATTGTAGCAGCAGTAACCGATCTAGCTGCCGATCGCATCGCGTTATACTCTGATTGGTTCCATACCTGTGTTATTTGCATACGCACGCCTATACCAGTTTTTTTTTGTCTCTTCAGCGTATGAATTTGTAGTAATATAAATTTGTCGTAGTAATTGGTTTCGAAAGCAGTCTTATGGGCCATGAACTGATGTATTTTGTACGAATGCTGTTACGAAATACGTGGCAATACGGAGATAGTGCTATGAAAATGCTGCTTTACACGGTACTGTTTATGTAGCCATTCGTCATTCGCTGGTTGTCAAGCGTCAGACACTTTCTGGACACTTCGTCTACATATCTGACAAGTTTCCATTCCCGGCAGGTGGCCACTGTTAGTAGTTCCAGAATACGCCACCACACACCAACAGCAGCACTTCCTAAGCCAAACTTACGATTATTCCAGTAGTTCAATTGTCCTTCGCAAACTATTCGTCCTCTTTACATTAAATCAAAATCGTATTAAAATGGTAAGAAACAAATAAGAGTTTTTAAGAATTTTGTGCTTCCAAGTCTTCAACTTTATATTATATGGCCAATTATAAAAATTTGTTAAAAAACGCTACCAACGATAGTATTTTCCACCGAACATTGTATTGATTATTTTTTATGAGATCATGAAAACCATGGACGAAACTTCACTCTTTTCTTAGAAACAAATTTGCTTCGGAAATGTTGAGTAGGAGAACAAATATCAATGAACCTTATAGAAAATTAGCGGATTCGAAGTGATTTTCAAAATTTAAAAAAAAAAAAAAAAAAAACTGTAAAATTAATATATTTCATTAATAATATTTTGCGTTCGTCAAAATTTTACTATTTTCTTTCAAATGCAATTTCAATCATACAGATAACTTTGTTAGATTTTATGCTAAATAAATTTAAATTTTATGGTATGTTTTTGTATATTGATGATTGCAGAGTAACCAGGATTCCAGCCGCAATTAAACCTTAACTTCGAGGACTTGAGAACCGATGAGGGTGAAGCGAGGAAAATATAGTGCAGCGTCCGAGTTCAAGGGCGGGGGAAACGGAAGATCCCCAGGGAAATCCGCCGACTAGCGGCATCGTCCGGAACGATTCTCACAAGCGAAAATCCGGGAGCGTCCCCTCCGGGAATCGAACCCAGTTAGCCTAGGTGGGAGGCGAGCAGTCTAACCACTACACTACTGCGATCCCAGAGCTTGCAGTCAGATTTCACAGTTTCTCAAAAGGTAACATTTTGGAATCGACACAATTGTACACAAGTGCACTCGTTCGTGAAACAGACTATATCCGGAAGGACACGCATTGCGGGTTGCGTTCTCGACTCGCAAGGGGCGACCGTGCGTGCGCCNTGTGAGCAGATAAAATAAAATAAATATATATTTTATTCAACTTTCCTCTCAGTATACATGCTATATATTTAAGAAATTTATCATATCATTCTTAGGAATAAGGTATGCAAGTTAAGTATGGCAATTTTTGTACGCTGATAGAAAGCCCGTATTGCGGTACGAGTTGCCAACCGGAAGGACGATATGTCGTTGACTTGACCAAAGTGCCGAGATGGCACATTCCCTCGTCAGCGCTTCCTCACGGCTCGAGCGCCGCAGGGCGCGAGAAAAAATAAAACAGCGTGCTAGCGCACGCCACGCAGTGGACATTGCCGACACAACATTTTCCCTCATCAGCATTTCTCCGCGGCACGAGCGCCGCGGTGTTGCGAAGCAGCGTGCAAAAGCACGCCACGCAGTTTTCTTTCCGCCACACCCGCCTTTAAACTTAAGTTTAATATTTTAGTTTTAAGTTTCTCATACTATAAATATTTTCACGTATTTCCCACAAACCTGTGCTATAAGGAAACGGGGAGAATGAATACCGATGGGTTTACGCATTTCTGTTATCCGAGGACTTAGCCAATCCTCGTGGCTTCCGGACGTGCTAGCGACACGCCATGCCAGTCATACTGTATTGTTTGATGCGCAGACTGCTAAACCTGACGTGAGATGGATTAATTGTGTGCAATGTTAAGGGTATTTAACGAAATGGGAATAGTGCTTGAGACGCACCCACTTCGACTGTGTTTGTCCGTTCATGGTTTACCCACATCCACCCAATTGTAAGGAGTACTTACTCAGGAGGTCAAATCTTTTGTTTCGCGTGAGACGCGGAGCAATCTTTGGGCCTCTGGCGGAGTTGTGACCCGACCAGAGCGGCCTATTTTTCTGTGCTCTACTAGCCTTGACAGAGGCCAGGCAGTACGGGTGCAACTGGATTTTGCTGTGATCTTCTCTTTAAGACACAGTACTTTGAAAGTATACCACGAGGGTACTTTC
>NQII01002495.1:94059-126109 GCA_002778355.1 Clitarchus hookeri | reverse complement strand
CCCTTCCCCGGAGTCGCACGTGGCAGCGGGTGTTAGTTGGACGCCTAGGAGCCGCTGGATGGAAGACTTGGGAAAGCCGTGCAGGGTTTCTGACGGCGCTGTCTAGGCAAAAATAAACAAAGGACTAAGTGTGTGTTTAACTGTGAGGAGGAATGCAGTCCTCAGGGAAAAATAAGAATTTGGTGGTAAAGGGCATAACAATATAAATGACGATCATTTAAGTCAATCCAAGGTCATCTCCAACTTAAGTTCTGCTTTCAGGCTATTCGTCTGCTTCATGCAAAATAAGTTAAACTAAGTCTAGAAAATTACAACAGAAGGACAACGCACAGCGTTCGTGAGAAATCTAATAACATTCTTCACGAGAACTATACCTTACGACGCATTGCTGACACGCCTTTCATCTCTCTGTTACCATTTGCATTAATTATAAATAAAATATAATAATGCATAAACCAAATATAAGACAAATTTTAATTTAATTGAAAATGAGATGAATTTATGTTAACAGAAGTAAAAAACGCCTGTGTTAAATTACATATTCAGTAAACAACCAAACACATCATGCATGGAGCAATGTTTCAAAGGTGCCGTTCAAAAAGTGTGCAGTAAAAAAAATAAAATGAAAATGGCGTTGATCAACACAATTGTGTTTTCGAAGAAACAAATTAATACGCATATAGCGATATCGTACCGTATAAATAAACAAAACAACATTATAATAAAAACGATGACAGCGGAGACGATTGGAAACTTCTGTCAGTGCATGGAGTATCTACAACAGAAGTGTTGAAGCTCGCATCGCAGCGCATCACAATAAATGCTTGTTATTTCAGATGTGATAGACATCAACATTTCTCGCTTTTGGCTAGCTGGCAACGCAAATAATACCGGAAGTAGTACCCTCCAAACGGATCTTTTATGGTACGGCCCGGCGAAAAAACAATAATTACTAGAAGTGCGTCAATAGGCTGGGAGCGATACCAAGTGACGGGATTTCCTGGCGACATTCATAGGCGCTCATTGCCCCTTAAATATGACATGGAACAAGACTATGAGATGGAGTGGTATAGCTGGCACAGGAGCACCCCGAGATAAGCGTCGTGCCAACCGCGACAAACGGTACGGTTCCTTCGTACAGAAATCCTCATGTAAACCGGCTCAGAACCTAACCAGGATCATCGCAGTGAGAAGCTGGCGTACGGAACGAAAAACGACGGGAAGTAAATTTTAAATTTACTTGAAAAAGTTACGTTTTTACATCGTATCCTGGAAATTTAACAATAGCTCTCCGAAAAATAATTTTGCAGGGAGCTGACTGAGCACATATTGAAAACCTATTGGTGTATACAGAGATATCTCCACTCAGCAAACGGAATTATTCCAAATGTGTACATTGAAAAAATTTTCTACCGATCACCTCAGATATGGAACGCTACAAGCATTAAAACAGCCCCAAAATCCACGTCGATATCGAAAGCATAACTTACAAGTCAATAAAAATTCGTTGTGACTGACCTGTTCGTCGGTAGCAATGCAAAATGTGGGCTATAGACTGCGACTTAAACGGATAAATGATTTGTTTTGAACATGAGTTCATAAAAATATTTTATGTAAATTTGGTATATATACCATACCGTTTGACAAATTTCAACTAAACTTGGTATGTTGAAGCAATAAACTTTATAAAATTTTATAAAATTACATTATACAAAGAAAATATTTTTTTTTGTTTTATCTCGTGAAACAAATCAACAAATTACTATCAACTATGGTTAACAAGATATTCTACACTTATCCATGTAAACTCATTTGTTTAAAGTGCGTCAGACAAAGACTTTTAAAATAGCTGCCACAGGAATATTGGTTTTTACTATGGTATTCCTACGAAACTATGAAACCAAGTCCAACCAAACTTTGTCCGCTGGCAGGAGCCCATATTATAACCAAAAAATGTGTCAATGCAAAGAATAATTTTCTTACTATTTTATGCCGTATAACTATCGTCAAATTTCTACCAAATTTTGTCACACACATATTACAGCTGTAGGCCATGAAAACTAATGTGTTTTATGTGTGTCAGACCATTATTTTCAGAATAACAGCAATAAAAACACTTTATTTAAATCATATATTCCTTTTATTAAGTATTAGAGTAGAGAATTCTTCGTCAAATTAACTAGCTTAGAGGAAAGTATACAATTATTTATATTGCTATAGTTCATTCATGGTTATTTACAACTATTCTAAATGCCTGATTAAGATCTACTTACAGGTTGTTTTTCCGCCTCTCAAAAAGAAAGCTTGCCTAAGTCTAGAAAATTACGTAGAATGGACAACGCCCCGCATTTGTACTCACTCAGCTTAATAATATTTTTAATGTGACCTATTTCTTACTAGGCACTACCAAAATATCTATTTCCTCTCTGTTTTTTTTTCACATTATTTATAAACAAAATATTTTGGTTTACAGATTAAGTAAAAGTAAAGTTCAATTCATCCAAAAATGAGATACTTCAATGTTAACACACATTATAAATGGGGTGATTTTTCAAAGATTTAATTCGAAAAATGTAAAGTTACTGCGAATATACTATTATTTGCTGTTGTTTTTTATTCAGTGAGTGTATACGCTGCCGCCCATTGTAGAAGTGTCAAATTATCCATCGAAGTGCCACTGTGAAATTATTTTCAACATAAATATGCCACCATTCATTTTAAGATATTTGTAAAATAAATCCACTGCAATATTACACGTCTGATAATATGTGAAAACATATAACTAGTTTTTCTGATTTGCTGTGCATGAAGGAAATCAATCACTCTCTACCTCACAACAATACTGTTACGATCAGAAATTTTTTCAAACATATTACGTATATGTTTAGTCATTTAGTACAATCATTAAAGTAATGATTACAACTTTTAAACTTGAAATACTTCACGAGTTGCCTTGAAAATACTATCAAGTTCATCTATTTTCTGACTCATAGAATGAGTCGGGCAAGAAAGAAGGTGGGCAAGTTAAAGGCGACAACTACATCCCAGGTTATGCAACCGTCAGAGCTAGATAGAGCGGATTCGGCAGGGGATGACTCATCATGTCACTTCTCTTTCTGGCATGACTAAACGCAACAATAGATCACGCACACTCTTACTCTCATTTGCGTTAAACAAAATGATCTTAAAGGTTGAGAGATTGTGGTCAGCAACTTCGAAATGTTGAGAGCCGATGAAGGTGAAGTGAGGTGAATAAAGGACGGTAACGGAATTCAAGAAGGGGGGGGGTAGGAAGTATCCCGAGAAAACCAACCAACATTAACGTCTGCAACATTTATAAAATGCTAAAATCCAGGTGAACGCACCGGGAATCGAGCACGATTTTCCTTGGTGGAAGACAAGTAATCTGACCTCTACAACACCGCGGCCCCTTCACAAAATATGACTTCCACTGCATGCTGTGACTCTGAAGTGATATATAATTTGAATGGTTATTCTGATTTTATCTTTTATATTATACCTCTGAGATATTCCTTTGTAAAAAAAAAATTCAGCTTATTTTGCAAATGGACCTTGACCACTCAATATGATGTCAGGAACACATAACTATATTTTAAAGAAATATCATTTATAAAAAATTACAAACATATTTGTGTATGGTAATCCAATCCTAAACAATATTTCTACATATATTATTTTTAAACATTAGTATTAAATTTTGGCAAAAGAGGGTCGAATCAAATTAAAATGCCAAACTTATAGCATTAGAGTGTTCACCAAACGTTGAAACAAGTAAGTTAACTACATTACAGTAAAAGGGAGAAGGGTGGAATAGTTACGATAGCTGATCTTACGGCTTTCAATTTGTTCAAACGCGACTTACATCTATCATTTGGTTCACTTTTATTAACCAGACAATCTTAATGCAGATAAAAATAAACATTATCATAACATTATCATGAGTAATTCATAGTGTCCCTGGTTCGATCACAGAACCTGGAAAGAAGGGATTTCCTGACGGAAATTCGCATGTGCGAAACGTGGGGAACCCTGACATGGCGTGAAGGCTTTATGACGGCGTTCCTTTCTCCACCCTCGTACTATACTCCTTCACTACTCCCGTCACATTTCTCCCATTTCGCCTGCTTGTCGGGCTGGACGTGCTGATGCATCTGTCGCTCGCGTAGAGCAGTCGGCTTCAAACTTAGGCATGTGCCATCTACATTCTACATTTCACGTCTTCACTCATTCCAGTCTAACATTTTCAGACGTGAATACGTATTTAAATTTGCAACCTAAGTGGGCAATTTAGAAAATCTAATGATAACACAATCGGGGGATAGAGTTTGGAATTGCAGCTCCGAATCTATCGTATAAATCTAAAATTCAATTACACCACTCGAATGCCAAAGGATCAAAGAATTTGTTACGTTAAGTGAGGACTGCAAAGTGTCGCGCGTGATTGGGGGGGGGGGCACCGCCATTTTGAGTTAGTTTCGCCGCATCTCATAAATTCCGCGTAGTATAACTTTTGACGCGGAGTAGCTACTAGGCTCATTTAAGTTTTAATCAACAGCTTTCGTCAAGATCAATCGATTGAGTGTATAAAATATTTGTGTGGCGTGGTTATAGTGAAATTGTATGAATTTAAAGTAAAATAAATTGAAAACTTAAAACAATGTCGGCCTATACTCGTCAAGAAGCCAAGGCGAAATGCAAAAATCGTATACGGTTGGAAAGAGCATCTCAAGAGCAATCCAGTAATACTCATGCAACTCCATATGATCGAGTGAAGCTGTGCTGGAAACGTAAATACCTAGACGTGTTGCAGCAAAAATAAAAAAACCGGCCGTGTCCCCGACACAACCACACACCATGTTTTCTTTTTTAAATTTGGTCTCATACGTAAACAAAAATTTTACAACTACACAGTTTCTGTTTCCCTAAATTAAAACATAAATCTATTGTGGACAGAATGACTTGCAGCCACTACTGGCTGTGAAGACAGAAAGACATTCGAACCAGCCAGTATGATCTGGCTAACATCGCCAGTATGGCACTTGACCTGAAAACCAATATCAAACTAGACAAATCTAACTTATATAATCATGCAGTTTTTAGTCAAGCAGGATTCTATACAACAACACTTCAACAGAATAAGTCACTTACTGCGTTATCACGCTAGGGAGTAAATTGAATGACCAATAATCCATTTATACATGACTGTCATCATCAGCTTATTTTTATTCCGCATATCAGTTTCTTAACATACTAAAAATTTGAAGATTTGTTAGAGACGATTAAAGATGATAAAATTATGTTTATTTTATTTAAGTAAAACATGGTTGATTGGTAATGTCCTTGAACCAGAAATAAATATTTCAAGAATAAAATCTCTGCAGCCACAAGATAAACTTTACAATTGCCACTGAAAATGCAAATTCGCTAAACAATGTATGATATTTTACAAACCTTCCTGAACCCCGAACAAATAAAACAATTCCTTCACCTTTTCAGGGTTTTGCAGCCAGAGCAACAAACATATGCTCTAAAAAAGAAACTTATCAACACCGTATAGTTGGGCTATACAAATAAAAAACTAAGTAAATTACATACAATTTAATAAGAGCGACTGAAAAGACATGGCATAGTTAATTTTAAGGTATGCTTATAAATTATTTTTCACAAAGATGTTAGACCACTACAAATTAAAAGTATGTAAAATGTCCTTATTTTGTGTAATTTTTTTGTAAAATAAATTGCGAAATTTTTTTTTACAGTGTGTCGTATTGTTTCATTTAGGCGATTTGGTTTTTATTATTTGTAAGTGTCTAACATACTAAAATTGTGATTTTGACAGGCCATTGTGTAAAAAATATACGGTACAATTTTTTTAATGCGAGGAAGTATTACTCCTAGATAATGTCTGCGAGTTTACCAAATATTCTTACGGATGTAAGAAATTAACTTTCCTGAGCCGTAAGAATTACTGAGAAGATTTTTGAACAGGAATTCATATCCGGAAATAGGCCTTTATGCAGGAAGAACAAAGGAAATGTCGAGTGTTCATTTAAAAATGAATCTGTACAATGCATTGCTACTGCTGGGTCACACAGCGATTACATACATGTACATACCACGGGCATCTCAAGTTTAACTTTGTGGTAGGCAACCTGCGTCACAGGGACGAAGTGCTTACGTCATACGACGATGATCACAACTGATCTCGCTCGTCTACTCCCCTCGCGGCAACAACTTGCTGCTTCGAAACGGACGTCACTTGCCATCGATGTATATGGCCGAAAAGACATTTACCCGTTACCGGAATTTATTGTAAATCACGGCACTAACTCTTATTCCCCTAGCAAAAGCAGTAGACTTAAACAGTTTATTCAAATCGGTTTTATTTATAGCAGGATATGTTTACGGCATTGCATTCATGTTCAAAACAATACCTGTGCTCATTCAAAGAGAGGAAAAAAGATTTCAAATTTCATACGTTAAATCATTTTTATTTCTTCGGAAAAAAATCGAGTGATAAATTTACATAATTAATTTTTGGGTGAATTAGATATTTAAAAAATAATACCAGTTGTTCGCAATGGCCGAATGTTGTAAGGGTGAGGGCACGACACTTAATTAAAGACTCGTCTCATATCGGACATTGATATCTCAATGAATGTAGTGTCGTATGACTGTTCTGGTTGACATGTCCGTGTCCCGTGTCCGGATCTATCTTATATTTCCACTTCACAGCTCGAACACTTTCTTTTGACAAATCTGCTGGCGATGTACGAACTTATTGTATAGTCTACTATTCTGGTTAAACTAAACTTTTACTTATGTTTTATTAATAAATTATAAAATTTCATTTATAATTAACATGATTAACAACAGGGAGAAAACAGGTCTGTGGTAATGCCTAATAAGAAATAGTTATCATGCAAAATATTAATAAACTGAGTTGCGACAAATGTGGTGCGTTGTCCATTTGGTGTAATCTTCTATACTTAGTTAAGCTTTGTTTGCATAAGGTGGAGGAATATCCCGAAAGTAGAACTTTAGCGGCGCTTCAGAAAATTTTTAGATAACAATGACAATGGACAAAAAACGAAAATAAGTTGAGAGGTTTAGGTTGACGCCGGTGATTGTGAAATGAGGCGCGGATGGAGCAGCAGCAGAATTCAAGGGCGAGTGAAGCGGGTGTGAGCCGAGAAAACCCGCCGGCAAGCGGCAGCGGCCGCCACGTTTCCGACATGCTAAAATCCGGGTGGCCCCGCCGGCGAGTCGATCTCGGTTCGCCTTGGTTGGAGGCGAGCAGTCTTGACTACCAAACCACCGCTTCCTCTTACGAAAGTAAGGCTACCTTTTCTTAGATCCATGGACGTGACAAGCAGACATTTCAAGAACCTTTGCTACTTATTTTCAACCGTTAACTTATCGCTTTTAAATTTATCACATTTAAAAACAGCATTAAAAAATAATGTTACGCACACAATGTAATACAAACAGTGAGAGCGAATTATGAAGACTGTTTCATGATTGAACGTATTTTTACAGGCTTAAAACTGCTGTTTACCGAAAATAACTTATTTTTATTTTATGAACACAAAAATAATTGCTGTAATAGAAAAATATTTATGTTTCTAACAATTTTACTGCGTCACTACTTCAGGGGAGAAGTACTATTTATTGTGGTAATGGCAACGTTGAATTTTTTTTTTTTTTCGTGTAGCTGTAGAAAAGTTTATACAACGGGCAGAAATAAAAACAATTTACAATCAAGCATGAACTAGCTGTACTTAGCTCTTTGTTAGTTATAATTTAGTTATCTGTTTATTTACCTTCACGCTCAACGCATTATCATTTCTCCAGTGACACTTTTGACAGTCCAAGCACATGATAGTACATCTCATGTGCCGTGGCACTAACCAATTAGCAGCTCATCTCACTACATCTGCATCATAGTTTGACTGTGTTGTGGATGTCACGCTTGCCTATTAGGCAGAATTGTAAACGTTGTTTCCCGCGCCAAATAAAACTTTGTTTTTCTAGTGTGCTCTCGGATGTTTCGTCCAAGCTCCTCCTGCGCACCTGATCTTCCCCAATGGGACAATCAACCTGAAAAATCTGGACCAATTCGATACAGAGAATCCACCTACATCTCCATGTTTGACAATGCCGACGGTAAACAACTGTGCAAGAGAAGGTAATGCACGTTCCTACTATTGTAATGATTTAATGCATGCAAATCTGTTTTCTCATAATATTTTATATTCTTCCAAACAAAGCTGATATAACATTGAGTTGACATATCCAAATATCAAAAGGAATCAAATTATATAACGTCTTTGATGTTTCATCGAAGTGTGAAGTTGTTATAGTTTTACGTAAATTCAATTTATTTTAGTTCTTAGTATACCCCTATAATGTTCCCACATTTCGACATAATTTTCCATGTCTGACTTTTACAGCAAACGCCCAGGATCCGTCCAACTGCGGTATTGTACACGCCTATGTAATGTGTATCAGGTAATCAAATGCATGTCTCTTAGTTACTGCATGATAATAAAGTTACATAATGAGCTGGTCAGTGTAACGTTGCTTCTTGAATATATTTGTGTTACTCATGTACGCTAGCTTATTCAATATGTTTATGCTGTGCGCCGGATTTTGTGAAATATTTTCTTTATGCGGGTCTTATTTTATACGAATCAGGTGCTTAAAACTAGTTAGTCCAATTATAATTTATTATGGTGTTAACGAAAGAAAGTACGCAAACTTATTGGGCAACTTTACAAAAACGTACTACGTAAGATCTGCTTGTAATGATAGTGATAAGGCCCTGAACATTAATTGTCTAACTCTCTGTGACGAATTTTCTATATATTAAGATTCTTTAACAGTTTTAAATGCGAATTCTTGAATACTTTATTTAAGAATACGTATAATTTTATGAAGGGGTATTTTTCGCTAAAAAAAAAATTATACAGTATTGTGTTACAATACATTTCACCATATGTTAATTAAAAAATTTGGTTCTTTAGTTTTAGTTATAGTTAAGGCTACACATATTAGCAAATATATCCAAGTAGTTACATTTAAACATGTAAGCATATAAATCAAATAGCTTGCCTTGCTCGTAAGCGGTAAAAATTTAAATAATAATAATAATTACTATTATTATCATTATTTTCATCAGCTGTTAAAACTAAACAAACCTCGAGGTTTGATTAATGTAGTGCTAGTTCCATAAATAACGACTTTCGTCAACAACTGAAACATTCGATGTTATGGTTGCTGATTAGACAGAAATTGTCCGCCATGGTGCCTCGTCTCTGAAACCAGAGAACAAAATAAACTTAACACTTTCCTGTAGCTTCCAATCATACATCTCGATGGTACATTAAAAACGAGTTTCCTTTTACACATAGTATTTGCGATAAATGAAGTCACGCATTTAAGACCGTCATGTGTGCAAATTATAAATTGCGTGAGTACTATTATTTTTCTGAAATATTCTTAAACTTCAGTCACATATAACATCGCATATCACTAAATTAACTTCTTCAGTTGAACTGCCCAGATTAATAACCTGAATTGAGATATATTGGTCTACTGTATTTGTCAATGCCACTTCAGATTATTAATTATGTCAGTTATATTTGAAGTTTCATACAACACCAACTGCTACAATAAATTCTTCCCACGTACTTGAAATATTTTTAACGCACGTAGAAGTGACCTTGCCTGATTTAAAAGTTACTTTCAAGGTGGTAATGTCCAGTTTTCTTGAATTCTCCCAACGACAGCTGCAGCTACCCATAGCAAACGTCGTGTACCGTAACAGGCTGTGTAATCCAAATAGATCGTGTTGGGCATATCCTTTTTTTGTTATTTATTCCGTCTTTGTATCGAATCCTATTTTGAATTTGTCGTCAGCTCATCACCTTGGAAGTTCAAGTAGTCTAAAGAATCAGAGTAATTATGACAGTTGAATCCCTTTAGAGGTTCCTCTCCATGTGAGGAGAGCATCTGCTTGTTTGAAGAGTCATGGCAGTGACATGTCAGAGTTATTCGAGAGCAGGTACCCTCCATAGTACATATAAAAAGACAGGAGATGAGAAACCTCTTATTTGAGTCGTGACCAGGTGACCTGCTGGCTCCACATGCCATCACTGGACACAGCACCTCACGTGCTCCCTACGCGAATGGTTTACTCGTGACCAGGAAATGCCACTTTAGCCTTTTGAACGGACTTACAGACGTCACCAAGGCTAGACCACTAGATGGGATATTGGACTACTTAGCGATCAGTCACTTTGGAGCTCAAGACAATTATTTCAGCGTGAAGAAATTCTCATATATGGCAGCGGTAAGTACAGGCGACAGTGGCGTGCGCGGCTGACCGACTCGATGAGTGATCGACCTGTACTGGTGTAAAGTGCGTGCCGCGATGATCGAAGGAAACCGCCGGAGAATTTAATAAATTCCCCGCGAAGCTTTAAAGACTGCGACTTGGTCTACGGGCGTGTAATCATGAATGTAAAGCTTATAACCAGCTATACTGTTTCTAACTGCAGCAGGGGAGTTAATTCACCCGCGTCCTAGCATTTTATTGATCAGATGTGTGGGAAGAACAGTTCTTCCCCATAAGTACATATGATATAGGCTGCTTCTCTTGGTCCAGAACGTTGCCCACTACGCAGCCACGACGCCAGTCCTTACAAGTCCATACAAGTCATGACAAATACGACGAAGTAACACCACAAGATCGTTTTGGCTCCATCAGAGGTTCTCTCTGCTGAGACCGATGCTTCCAGGTTGGATTCGTGCCGGTAGTGGTTAAGGCCCAGCTTCTTTCCTTTCACAGAAATTCTTCGTTTTCGCCTCATAATTTCGGATTCATAGAAATTGCTGACAGTGTAATATTTTAGAAAATTTACACTTTACGAGTTGATTAATATTGTTGTGCGTAAATTAAATTGTGTTATCTGCTTGTGAAAATTTGAGAACTTATAAATAAAATATAAATATGTTCCCGACATTTTACAACAAGCAGATAACACACAATTAAAATTATCGTAAAATGTAAACGCTCTATAATCGTACAATGTCAGTAATTACTATGAATCCGAAATTATGAGGCGAAAATGAAGAGTTTCTGCTGGAAGGGGGGGGGGTGACGTCAGGTCTGAGTGCTATAGATCATGAAGGATACTCTTCCCAATGAGTGGTCGACACATTGAGCTGCTACGATACTCTGGCTTTGCCCTGGAGAGATGGAAGGGATCTGATAGCGCCTGGGGCCAGGCCACGCACTCACTCAGTACGAAGGTCTCAGTAGGGTAGGTTGTGTATAAATATGTCTAAAAGTCTCAAAGAAACCCTCCCAATAAACAGCTGGCATGTTGAGCTGTGACAACTCTTAAGATATGCCATGACATGCAAGTTATGGATTTCAAACAGTTATATTTCCAAATAAGTTTTAACTAATAATTTGTTAGTTACATTTGTAATATAAACAAAAATAATTAATATATTAACATAATGAAATGATATGAGAAATTATACAAATAGAGATTTAAAAAATAAACTATATAAAAGTGATAGGCGAAATACCGTATCTACACAATACCGACATATATGAAACGACTTGGCTGTTTCGCTGTGAAAATCGACGTGTTCCTGCCTAATGCAGGATCGGCATGAATGGGGATGAAGAGGAGTTGACTGGAATGAGAAAAAAGGAGAACCTCCAAGAAAACCACTGCATCTTATCAGTGGTCTCAACTCTTATGAGTGAGTGCGCTGGAAAAATTTTCGGCCCATTCAGGTTTGGCTCGGCGATCGAACCTGGACCCCATAATGCAGTGTATATATTGGTGGCAAATCAGGTAACCATGTATAGGACCATGCTATAATACTAAATAACAATATATTGAAAGTGTATTCATCTTGTAGTAACTGCTGTACTTAATTTTATTCCTTCGCCGATCTCTCTTCATTTCACCTCAAAAGTTGTCAGAACACAGCTTACTAAACTTATAATACATGACGGTGATGGAATTTTCGTATGTATAGTTGTTTTTATGGTTAATCCAGCACTTCAAAATAAAATTTGAAACATTTATGTTGTTACCGCATACACTGTAGTGTAAAACGTTGACAAGCATTTGTATTTACAATATGGCTGGCAGCAAAATACGAGATGTAGTTACACGTATTTAACTTTTATTTAAAAAGTAACATTTAAATATGTAGCAAATAAAATTGGGTCTATATTTGTTTTGTAGTTTTTAGTCAGAATACGAGTGTCATCATTTTTATTATGGTTTTAGTCGAACGCTACTGGATTGGAGCAGCGATACTAGTCGTTTGGTCCATGGTCGTGTTACACAGTGTGTGTGACGAAAGAATACCCAATGAGTACAAAGAAGGAATCTATCAGTATTTTTATAAACATTCACATATAAATAATGAGCCAACCGTAGTTTTCTTTGATGATAAATATGCTAACAAAATGCAGTGTTTCCACCTCGGGAAATTGGTAGTGAGAATGTGTACTGGACGTAACAAAATTCAATCTTCTAGGGATGCTGGATGATACCAAATCAGGTATCTTTCATTGAAAAACAATAGGTCGGGAAATTATCATTGATGTATATTTTGACGAGATTGAGAATTAGAATGAAAACGTGCATTTCAATTTAATTGTAGTCCTGTTCAAAGTGAAGCCCCATGCTTAAATTCGAGCTCTGGCATTGCCTGCCGTACACGTTCAAAGACCCCAGGCATGCGCTGTAAAGAGTAGGCAGCTGCAAGCACCCGGGTGAAGAGCTCTTTCTCCTATTCAATTGGAGTTTCATACACCAGACACTTCAAGTACTCCTACACCAAAGAACCAAGTGGGGTTAGATCGGGATAATGGGCAGGCCATGAAATGGGTCCACTGTGGCCGATCCATTGCTCTGAGATTCAAATACTCTCGGGCATTACGAGAGAAATGAAGCGTCGCACGATCATCTACGAGTCCCACTTCGAAAATCCGTCACAAAGTGGGTGTTACTCCCACCATAGGGTTATCTTCTCCACAATCTGTTAAATTAAATATTTGTAAAAGTTGCTGAACTTTCGCGGTGACTTGTGTTGTTCTGTTGTCTGCTAGCTAACCATGTGTTCCTATAAAATTTCAATTTTGAAATATAAACTTACCTTTGTTGTTCAGAATGTTTACAAACATTTTCATGAGTAACACCAGACATTTTCAGCTAAAACTCATTTAATACTTTCTTTTGTGTTGCATGTTTTACACCGTGTAATTGATTGTTTTAGGAATGCAAGCATGTGCTGAAATAAACACCATGCCACAAGCTTCCTTTATGTTCCAGCTTGAAAAATATAACACTTCAGGTTTAAGGAAGATCATGCTGAAGACTTTCCAATTTGTTCATCACAATATGCAATTAACTTTGAGTGTATTTAACATGTAAATAAATGTACGCATTGAAGCATGAATGTTTGTTTTATTCTAATTCTCGTTTGTAATGACACCATAAACGCGATAACTGTAAAGTACATCGGCAGGTTGTAAGAGCCGGTCATATAATACAGAACATAGAAAAATTCAGGAAACTAATAAAATGACAATTTTATTGACAAATAGTACAATAGTCTTCCTTCGTTGAAATGGAAACGAAAAAAATTAATAAATACAGTTCAATGGTAAAAAAATTACTTAAGGCCAATATGAGAAATGAATTTTTGTAATTTGATGCCAGGAAATGGCTTTTTGAAGAGGTCAGCACTCATACTAACTGATTTTTGAGTTCCTCACTGTCACTATTTTGTTGCACACAAGATCATGCCGAAAAAACATACTTAATTTCAACAGGATTCAAGTAGTTGTGCTCCCGCCTGTCAAAACAATTGGCACAGCACTGGTAACCGTTATAGATATTTTATCATTCCTGTAGAAAAAAATCTTCATCTAGTCCTTTCAACCGAAGTACATCAGTAGCTGCTACTGCTAATGACGTCTTGTTTTTATAGATGAAAAGTGCCACTACAGGCCAATTCTTCGCACTGCAGAGCACAGTAGCACTGTGTATGTTGACTATTTGTGCAGACGTTTGCCACCACAACCTGCATCTGCAAAAATCTTAGTTGAGTCATCAACAGTCTCTTGCTGGCAGTTTGTTGAACACATCAAAGAACGCCCTGTAGACCATTCCACAGGCTTTCAGCTGCATTACTCAGGGATCTCTTAAAATAGTCCAGATATTGTTAAAAACCCTATAGCTTTGATCAAGTAGGAGTGAATAATGGCTCGTCTTTGATATGTCATACTGCAGTACTAACACACATTCTGTACACTGTATCAGTAAAAGGATCGGGGACAAACTTCGGCAAGGTATTCCTGGGGGTAAAGAAGCCGAATAATGTACACAACCCATGGTCCACCTAAAAAAAGTACATACACTAAAAGACTTAACGATGTAGGGAAAGATGCACTTTATTTGATACCATATAAGTACGCCTTGCAGAACATCAGTGTGATTTTTTACAGTTGTATGTATGTTGAACTATGGTCACCGAGAAGGTAGGGGTATTAAATGTGATACCGACCTCTATAATACGAATAATAGGGGTTACCGCCCTGAGCTCCCCCGATCAATAGTCATGTAAATAGTTATTGTATAATCCGTATGTTCAATAAATTCCATCTTATACTGCTGTGCTCTACCTAATCATGGCTCATTATTTAGCTACGCCCATAACCCCTTTCAGGTATGAACTGACTTTAAAAGCATATTTCGTAACAAACTACGTAACTCGCAAATGAGGGCAATGCTTAATTGCGAGAGTCCATTAATTGCATTTCAGTACATTTCACTGCATGCCATTAGAATATATCACATTACATGTAATTTCATTAATTTACAATTCATAACATTCCATCACATTACTGGTTATTACACATCATTACATTATGCTACACAATTACTGTACATTGATTAGTTACATTAGGGGTATACACTGCAGTACTTTATAACATCATAACAATCTAATATATGTCATTATATTACTATGCATTGCAATTTTAATTTTAATTACATTATGTTACAGTATACCTACACTGGAGAGCCAAAAAAAAACTGGTATAGGCGTGCGTAAGCAAATAACAGAGGTATGGAACCAATCAGAGTAACGCGATGCGGTCGCCAGCGCCTATATAAGACAACAAGCGTCTGGCAAAGTTACTAGATCGGTTACTGCTGCTACAATGGCAGGTTATCAAGATTTAAGTGAGTTTGAACGCGGTGTTATATTCGGCGCACGAGAGATGGGACATAGCATATCCGAGGCAGCGATAAAATTGGGATTTTCGCGTACGACCATTTCCCAAGTGTACCGTGAATATCGGGAATCCGGTATTAAAACATAAATTCTTCAACATCGCTGCGGCCGGAAAAAGATCGTGAAAGAAAGGGACAAACGACGACTGACGAGAATCATTAAACGTGACAGATGTGCAACCCTTCCTCAAATTGGCGCAGATTTCAATGCTGGGACATTAAAAAGTGCCAGCGTGCGAACTATTCAACGGGCCATCATTTATATGGGCTTTCGGAGACAAAGGCCCGCTCGTGTACCGTTGTTGACTGCACGACACAAAGCTTTACGCCTCGCCTGGGCCCGTCAACACCACCATTGGACTCTTGATGACTGGAAACACGTTGTCTGGTCTGACGAGTCTCGTTTCCAATTGTATCGGGCGGAAGGACATGTACTGGTATGGAGACATCCTCATGAATCCATGGACCTTACATGTCAACAGGGGACTGTTCAAGCTTGTGGAGGCTCTGTCATGGTATGGGGAGCGTGCAGTTGGCGTGAAATGGGACCCCTGATACATCTAAATACGACTCTGACAGGTGACAGATATGTAAGCATCCTGTCCGATCACCTGCACCCATTCATGTCCATTGTACATTCCGACGGACGTGGACAATTCCAGCAGGACAATGCGACACCCCACACGTCGAGAGTTGCTACCGAGTGGCGCCAGGAATACTCTTCTGACTTTAGACACTTCCATTGGCCACCTAAATCACCAGACATGAACATTATTCAGCATATCTGGGATGCCTTGCAACGTGCTGTTCAGAAGAGATCTCCACCGCCTCGCACTCCTATGGATTTGTAGACTGCCCTGCAAGATTCATGGTGTGAATTGCCTCCTGCATACCTTCAGACGTTAGTCGAGTCCATGCCACGTCGTCTTGCGGCACTTTTGCTTGCTCGCGGGGGCCCTACACGATATTAGGAAGGTGTACCAGTTTTTTGGCTCTTCAGTGTAGTTTGTTCCTCGTTTCACAGCCAGCTTTATAACAACTGTTCAAAAAGATGAACCCCAACGTCAGTGCAGTAATTGAGGCGATGTATCAATGACAACTGTACTCTGTGAAGAACATCAAAGTTTTCTCGAGCCATCTCACGGTCAGTCATAATCCTGGCTACTAGGTCTTCCTCGGATTGAATGTATGTTTCATACACCAATGCCTTGATAAATCCGCACAGAAAGAAGTATATTAGGTTGAGGTCAGGAGAGCATGCTGACTATGCAACAGGGCCACCTTTTTGTATACAGTAGCAGGAAATGCAGTGTTGAGGGCATCTCACACAGTCCTTGTGTAGCGCACTGGAGCGCAGTCATGCTGCAAACACATGTGGCGCCTGATGTTAAGTGGTACATCCTCGAGAAAATCTGGCAATTTCAACAAAATGAACTGGCAGTATATGTGGCCAGTCAGGCATTGCAAACAGCAGATATGGGCCAATTAGATAGTATCCCACAATGCCCACCCAGATTTCCACACACATGCTGTGCTAGTTGGCCCTGGCGACTGTTGTGTGGAGGTTGGTGTTGCCCCACATGCTACTATTCCGAAAATTGAAATAGCTATCATGGGTGAATGTTGTATCGTGCGTAAATATGACTATGGTTGGAAAATCGGGAACCAGTTCGCATTGCTGCAGAAAACACTGAGATAAATTGCGCCGAGGTATGTAGTCGTCTGGCCCCAGTGCCTCTGCCTATCGCCAATGGAATGGACGCAGCAGCTGTTTGTGCATGACATGCCACACTGTGATATGTGAAACACCGTACCAGTGTGCAATGGCACGAGTGATTGTTGCCAGATTCGCCTCCAATAGTGCATTGCTGCCTCCTCGAGGTTTGGAGTACGAACATTCCTTGGGTGGCAAGATCCACCTCTTCAGTGAAGTTAGCCAGTTTCACATTGTCGTTGAGTGACTGCAGTGAAGACCTTCTATGTAAGTTGTTGACATGCAGGAAATCTATCGTGGTACAACCATGCTGTTACTCTTGCATTGCCTATCACATCGCCATACAACAGAGCCATGTTTGTCAGTTCTGCTTTAGTGTACTGTGTCATCTCGATTAGTAAGCATGCACGGTGTATTGACGTGTACGAGGCGATTCCTGCCCAGCCAGTAACAGTCCGCTCGGTGAGAAGGGCGTGGGAGTGTAGTGATGATTGGAGTGGAGACGATCATGGAGTAAGCAATGTGTGCTAAGTGTAGAGCCCCCATTAGAGGGAAAATTTACATTAATGCAGTTCTGCCTAATCTGTGAAAGTAAATATGACACAGCAGCCAGCAATATGTGTCATTCTCTCGAATATTCTACGAGTTAGGCAATTGCACCGAGAGACTTTTTGTTGTATATTGTGAAACCGTGTTTCCCTACTTGTACCCAAAATGTGATAATACATATCCCAGTACATTTAATTG
Organism: Clitarchus hookeri; assembly: GCA_002778355.1. NCBI lineage: Eukaryota > Metazoa > Arthropoda > Insecta > Phasmatodea > Phasmatidae > Clitarchus > Clitarchus hookeri. Next base: position 108,289 of record NQII01002495.1, on the reverse strand, counting down.
CATGCAGTAGGGTGGCAACCCCTATTGTTTGTATTATGGGGGCAGGTGACACATTCAATATCCTTACCTTCTTGATGAAAACACAGTTTAACATATCACTGTACAAAATCCCATTGATGTACTAAAAGGTGTTCTCATACTGTATCAAATTAAGCCACATTTTGTCTCATATTTTTCGACTGCATTTTAACTGCGTCTATAAATGTGTCGTCCACCTATCCTGCCCAACATCACTGTTTATTTTACATTTGAGACACATGCACTATGAAGTCGCTGGCATCTTGCATTGTGACGGCTTTCATCGTGCTGGAAATCTACATAGCAGTTGTCTGTTCACTACGGCGAACGTCGCCGACAACGGAGACGACGAGATAGTATGCTCCCCGATTAAATGCAGAAGGCTGGCCCGCATACGTCTGCACTCAACCTGACATACATCGACAACTGTGTTCTGTTTCGGCCTACTAGGGTGGCCATAATATTGAAATGTGTATTGTGGCGCAATTCTGTAAGTCACTCCCTATTGGTTCCTTATGCAGAGGTGCTGCACCTACTGTCATACTTTGAAAAGAGTCAGTAGTAGTTGTGTGTTTTCTGTAGTGTACTTCATTGTTCTTATAATAAAAGTGTTTTCTCAATCAGATAGTCTTTATTCCCAAATTCATACCACAGCGAGGTATCTATGATAATAGGTTATGGGCCCAGGTACGGAATTTGGAAAAGTGTTGTTCAGTTAAGGCAAAGAAAATGTTGTGTAAGGCCGGAATTTATTGTGTAAAGCAGGACATTCTCGTAGCAAGCATGGTGGCGGTAAACAGCGTACCTCCAAGCCTAAAACAGTTCGATGGTACTGGTTTTTCTGACTGGGAGTTTAGATTGAAAATCCGTTTGGAAAGAGAACAATGTCTGAAAGCTTTTAAGTGAAAGGAACAGTAAAACTTCCGAAAATAATTTTAATAAAATGGAATTGAAGGCGTGGGACATTATCGTACAAGCTGTTACAGACAGTGTGATGGGAGCCATTAAAATGAAAACTTCAGTGAGGGATATGTTTTCAGCCCTGAAAGCTATATATACGAGACAAAGTTTGTCAGCAAGGGTGGATTTAAAACGAGAACTGGGGGAAATGTGATTCAGGAGAGGTAGTCTCCCCGATTTCTTGGATAGCTTTTTACGAAAAGTGCAAGAGATACGTTCAACAGGTGCTACCTACGATGACGAAGAAGTGATATCGCAGCTTCTTATCGCTATGCTCAGGTCTTATCAGGCAGTCACCACATGAATTTACGTCCTATTTTGGCAAACACCTGAAGCGGTGACATTCTAGTTTGTAAAAAATAAACTGATCCAAGAATAAATCCGACAGTTGAGAGAAAAAGGGCAAACGGGAACGCAGGAAGGTGTAGCATTTTATGCATCAAGCTCTAGGGGACGAGGTAAACGGTCTAATTTTCAGCACTACAACAAACCAAAGCTATCAAAACCCTCTACAGACTTTCCTTTCAAGAGTAATGCGTGCGGAGTCCATGGGCACAAGAAAGTTGACTGCCCAAATCGAGGACCGAACCAGAATTTGGGGGGAAATAATTATAACAGTGGTGGTCGTGATAATGGGTACGAAAAGAAGTGTTTTTGTGTTCATGATGGCGATGATAGAGAAGAAATAGCGTTCTTATCAACAGTGAAAGAATAAGAAGCTATGGTATCAGTAAGCTATGATAATGATAATGTAAAAAAAAAGGCAGTAGTGTTATTTTTTGGCAGATTCCTGCATGTACACTTCATTTTATTGGGTAGGACGCTGCTCATTTACTTACGAATGTAGAAGATGTGAATGTTTTGATAAATGTTGCCAAGAAAGATCATAAATTAAAGGCAATAAAGTGTGTCATATGATGACAAATCCATCAAATTGAAAGACGTTTTATTGTATCGTGACTTGCTGTACAATTTAATTTATGTACCCAAAATAGGAAATGAAGGATTTATTGTGATTTTCGAGTGTGAGACATTAAAAATAAGGAAGAATGGTGTTACCTACATTCAAGGTGAGAAACTTGGAAATTTTTATACCGTAAGATTTTACCCAAGAATGAATCATTCTGCCAATCTGACTGTGACTTGTGACATATTCATCGAAGAATGGGACATTCTTCAGTATAACCAACCAACACAATGTGTGATGTATGTATGCCTTAGAGGAAATATGACTCGTTCCTCATTCAACCCGATACCGGACTACAAGAAAGCAACGTGATTTTTGGAAATTGTGAGCAGTGATGTTGCCGGGCCAATCACACTGATAAGTCATGAAGAATGCAGGTACTATGCTACATTTATTGATCACTATTCTCATTTCATGTGTGTATACATGCTGAAAAATAAAGGGGACATTTTCAACAAATTAGTTGAATATGAAGCCATGGCGACAGCGAAGTTCGGCTGCAAAATTTCCCGATTTAGATCAGACAAGGGAGGTGAGTGTAGTTCCTCTAGGTTAAGAGATTTTTGCAAGCAGAAGGGGATTCAGCTCGAGCCAAATATAGCCAGGAATCCTGAGCAGTCCGGAATTTGTGAAAGGATGAATAGAACATTATTGAATATGGCAAGATATTTGATTTTGGACTGAGGCCTTGACAAAACAATGTGGAGTGAAGATATCCGAATGGCTGTGTACATTATAAATAGTTTGCCTAAATCTGCATTATCCAACAAGCAGAGACTAGTAGAGTTATGGTACGGGCATCCAGTTGAGCTGGAAAAAGTGCGAGTTTTCGGTTCTATCGCGTATGCACACATACCAAAGGAGGATCGTACCGGAAAATTAAGTGAACGCAGAAAGCCTCTTGTTATGATAGGGTATGTTACCAATGGTTATCGTTTATGGGACGCTGAACTTGGAAAAGTGGTTACTGCTCGCTCAGTCACATTCAATGAAACTTCAAAACGTATTCAGGAGGAGGTAATTGGTACTCCAAGCGAATATGAAGCTGAAGAAACCAAATCGTCCAATGGGGACAGCAATCACACGAGAATCTCACCAGTGACGCAACCAAGATCGGAATAAAGAAGATCAAAGAGGGAACCTTGATTGCCTTCGAAGTTTGAAGACTTTGGCATGACAATCATAGTTGCCTTATCAGTAGAATTCTTACCTATTTAGAATCCTACATCATTTGAGGAAGCAGTTGAAGACAATGAAGGATGGGAAGAGGCGATTACCGAAGAACTAGAGAACCAAGCAAGGAACAAGACTTGAGAACTTGTGCCAAGTCCACCTAATGTGAATGTTAAAGACTCCAAGTGGGTGTTTACCCAGAAGACAGTTGATGGTATAGATGCAAAGAAAGCTAGGTTGGTTGCACATGGGTTTCAACAAGAAACTTCAGTTGATGAGGATGTGTATGTTCCTGTAGCACACATGGTAACACTAGGAGTTCTTCTAATTTTTTCAGTTGAATTTGATTTACAAATTCATATGATGGGTGTTAAGTCGGCATTTTAAAATGGTAATCTTGAAGAGAAAGTGTATATGAAACCTTCAATAGGTTTAGGAAATATACCTAATAATTTTGTTTGTTTGTTGAATAAATGTTTGTATGGTTTGAGAAGGTCTCCTAAATTATGGAATAAATGTTTAGATATAACTTTAATTGAGATAGGGTTTATCAGGAGTAAAATAGACCCATGTTTATACATTAAATATTCAACATTTTAACTTATTTGGGTTGATGATCTAATTTTAATGTAAAAATGTAATAAAGAAATTGCTAGAAAAAAAATTATTTGCAAGTCAAATTCGAAATGAAAGATATGGGAAATAAGGATAAATTCAAATTTCATAGGATAGATATTGAAAAATCTGATAATTGTATTTTTATTTCTCAGCAAGTGTTAATTTAAAAAGTTTTCATATCATTCAATATTACAGAATGCAAGGTTAGTAATATTCCAATTCAGGCTGGGTTGCAATTACCAATAAATAATGAAAATTTAAACCATCATATACCTTATCAGAAATTAGTAGGGTGTCTCATGTACATTATGTTAGGCACACGACCTGACTTGTGTTATTGTGTGGCTTATTTCAGCCGATTTCAACACAATTATACTGATACACATTTTAGGGAAATAAAGAGAGTTCTAAGGTACTTGAGTACAACTAAAACTTTGAAATTAAAATTTACCAAGAGTTCAATTAATTCAAAATTAGAACTAACCTCATTCCCTGATGCTGATTGTGCATCTGATATTAACGATCGTAAAATCATTTCTGGATGTATTGTGAAGTTGAATGATTGTGTTGTAGGATGGAAATCCAAGAAACAATCGATTGTGTATTTGTCATAATCTGCATCAAAGTATGTAGTAATGACAGTCTGTTTGACCGAATGTCTCTTTCTTAAGCAACTAATTGAGGTAATGTGTAGTCAGGAGTTAAGCCCAATTTTACTTTTTGAAGACAATCAGTCAGCTATTAAAATGGCCAGCACTGCCGAGACCAAAAGGTCAAAACATGTGAGTGTAAAGTATCATTTAATAACTAATCTAGTGACTGAAGTAATTGTTAGGATTAAGTACCTTGCTTCAAGGGAACAGGTCGCAGATTTTATGACCAAGGGCTTACTTTTTCAAAAATTTAAATATTTTTGCTATAAGCTTAGCCTTACCTAAAGTTTAAATTTGTATTTCCGCTATTTTTGTTTGTAATTTTCTTATTCTTTATACCTACTTAAGTTCTTATTGTTATTTTAAGTAATGCTTTTTACATATTATGTTCTTGATAAGTATATGCAGTTATTTCAGAGTTATTGCTTTTATAAAATTGACAGGGGGTATTGAAGAGTGCATTGTGGCCCGATTCTGTAAATCTCTCCCTATTGGTTGCTTACGCAGAGGTGCTGCACTCTACCGTCATAATTTAAAAATGACAGTAGTTGTTGTGTATTCTGTGGTGTAGTTCATTGTTCTTATAATAAAAGTGTTTTCTCAATTAGATAGTCTTTATTCCCAAATTCATACCACAGGGTATTTATGATAAAACGTAATTCATAATAGCACTATTGTACAGCAGACGTCACAAAATATTTGTGTTTATCGACGATGATGCTGTGCAGCACTGTGGAACTTCCTTAAAATAAACTTAAGTGAATTAGCGCCTTCTATACTATTACGAGAAATTCTGTCATTGTCTAGTATGACCGGAAATGTGAAATAAATTAGTTTGTAAGTAATGCATTGTAGCGACTGAGCTCGTGAAATAGTTTTTGTATATTAGGCGCTGAAAATGCCTAGGTGAGAGGAGAAATTAAAAGAAAATGTTTGACTCTAGCAATGGGAGAACAAATTTAAACTAAGCCAATAATAAAACTTTTTGTAACGTTTCATACAATTTAAATATAATTAAAATAATATTTTAACTCTAACATCTTTCGCCCCTCCGAACTTCTCTTACACTCCACACTGCTAATTTCTTATATTTCTCCTCTACATGTGTGCCGGAGGTCTAATAATAACCGGCATGCCCCCCAAATAAGTCCCCTGATTGTCATCGCCCAGCAGCTCACCCATCTCCCTCAACTTGACTGATCAGCCCGTAAGTACCTACTGGTCGGAAGGGCTACTCTACAGATACACATGATTCGTCGGGCACAACACATCTTACAATGTAAAAAAAAAAAAGTCATCAGTATTGTGTGTTTGCATATTATTCATTTTATTTTTATTCGAGGAAAATTTGTTTTGGTAGGCGATGTAAGCCACATTACCACTGACTAGCGAGAGCAACCATCAGGAGGCTCAGAGTGAAGCAACTTTTGCAAGTCAATCATTTAAAGTCCATAGACTTAATTATACTGGAACATTTTATCTTTCTCCATGCACCCCTGAATTCACCTCCCATACAGAATAGATTGAAGACCCTCCGGAATTATTTATACTTAACACCTTTGTTCAGCATCCGTGCGACGTTTTGTCTTACAGCATAGCTCTCGTGCCCTTCGCCCACTCTATTTGAGTGTAACATCTCATTTGCTTTCTGTAATACAACTCGTGTCCTGAAACCAAATTGTGTGAGTGTACTTTATTCCCTCTTCACGGAGAGTTTAAGGGTGACATACCATCTTCACCATCCAATACCTGCCACATTATCTATGGCACATATCTGAGTGTATTTTTTTAAGTGTTATATTTTTGAGCATTGGAACAGTGTACTGAGGAACCACAGTACCCTAGTCCAGTAAGTGCATGTATTTTCAGGCATCTAACTAGTTTTGACTACGTCAATCATCATGAACGACCTAATTAAGACATGAAGCACATGGATCTTTAGTCTGGGCTTTTTGCCCATGGCCCACCTCAAGAGTATCCTGTAAACCGGAGCAGATTCCCTTTACTGGTAAGTTGGCGCCCTCTGGACATTTAACTTCCATCTGTCATACCCTGTGACCAGACCGAACCATGTAAATTGGTGCCCAACATCGGGCTTAACACCACTGCCACGGGTGTGACCATCATGGAGCCACCATTATCGCCATTGGTGTGAGTGGAAAGCAAAAACGACGCAATTTTGGTGCTGAATTCCTGGGGATAAAGGGAGTGACCTTCTGGCCCCCTCCCCCATCCTGCTAAGGCATTGCACCACTCCAGTCAGCTGTGCCACCCACTGTATGGGAAGGAGAGCATGCATACCTCACCTGCGCACACGACACAACAACTGCAGAAACGGCTGTCCATGCATGTGGGACACCAATACAAGTGGGAGGTCTGTAACCCCAGGAATACTTTCCATGGAACATCACTCACACACCTGCATCGCACAGCTGTGCACTCGTACACAAAGGTCACACAGCAGCGCACCTGCCCACATTACCAGTTTTGGAATGGATTGTTGAGGCCGTTGTGTCTATTGCTGTAAAGCAAAAGACAATGACCCATTCGTAAAATACGATCTATGAGCGAACATTTGAGGTTTCGTTCAAATGCCAACATAAGCAACTTCAACATCAACACTACTTGGCCTGTTAGCAGAACGTAGGTACGAGATCCTCAGTAAGCGAAGCTAGTACAAGCGACCAGGGCGGGATCTAGCATTCTGTACGCGCTGCCTGAGAGATTACCTCATAGACACCCTCAGCATTGTGGAACGCATTAGTGCGTGCACCGGACAGTTCATATGCACTCAGAGTAGCATTACCCAAGGACTAGCTCGTATCGACCTCAAGACACAAACGTAATTTGCCTCCAAAATACCCCATGCCACCATCAGACATGTACAACATTCCAAATTGTGGACACTCCACTGGGGGCATTGCTGTTTGTCAAGGCTGCGGCCTAAAGTGTCACTTTCTCTGCATTACCGCAGTCGAGTGGTCAGAATTTAACAAGGCTTAATTTCAATGCTGGTATCGCTTGTCTGAACAATGCACCCAGAGAGAATAAGCCATGCACAACTAAACACAGGTTGAAATGCGATACAATGTAATATTTCCAGATGCCTAAGTACATTCTGTACCCTTACCACCACCAACTCCTAGCATGCTTCAGCTCACACCACCGCAACCTGCCATGACATCATCACTGTTCGTGTCACGAACTGTTCAACTTTCGCATGTGCCACCAGCCGTTACTCCAGTGAAATTTCAAACACTCCCGAATTTCTCTGGATAAGGCTCATAGGATCTTCGAGCATTCGTGGAGCAATGCATTCAGTAATAGTATGGTGTCCCACCCTAAGAATGGTCATGTGTAGTGGGAGCACAACTCACCAGTGATGCGCAGGCATAGTGTTAGTCTGTTCCCTTGTACCAAAATACGTGGGAGCAGTTTGTTACAAAATTTTCCACCAGGTACAGCAGCATGCTCGCAAACTTATACATGCAGCTAAGTATGTTTACGGAGTGACAACACTCACATGAAGACCTAGAGACATTCGTGAGACGTAAGGTAAATCTTGTAGCCCAGTTTTACCGCCAATTTGCAGCTGCGGTTGCATTAGAAGCAGTGATACAGACAGTCGTTCCAAAATTCAGAGCCGCTTTGCAACCAGCCATATGCAATGGCTTCGAAAATTTAGTGCGAAAAGCTACCAGAGTTTTCAGTGATGCCACTAAGTAATATCAATGCAGTGCACCACTATGTGGAACTCCAGTGTTTACATATGTCATACCCAATGGGAAGTGATACAACAACACTGCTCCTGGCAGCCCACCACCAGCGGCACACATAGGTTGATCGATACTCCCCCAGCCAGGTGAGGGCACTTGGACTTGCTGTCCTGTGTGCAATAACAGTAAAACCGCAGGGCTACATAATGGTACCACAGTACCGGGCCGGTCACTGCCTGGCCCATGCCATTACTGTCCCAGTGAACAGATGCATTTGCATAAGGACTGCCCAAGGTGAAAGACAAAGGAAAACTCAGTACCAGGAAACAGGAAAGTAGGGGAGGGGGAATAAATCCCTATCCTAGAAATATTGAGCACAACAAAGATCATAGGCAAAACAACCAGTCATATCTCGGCCAAATGTTTCAAAATTATAACAGTCTCCTCGCATACCCATTGACTTTAATGCGCAGTCAACAGTCGCACTCATCGAAATAGCAGCTTCACATCATTTCATTAGTGAACAACTAATTGCATCTAATAAATGCGATCAACAAGGTCAATCTGTGCAGCTCGCCACGCATAACGTATCTGGTCACGCGCACAGTTCCACCATGACAACTGCTCATTAGAGACGAAATCATGAATGTTCCCATATCAGTTACACAAGGCCTCAGGGAAGATCTCATCCTGGGAGTACCGTGGCTCCTTTATCAATAAGCTGCCATTGTGTCATACTCTGACTGCATTAATTTCGGCAAGACACGACAAAAACAGTTTACCACTTACGTTACGATCAGCCTATATTTCTGGACACTGACAATCTCCATGAATTTGACCATGCCATCGTTGTAGAATTTAGTAATGTTGTGCAAAACATCTTATAAGTTCGAAGTTATGTGTTTATGTGCGGGGACCTGCTCCATCGAACCCACATTACAGAGCACCCTAAAACAACGAGTCATGAGGAATCAATCTACATGCCGCCCAGAGACTACACAGCCTACCACCCTAACATCATCGACACTCATGTGAGGGAAATGTTATGTGGTGGTGTTATTGAGCTCTCTGAGAGTAACTACAATTCAGCCATATACTTGGCCCTTAAAAATTATGGAATGTGGAGGTTTTGTGAGAAAATTCCATCCAGTAAAGTTGATTATCAAAAGTTCAGCTCCTTCGGTAATAAATGTAAACTGTGCTCTTAGTTTGCTCTGTTCTGCAAAGATCATTTATACCTTTGGCCTCTTTTCTGGCTACTGGCAAGTCCCAGTCGTACCCGACGACCACCGCAAAACCACCTTCACCATGCCAGATTCCACGAGGCATCAGTTTTGTGCTATGCCTTTCGGTCTTAAGTGCGCACCAGCTACTTTTAAAGCCATGATCGTATATATACTCGATGGTTATATTGGCAAGTTCGTCACCGCCTATCTAGACGACGAAGTGATATCGTCAGACAGATGAGAGGAACATCTAAAACCCTTAGTGTTAGTGCTGGAACATTTTCCGATATCAGGCCTCACCTGAGAAAATCACAAGTCCCACATTGGTAAAATAGAACTAAATTTTTTGGGATATATCGTAGACGAAACCAGAAATCGCCATAGTCCATGACACCTGCGACTCATTACCGAGAAGGACCCACCAAAAACATGCAAGCAACTGCATAAGTTTTTTGGCCTTATAAATTGGCTCTATAAATACATCCAAAGGTTCACTAGCATCACAGTGCCCCTCACGTCACTATTGTCAACACAAATAAGGTACCAGTGGACCCCAGAAGCTGGCCAGGGATTCGCAGAAATTAAGTGCCAGTTCCATCCGTGTCAATCTCTCTCTCTCTCTCTCTCTCTCTCTCTCTCTCTCTCTCTCTCTCTCTCTCATGCCTAGACCCCACGAGGCACCTGTACTTCCAAACTGATGCCAGTTGGGAAGGTTTAGGGGTTGTTCTATTTCAACTAGGCTATAAAGGCAACCAATTTATCATCGACTATGGGAGCGCCAAATTCGTACCCGTGCAGCATCGAGATGGCATAAAAGAAAACAAATGTTTGGCTATTATCTGATCTCTGAAACGGTACCGGCAGTTCTTGTAATACCAGCGGTTAACTCCTTGCACTGACAACAGAAGATTATTGTGACTACACAAGTTGCGCGAATCCAAAAACAAACTGACATGCTGGACCATGCGTATGCATGCATATGATATTGTAGTAGAACATGTACCGCGAGTAAAAAACGAGTCAGCAGCTGTGCTCTTGCACTCCCATGGCCAGAAGTGTGTAGAACGACCCGGACGAGTGGGAAGCAATGTCACCACATGTCAACAACCCAGAGTTCAGTGACGAAAGCATGTTACTGTGCTTGAATCAAAGTGAAATGAATACAACATCAAATACAAAAATCGCTGCCCAACAGCTGGATGCACACATTATGCAGGCACTGCAAGCAACTCTTGTGGTAAGACGATGCCACGAGTGTGCACAATATGTTCTAAAAAAAACTGGCGAATTGTAGATAATCGTCTTGAAGTGATTCCACCAGGTGATGAATGGAAGATGTTTGTTACAGTAGTTACCCATCGAGTGGGACTTGCTTATGCATACATCGAAGAGCTTCTCAGCCATCCTGGTGCAGAACAAACACAACATAAGATTTCAGACTAATACCATTGGCCTGGTATAACCTATGAAACATGCAATTTCGTGAATCAATACAGAATTTGCAACCCGCTCAACGTCCACCACCCAGATGGCACACAACAACAATTACACTTGCCAACCGAACCATTTTCACAGTGTCGCTAAACTTCATGGGACCCTACCCATGCAGTGCATAGAGCAAATGCTTTGATGTAGTAGTTGTGAACCTTTTCTCACATTGGACAGAGGCCTATGATGTCAGCAGTGTACGTGAGAACATCATCGCCAAATATCTGGAAGCTGAGTTCTTTCTTCGGTGTGGTTTTCCTGAGACGGTCCTTAGAGACAATGGAACACAGTTTATGGGGCACTGATGGTGAAACTTGTGCGAACTACAGAAATCCGAGCACCATAACATGGCACACAACCATCCTACTGCCAACCCCACTAAGCTAAGAAACAAAGATTTAGAAATCCACTCAGATTGCATGTGGGAAAGTACCACGCAACCTGGCCACAGCACCTACTTTCTGCCTTGTTCTGCCTTTGCACATACATAAATGCAGCTACAAGGAAAACACCAGCCGAAATACTGCAGGGCCACAATCTACCTCGCCCTGGAAAATGCCACAGACCGACAGGTACAGCACAGCGAAATGGTCAGACAGTTACATTAACAACTATATATTCACACGTGGTTGCCAACCACCCAATGCCAGTCAAGAGAACTCACACTGGGCGAATATGTATACATTCACGAACACCAGCGATCCAAAGGGCAGTATGAACTTTTGTGCCGACCTAGCTGCGAAATGGAGTGGGTCTTATCCTATCACTGCCAGACTGGGAGAAAGTACCTCCTCTGTCCAACTCAGCGCCGAGCACAAAATTAAACTACATCGCGATGACATCAGGACGACAGGCGATGGAATGGACGACGTGCCATCTCCTCCTTCCGTTAAGCAACAGCCTGACTTTGTCACCCCAACGACTGAGGTCCCCACTTCAATGTGCGGCGCACAACTGCCGGTTAGGGATCGAGCAGGCACCAAAGAAGAAAGGCCTAGGACAAGTACACCCATTCCCAGCTTCCCGACGCCCTATAGGGAAGTGGTGTCAGCCATCGAGGAAGTCTGGGGTAACTCACCGGTCAGCACGGCATCCTTACCACCACCAACAAGCAACATGGCTACACCACACCACCCCCAACCTGCACCGATACCGGGCATCTACACCCACGGTAAAGGATTGGTTCAAGGGGGCGAGGAAATGAGTGGTTGGCCCACATCAGCATCTGCCGACAGGACACCATGGGACAGTGATGGCTACAGAAGCGATGCACTAGCATCCTGCTCTACCGACTGCAGCACCACCGCAAACTCCCACAGCACTACAATTGCTGTGAGAGCAACACAGCAGCACCACACCAGCATCATCGACATGCCACAGAGACACAGCGAAACCAGTATTCCGATATCACCACTCACCACTACCAGCTGCCCTGCTGCCATACACAATAGACGCCTGCTGAACGCGGGGTTAAAAGGGCTCCCACAGTGAAGGGTAATTTTACGCCATCTACGGATTCCCTCAGAGCCCTTGTCGACCCCCGTACACCATCTACCGCATCAGGTAGGAACTATCCTCTCCAAACATCGACCGTGCGCAGCATCACCATAGGCCATGCACCCAACACAGATGTCTCAAGTCAGTGTCGAGACTATCTGTACCACAGTGCCTAACTTCTGAGTAACATAATTAAGCAGCATAATAACTGTGCTAGAAGTAGCTACATTAATAATTACACTCCAGAATATAAAATTGGCTTTTTTCCTGCCTATACACCACAACAGTGTGTGTGTGAAGCAACGACCACATGGTCGCGTATTTTCGAAAATCACATTAAAATGTTCAAATCAAACTAATGGATTGTTTATCTGCCATTAAACAAACATTCCAGATGTGAGTAACATCTTTAGAAAGAGCCATGAAATTAAAGGAATATATTTTGACTCTAGTAATGGGACACCAAATACAAACTGAACCATAATAAAATTATTAGTAACATTTGCATATGCTTTCTTTTCAGATAGTGAAAAGACTATTTGAAAGAAACTTAATTTCTAATAAAAATATAGTCATGTAATTTTTAACATAATTTTTAACGTCAACATCAACAGGGTTTGACACAGTATAAATGTAATGTGTTCATCTGTGTTATGTATTCAAATATAATTCATATGATTTTTATTCAATGTAATCATATTTTTGGCGGAGGGTGTCAGCCATGTTACCACTGCCTCACCAAACCCTTACCAGTATAGCAAGAGCGGGTATCAGCGCAGGTCGCATCATACGGCTCGGGGGTGAAGCAACTTTTGTGCACCAATCATTTAACTTCCATAGTTTTAATTATACTGGAAAAATATTTATGTCGTGCTCAGCCGAGTTTGTCTCCCTTCCGAAGTAGACTGAAGATCCTCCGGCCATATTTACACTTAATGTCTTTGATCAGCATCTGTGCGACATTTGTGTTACAGCATAGGCCAGTGCGGGGCCTCATGCCGCATACTCGCTTTATTTGAGTGTATCATCGCATTTGCTTTCTGTAATACATCTCGTGTTCTGAAACCAAATTGTGTGAGTGTACCTTATTCCCGCTTAATGGGGAGTTTAAAGGGCGAAACACCCTCTTAATCTTCCAATATCTGCCCTATTATCAACATCACGTGAGTGTATTTTTATTTTTGAAGTGTTATATATTTGAGAATTGTCACAGCATGCTGGCGAGCCACAATACCCAGGTCTGGTAAGTATGTTCAGGCGTTTATCTAGCCTCGGCTATGTTAGTCATCACTCAAGACCCAAGACATGGGGCACATGGTTATTTAGGCAGGTCTTTTCGACCGCAGCCCACTTCAAGAGTCTCGTATTAACCCGAGCGGATTCCATTTACTGGTTAGCTGGTGCTCTCCGGACATTTAACTTTCATATGTTGGATTCGTGGCCATCACAAACTCTATCAGTGTCATTACAACTCCAGCACTCGGGTGCTACACATTCTACATCACCTCGAGGAGGTGGAGTAAAAGGTGTATAAGGTGCAAAACAAACGTCGAAAGGCGGTAGAAACAGATTAATAATTTCTGAAATTTTTAACATATGTTTCGACCACGGTAATTATTCTGGTCATGATTGACAGCATCGAGAATTGTGAACATTCAATAAATATACTTAATATGATGTGTGATGCGCCCCTCTCACTTAACCAGTTTGTCCTGCCACAACTTTCCAGCTGTGACGTGCCCACTACAAAAAGGGAGCCAGCCCAAACATGATGGTTGCACCTCCACAACTCCTGTCTCGGTGTGGTGTGCTACGAGTGTACCAATTCTAAACGATGTCTGAGGCACTGCTGGAGTCAGGTAAACATCCCACATTAATGTCTTCAAGAGGCAACCTTTGAGGGCATAATAATTT
>NQII01002495.1:0-93946 GCA_002778355.1 Clitarchus hookeri | reverse complement strand
AACACCCTTCCCAGCACCACCCCCAATTCGTTCCAAAAGTTGCCTCTGGTAAAATGAATGCAGCGAGGAAGCCACAACGGCTCCAGAGATCCAACAACCCTCTCCGTGCACCACCTCTTCACATGTTACTAACCCATCGTGAGTGTGGCACCAAGATAGGCATATTTTTATGAATGTTTGACCAATTGCCATTTATACATTAAGATTCGGAACACATTTGTTGTTTTACAGCCCTTCAGACATGGCTACCCACACTCCTGCTGGGGTGAAGGTGGACTTGACCAGCTCGGGCCACCCAATGCCACCCTACAGTACTCGAAATTTGAGGGTGCAATTAATTTTAACAATTCTTTTATTCAGTATTCATTATATTTCAAACCAAATGGATAAAGCAACAGGCTGAGAAAGACAGCTACGAAGGATTTTTATATTATGATGCAAATAAGTGTAATGCCAATACATTTTTCTTTTCTCTGTAATTTGTGAATTTCAATAAATTAATATGTGCTTATATGTTTTGTAATTAATGATTATATTATGTTAGTGTAAATATATATTTTATTAATAGTGTTTTGTATTTCCTTGTCTCTCTTGTGTACTTTTGTGCTGAGCTCTTGGCAGGACTACGCCAATTTCTTCAAGTAGTCTTCTAGTGCTGCTGGGGGTGGCCACGCATTGTGTGCCTCTGGGCCTTCACTGTATTGTACATATCACCACATCTTTTCAATAGTCATTTCTTATATATGGAACTTATGTAGGAATATGTCCTGCGCTCCACACAATTTGTCATGCCGCATGTCCACCCCGTCAACCACACCCCTCTCCTGACCAATGCATATGGGAGCAGCTGCGGACGATGTGGTCCATCGACATCGGCGAAGATCAGTTGGGCAACATGGAATTTCCCCACAAACTGTAACATACCAGCAGGTTGATAGACTAGCACACCTTGAATGGTGTTGTGGAGTGTTTGTGCTTGAAGTGTGTGCGCCCACTACAAGACCCAGATCCATTCACTTTTGTGCAAATAAGATCTAGCACGTGCCTGTGTTCCAGTACTGTGTAAGACCTACTACTGCGCGAAGACATTGACAAGATAAACAATGAACTCTGTTCCGAGTCAGTGGCGCATACTGCCACGGGCCAACCGGCCGATTTGTGTGAACGTTGTGTAAGACTTCGCCAGGTCCGGGATATCATCAACCTTGTACGCGACACAGCGTGCTGCAATTTGCTGAACTGAACAAGTCACTACCAAATCCGACCAAGTTTCATAGGACAGTTCGGAAATGCAGCAATGTGTGTTGGTGGGACGGATTTTCCCAGGTCACCCTTGCATGCACTCTGTACCATCGAGTGTATCATGACAAGTGCGTATCACCTAAGGAACTTGCAACTGTAACTTCTGAGAACTTTATTCATTTTGCGCGGTGTCAAGAAACACCACATCCACCAGTTTTCATTCAAGCAAAGCAACCAGCCATCAGTGATATAGACAACCACAGACCGTCAGAGCGATATCAACAAACCGTCTTTCACGGGACGAGCTCTGAGCTTATATGCTGCATCATCTGTGGATTGATAACCAACCACTAGTTCGTCATAGCGAGTGAGTGGTGTGATCCCGAGTAGGAGCATTTTGTGTTCAAACAGTGCACACCACAACTCTGCTTGCTCTCTCTACAATGCATAATCCAGGGCCTGTGCAGCCAGACCTTACCACCCACCATGCCTATGGGTTCCTTCCACACTGCTCCTCCACGTGGCTGCAGGATCGCATGGTGCCACACCCACAGCAACATCAACAACAACACGACCACGTGCTCTCTCCACATTTACACTAGTGTATACACCCGCCCGTTTCCTATCACTACCTGGGTTTGCAGACCTACCTGCCGAAGACCCATTGCCCTTACTACACGACTGTACCAGCAGCCTGCCACGCTACAGCATCGATGAGAAAGCTTGGCTTAACTGTGTGGGTGACTGCCTCAGTGGTGATGCAAGACAGTGGTGGTGTGGCATTTCACAATATGGTATTATGTGGGAAGAATTCAGTCATACCTATGAGTGACGTTTTTCAGGTACTTTCAGCTACATACAAGCATGCATTCAAGTAATTCTCGAGGCGCAGAAACCTGACAAGCTCCTTTCAACATTCCCTACACAGAAAATCAACCTCGTGCAAACATATCATCCAAGGAAGTGCTTTAGTTGGTATCAGGTATAGTGCGACCAAAACTCCACTGCGACCTCGCACCACTTATTCGCTACCCAGTGGATGACATTATGAGGTCGTTCGTGGTCATAGAACAGATTGAGAGATGCCGATACCGCGAGAGTGATGTAAAAGTGGATCTGCGAAAGAGAACAGGGATAGCAATTCTGGAAAAACTAAAAAAAAATGTCATAATCTCAAAACCCACTGATGTGCGTATTCCACGAAAGAATGATCTGAGTGATTCTGTGCAAAAACATTCGGGACGTAGCCATACATTGTTCGTCTGCTGGTACTGTGATGGTCAGCTCATACACTGGCATGAAGAGTGTCCAAACTATGCTTACAAGATACATGATGGAAAACAGCTGCCAGGAAACGAACAAGCAGGGTAGAGCAGTCGGAGATCACTTACCTCCAGGTAAGCAATTGTTAACCTGTACAGACTTCGCAACAAATACTAATCTTACAAATCTGCAGCAGTAAATATCAGTTGGTCCATACTCCTGTTTCCTAAAACAATAAACAGTGCCAAGCTATGATAGACACCACCGCTTCACATAATTTCGTCTGTGTGCACCTAGTAGATGCTAGAAAAATTAAGCCAACACATCAAACAGTGCAATTTGCAACCACTCCCTACACTGGCGCAACAATAGTGCATATTCACGACATTGAAACAACAACAAAAATTTTATTTCAAATGACTTGCGAGAGGATGCCATTTTAAGCCTACCACGGCTAACCGATCAGAATACAATGGTTGAACCAGATACCAGGTGTATCCACTTCGGACAGAAAGAAGCCAGGATGTGTATAATTTAGATCCATGGACGAACTCGAACACACTCTACTGGACGAGTACCGTAATGTAATCCAGCATATGCTAAATGAACGCTTTAATGTTTTTGCTGCTGCTGATCTCCTGTGGTTCACCTTTGCGGTAGAACACTGTATTCCCCTTACACGCATCAATCGAATAGAGTGCCGCAATCAAGAGCTGAAAACACAACTGCGGCTGCACATGGGTGACGAACACGCTTCTTGGGCTGAACATTTGCCAGCAGCTTTGTTCACGCTAAGCATCCGCATCAACCTAGCCACAGGGAAAACACCAAATTGATCTGTTAGAAGGCCCTCAACTGCCACTTCCTGGAGGTTCACAACACTCCTCAAGGTAAGGCTAGCGACCCCGAGAGCAGTGAAGTCCACAGGCGTCGCCGAGGGAGGGCATTACAGCAGGTGCAGTTGCTTCAGAAGAAATATGTCACGCAATGGTTGCCTGCCACCACTCGCCCACCAACTGCACTCCAACCAGGCCATATGGTATTATGTGAGAACACACAATCTGTCTGCAGCTGCCAAGAATTTCTGTGCGTGTTTCGCCCCAGAATTAAGAGGGCCACACAAGGTCATCAGGAAACTGTAGAAAAAAACAATTATCTAGTCTGTGTGAGCAGATGATGCTGAGTGCTTGTGCACCATAACGACCTGAACAGTGCAGATGTTCACACGGTCCATACCGCATCAAGTGCTCTAGCACCACCACTTAGTGACAGCATATCAGACACTCCACCACCACAACCTTCTAGTGGCTCAGTTGCCTTGGTGCCTGAATCCACGAGCGATGGCAACCTCCGATGCCTGTTCCAGACTGCGATGCCCGGCATCCCGACGACCTCGGGGCCTGCAGCAGACAGACCACCGACGAACACACCTCATGTCCACATTGGCAACAATCAACATCCACTCCCCACCTTCAGCACATACCACCTGCGGCCTCAGCGAGGACCACGTCCATCCACCTGCTGCATCTAGGCTGCACAGTGTGGTCAACGAGCTACAGTGACGAACGTCCTCCAGAAGGGGGTGTGTGTGATGAATGCAGTGTCCATATCCGTTATCAAGTACATCCTGCTATACCTGTGCAGCAATGATGTGTCCTCTACAAGGGGAGAGTAGGCCCGAGAGTGGCGGTTACACCTCCACGATTCCTGCCTCGCTGTGATGTGCTAGGAGTGCACCCTAACTGCATGACATCCGAGGTACCGCCAGAGTAAGGTGACCATCCCACGCTAATGTCCTCAAGAAGCAACTTTTGAGGGCATTATAGTTCAGGCCAGCAACTACCACCATACAAGCCCCAGCCTCTCTTCCCACGTTAGGTTACCACTAGAGAAATGAAAGCAACGAGGGGTCCACAACGGCTCCAGAGTTACAGCAACCTCCTTCTTGAACCACTCTACAAGTGTTATGTCCCCGCGTGTACATGTGCGGGCAGTGTGAGCATAGCACCAAGCGAGGCATATTTATATGAGGGTGTAACCAATTCCCATTATTACTGTAAGATTCCGAACACAAAGTTTGAATTGTTTTACAGCCCTTCAGGTATGGCTACTCACCCCTCTCCTGGGGTGAAGATGGACTTGCCCAGCTCGGGTCACCCAATGCCACCCTACAGTTCTCGAAATATGAGGCTGCAATTTATTTTAATAACTATTTTATTCATTATTAATTATGTTTCAAACAAAATAGATAAAGCAATTAACCGAGAACGACAGCTTCGATGCATTTTTATGTTACTTTGCAGAATAAATGTAATACCAATACATTTTTTTAAAAATTTTATTTGTATATTTCAATAATTTTAAGTGCTTTTATATTTTGTAAATGGTAGTTATGGTATGCCAGTGTAACTGTTTCTTTTATTATTAGTGTTTTGTATTTTCTTGTCTGTTTCGTGTACTTTTGGGCTGAGCCCTTGGCAGGGCTACGCCAATTTCTTCAGTTGGTCTTCTAGTGCTGCTGGGGGTGGTCACACATCGTGTGACTCTGGGACTTCACCGTATTGTACCGAACTCCACGTTGCTTCAATAGTTATTTCTTCTATATGGACCTGACATACAACGGCGTCCTGCCCTCGATACTTTGCCACGCCGCACATCCACCGCATTAACCGCACTAGTGTAGCAGCAGTGCACTGCGAGTTCCAACATGTGTGCTGTGCATGTGTGTGAAAGTTCAGAACAGTGCAGCACAACCGCAAAACCTACTAACCCTCTGTCAAAGGGCGGACTAGGGTTCATAATGGCAGACCCAGCATATATATAATTTGTAAGGCAATTTCAAAGCAATTAATTAAAAGCAAAATAAAAACAAACAAGGTGTCTGAGTGCTGATATCATTTCAGTGTATTATTTATGTTTAATTGAAAATTCTTGTACTTTTCACTTTAGTTATTTCACCCACATTTTATGCCACCCACATTAACATTGGATTTTTTTTATGTGCAGTGTAATATTATGTATTTATTTATTCATGTTTTATGTGTTTAGTTTTGCGAGTGTTTTAGTTCAATGGAAAGTAATGCAGGGTCAGCCGGGTGCCGCCATAGTGCGCGCCTCATGAGCTCGCCAGATTCAGTCGCCCTCGAGTGTCTCTGGGTGCCTTCGTGTTTTCGCGCCATTCACCTTTAGCTGCAATAGTCTAATGTAATGTACCTGAATCTAATTTTTCTGCACGCAGAGATGCCACACCTTCTTCTCTGAGAATAGCATCACCTGGGGAAGTTTAATGCATCAATAATACACTCTCATGCACGAACATGTATTTTTCGCAGTTTAGCATATCTAGAGGGTTGCAGCCAGAGGCTATAAAGTGTTCCCCTAGAGTTATGAAAGTGTTTCTGTGCAAGAGTAATTACATTAATGTTTTCAGACTTTGTGTCTTTCATTTCAAGTTCTGACTTCGTGTGTTTCGGGGTACAGATCCCCTATAACCCGCCTTCGCCCAGTTTCACATAAATTACTTAACATACAGTATACTCAACTCAGAGCTTTTACATTTTAAGGTGTGTGGGTCAGCCAGAATAGGCTTACAGTATTTTCCATGTAAGTATCAGGAGCGAGGGGCTCTTCTAACATTTCACCAAGGGACTGCATACGTCTAGGCGAATGGCCCACTATACCCTGAGATCAACACTATCAGCAACAATTGGCACTGCCGGCCGACTGTGTCTGGCGCCTAGTCGGGAATCCAAATCCACAAACTACCAAACAATGTATTTCACCACCCCTCTAATTTTCCCTTAACTCAACACCACCCAGCCAACAGGTGTTAATTGTCGCCCTTCCATGTGATAATAATCATCATTCCTCATGTTTTTTGACCCAGATAATCTAGAAATTCCTGGCAGCAACCCTTTTTTTAAACATTTTTTCCACCTATTCTCATCCTCCCTCCTCCCAAAAGCATAAAAACATCAAGAGCACTTCAGGAGCAGTGTGAGCATTCTATGACAACACTCTGAGTGCAGCCAGATGCCAGAATGACACCCAGGGATGCCACACCACATGGTGTAAGAATATGCCAAAATCAGCTAGGCAACTGCCATTACATCAATGTTGCAGGGCAAGCGCAGTGCATCAGCCATAATGGGACCGCGAGGTATGAACGCCCCTCTTCCTCCAGCTACATGAACTATGCAGCAGAGCGGGCGGGTGTCACCCCCTTGTTTAAGCCCCAAAACACCAGTGGGGAAAATCGATCGACACAGCTAGCACTGCGCGCGGGCAGGTACACCCCCCTTTACCTACAGGCCATACACCCCACTAAGCAGGTGCAGGGAGGTCAGCCGTAAAGGGGTACACAATGACCTTGACACCCACCATCGGGTTCGGCTGCCTCACCGCGACTGTCAACAATGGCTGGGCTGACACATGTAGACGTCCCGATGCCTCTGTGTTGGTAATACTTGCGCCCCATCCCATAGGATGCAGTGGTCAAATACGAATTAGGCACAACATTATGCAAGTGCGCTCGTAAGACTAGCCCAACAAGCAACCACGCTGTGAACAACAAAATTCAAAGCTAGTGCTAATTGGAAATTTTGGGTAATATAGTCAAAAAATTGCTATCATTCAATTCCCAAACAACAAAATTTTGTGTGCTAGTTAACTGTGCACAGGCCAAGGTATCTCTACTCTACACTGTACTTTGAGCCTACAGCATTACCATTCAACATGCCTAACTGCGACAGAACTCGCGAAGGTACAAAACATGAATTTTCAGTGCTCACAGTGCCACAGCAATAACAATAAATTAAACACTTCTAGAGGGTCCAGAGATTTAATAATGTGCCCTGACTCCCATCCAACACAACATCCCCAATAAGTGTGTCCAGGAGACGAAATAAATTACATGTTGAAATGCAGGGTGGTGCAGTGCATATACACAGGCAATTTTTGTAGCATGGCGAGATACTGACAGTACAAGATGGCAAATTCATGTGTTGACAATGTACAGCAGCGGCCAAAACCAATCCGCAGCTGACATACAGCTATCAGGGCACATGTGGCATATGTAAACAATGCAGCGCAGTTCGCTCATTCCACACCCCGCAAGTCAGCCTTGACTTCGGCAACTCTTCCTCTCCTACCATTGGCCTCTTACATACTGCCACTCACCACCTACTTTCCCAAACCTGCCTTCCCCCACAGATGATTCCAGTGCTACCAACTCACGCAACACAATTTCCGTAACCAAACCCAGTGACACAATTTACCACACCCTACTTCGTTCCACCAATTGCGAGCACGTGGCCACAAAGTAGAGGAAGGCTACCACAAACCACTACAGCCATCCCAACCTATGCATCTGGACCGACCAGTGTTACCATGCCCTCGCTATTCCAGTCGATACCCACCTTTGCGAGAGCACCTATGAGGACCCATCTGCATTCGTGAGTGACTGTACAGCACGCATGCAACACTATGGGGTATGCATGGAGGAGTGGTCTAGCTGCATTGGAGTGCAACTCTCCGGATAAGAATGTTCCTGGTGGCTATCTATCAATCATTACGGTCTACAGCGGGAGGAGCCCCTCCATGCTTTCCAGTGCCACTTTGGAGGATCATTCATGTCACTTCAAGCACAGAGCAAACTAATGTTACAAGAGCAACAGCCAATGGAGAAACTAACCACATATATCACCAGAAAAGTACACTTTGTCAGACATTTCCACCCGCACCTGCCCGAGCACCAAGAAAACGAAGTGGTGGCAGAAATATTGCGCCCAGAGTACTGTGCCACGTTGGTACCTTTGCTTAATAGCAGCTTCGAAGAACTCTTCCACTCTGCGATAATCTTGGAGCAAATTACGTGCCAGCTGTGCTGCGAAAACGAAACGAGTGCCACACGATGGAGCCATGTGCAAAGACATGACAGTTTGAAGGGACAGGACACAGTGCAAAACAGTAACAGAAAATAGTCTTTCAATCAATAACAGGACAACAATTACAGTGCAGGAAGGAGTACTGAAATAATTTACCAGTGCAAATGACAACAAAAGCAATAGAGTAGCAGACAGTGCGTGAAAGAAAAACGTGAAGTGGGACAGAAGCCAACCACCGTTAACTCTGTGCCATTATTGTGATGATAAAGAATACTATTGGCACAGTGCATTCCCTAACAATCCCTACCTCAAACAAACAATCATGCAAACAGCAATCTCAGGAAACTAGAAGCAGTGGTAAAGGAGCCGGACGTTCCCGACATATCAGTCCCGGACAACATTAGCGACTTGACACCGCAACAAGCACAAATTAACCGGGCTAGTAGCAGACATTCACAGTTCATTCGCATTTTAGTGTTTATTTACGGTCATCATTGCCACGCAATAATAGACACGGATGCCTCACATAACTTCGTGCAGCCCAGTTTTGCACATACTCAGAAATCACTCCAGCTGCTCACGTAATACATTTAGCCAAAAACCAGCACACCAGCACCGCACTAGGTCAAGCCAAAGTGACAGTTTCCATAGATGACCTAAAAACAATAACCACAGCAGTTGTTACACTGGGCATTAAGAATGATGCAATCCTTGGTGTGCTGGGGCTTACTGAGCAAAATACCATAGTTGAACCCATAGCACAGCGTATCCATTTAGGCCTAAAGAATAAACGCACAGCATATATCCTCGACCGGTGACCATCCGATACAGTACCAGCTGTTTCATTAGCGGACTTTAACAACAACATACCGCCCGAACACCAGGCAGCTTTTCAACGGTTCCTTGACGAGCGCTGAGATGCGTTTGCAGAACACGACGCCCTTTGTCGAACCACAGTAGCTGCGAATGCCATACCGCTGGTGCAAGACAGGCCTAAATACGCTCTGCTACACAGTTATTTACCGCATCAAGTGCAAATTATTAAACAACAAATCCAAGAGATGTTGAATGACGATGTTATTGAACCAGCAAGCAGTGACTTCAGTTCCGCCATAACATTGCCACCTAAAAGAAACAGCATGTGAAGGCTTTGTGTAGAGTAGAAATATACCATAATTTTGAATTTTTTTTTTTTTTTGTTTTTTTAGAAAAGCCCCTAAACTTAATTATTACCCATATTTGTCTTTCCTCCTATTTTTCGGTTTTGGCTGTGGGCTTTGCTATTGGCGACATTAGGAAAAAAATAAATACAAAAATCTTTTCCTTGTAGTTTAAATTTAGATTTTGGTTAACAACGTCTTCATAGCATTACATGCTCGTTGTTTTCTTCTGCTCAGGAAGATTGCATGCTCTATGGGTTTGTTTGTAAATATATTTATATTTTTTCAACCAGCACAGACGAATTTTGCATTATGAAGATTATTGAGATTTATTCAATTTTTGTGGTATTCACTGGCTGCACAGGCTACGTCTCTAGACCAGGCGATTTCGCGCCGCATTAGATGAAGTGAAGTGAAGAACATGATTGTATTTAAGTGTATGTATTAGTATTTTTACAGGATATCAAAATAACGATTTACTTTGTTTCAATCTTTTGGTTATCATAAAAAAAGAGTATCAATGTTCATATAAAAAAAAGCGTGCTAAGTTTCCCATTCTGCTGCAATGAGCCGGTGCTATTCTGTCATTCTGATATGCATTTTGGTGCATACACTAAAGATGAGGTAGATGGTAATTGTTTAGAATCGCGACTTTTCCGAAAAGTGGGAAAACCATACTAGTAAATTGTGTACATCGACATTACATTAATCACAGAATATGAATTTCATGGGGCATCACGTTATTCATAGAATATATCATGGAATGCGATATACGGGACGGCTATGAAGCTCAGGAAAAGTGGGGTAAAACCCAGGTATTTGTATAGAATGACTTGGTAATTATCTAGTTTAGGGGCTTTTCTGAAAAACACAATAAAAATTTAAAATTATGATATATTTCTACTCTACTAATGATGCAGAACACGAATATACTAGGGGCATCGCTTTAAAATAAGTGCAACATATTTTAAAAAATTGAACAAGTTTGTGAGATGACTGTTTCTGACAGTTTGTTTACGTTTATGAACGAAACGTTTTATGCCAACAAAAGTTGTTTTAATGAATTCAGCATAGCTTACCTAGTTGATATTGAAGCGGCCGTAGTGTTAAAATAAGTAGAACATATTAAAAAAAACTTGCGAAATATGTTTGTTTGTGTCTATTAACGTCAGAGGAATTATACCAGCCCCCTACCTAGGTGAGTCAATTTACATTCTTTTGGTGTGTTTTACGGTTCCTTTAAATCCCTGCAATCCTACATTCGTATTTTAGTGTAAAACCCAAACATCCTAGGTTAGTGTAAAACCCAAACATCCTAGGTTAGTATAAAACCCAAACATCCTAGGTTAGTGTAAAACCCTACTATCCTAGGTTAGTTTAAAACCCTAACATCATAGGTTAGTGTAAAACCCAACAATCCTAGGTTAGTTTAAAAATGTAAAATAGTGATTCGCCCATCGTGGGGTTAGGTTTTGTTAGGTTAGGTGGGCACATATTACGAAATTAGTCGGACGTTAATGCCCCTAGTATATTCGTGTTCTGCATCATTAGTAGAGTAGAAATATATCGTAATTTTAAATTTTTATTGTGTTTTTCAGAAAAGCCCCTAAACTAGATAATTACCATGTTTTTTAATATGTTCTACTTATTTTACATGACCCCCTCTTAAATATGAACAAAGTAAGTNTACATGACCCCCTCTTAAATATGAACAAAGTAAGTTGTGCAGAACCCATTAATGCTACTTTTGTTGGTCTAGGACGTTTCGTTCAGAAAAACCCCTAAACTGCATAATTACCCATAAAATTCCTGAATTGTGTCTCTTACGACACGTCCATCAAAGCTGTCAATCACAATTGCACTTTTTTTTGTGACCTGCACGAACCGAAGATAAGCTATAGAATTCTTAATAAGCAGGAAAATAAACATAAGCACTTCCCTATTATTTAGTACACCTAACAATCAGCACAAAATACACCTTTTCCTACATTATATCGATACATTTCAAGCATGTCTATAATGCATGCCTTACCTCTTTTTTCGTGGTGTTTAATGTGGTTCATTCAGAGTTTCAATATGTTTCTTCTGAATATGCATCACCGTTGTTTTGCTTACAGCCACATAATTTGCAGCTCGTTCCGTTGCTTTAGAATGAGAACTGGAAGACATTTTTCATGAGCTAGATCACAGATTGACATTACTTATTATTTCTTTCTCTTTAATAATGTGAATCACCTTTCTTTTCCTACCAATTACATTTGGCTCCGTCGCTCGTTGCACACTACCAGCCTGCATATTTTGAACTGTTAGTAATGCAAAAAGTAAGATTGTATTCCTCACTGTAATGCATTTCGTTCTTCTACTTCCCATCGTCCCGCTTCTTCTCTTCGCTCCTCACCACAGCACTACCACGGCGGACTTAAATCCTAAATCCCAGCCAGTCACTGAAATGACCCAATAGGAGCATTGCATTTTCAAGCAATCGTGAACGCCCTTATTATTAAAGTACATAAAAAATGTTCCAAATTTGTCACACACACACACACGTACAGTGTCTTTACTTTTTAAATCTCAAGTGTTGTAGCTGGTTTCCACACGCCACAGTGGAACAGATCACTTACCTCCAGTCAATACTACTGCCATTTAACGTGGCTCTGGTCATGCAGAGGGAGGATGTAGCGCAGACCGAGAGAATGTCGCGGATGGAATCGCGGTGTCGCACCCAAGCAGAACACTTCCTTGACGCAAAATACTGACGAAAGTAAGATGATGGATACCAAGTCATTTACCAGGTTAACTCGGATGAGTACAAGTGTCTTAAAACAGGGGTGTGGCCGTCGACCACGTGGCGGCATCCCTCTACACTACCGCGTCGCGGTTGAGCAGGGCTTTTAGAGCCACCCCATATGCTCTTGCAGTACGAAACACACTTTAAGCGTGATAAGTGAATGACTGAAAGTTTACTCGTAGTGGGCCGGGTCCCGAAACACGTGAATTGGGTTCTCTTTAACGAAAGAGACAAGCATATGCTTAACTGCTTTATATGGAGAAGTTAGACACATTACAGTCTCACTTGTAGCACAGAGCGGAAATTAACAAGTCAAGCGGGTCTGGCGTCTAAGGCCCATCAGTAGCTGACGCGGTACTCAAAGAGTCAACAAAGGCGACGTCAATAAATAAAGGTGTAGTAAAATCTCTGGGGCGTGACGAGTTTGTGAAGACTGTGCCCTATCCCCAAGGAGTGAAGTAAGCGAGAGGTTCCGGTTGATTAAAACTATTTCTCTCTAACATGGTCAAAGCAAAAGTATGAAGTCCCCTGGGTACTCGAAATGCGACCTACGTCTGCTCCCGCTGGTACCAGACTGACTTGGCACAGAGAAGCTGTCGCGAATCTTGCTGCTGTCTGCCATACAAACAAAAGGGAAAATATTAATTTCTCCCACAACAAAAATACAGAGTCCTACTTATGCTAGATACATAAAATACTTAGCATGAAAAAGGACAATGATTGCAAGTTTGCTTTGTTTGTTAAAAATTTCCAAATCTTTTTAGCAAATTCCTAAATTACATGATAAAAATTTAACAAGAAATGCAAGTGCAGAAAATATTTGCAAGGATCTTAAAATTACGTGATATTATGTTTAAATCACAATAAGCCTTTAAATTAAACTTTTTATCATACATAAAATAAATTTGGTAATTATTGTTTTCCCAGATTTGGGGCAAATAGCCAGAACTGCAGCGGCCATTTCATTATTTTTTTTACTAAATGTTATGGAATGTTATAATGATATCCTACACATGAGGCTATTAAATTAACATTAAAAATTACGCTCTTAATTATGCAGTGTGCCAATTATTTGTGCAAAGGGTTTTCAGAAAAGCATGAGGCATTTTAGAGCAGCTAAATCCTCACATGTCCTTGCAGTTCTCTCTGAGATAACATTGTTCTTTTCACAAATCATAATGGGGAACACTGTGCCGTAGGCAAACATTTAAATAAATACAGCATGTAAAACTACCTCTTGTAAGTTTCATGGGATAGCTTTGATTATGGTGGTTCCGTCATGGATGTTGGCATGCACGGGTCGCGGGACCCATTCATTTTGTGAATGAAAGAACCATGCACCGTGCTTGTTTCGCATGTCTCCTCCATGCGTAGTGATGCGTTTGTGCAGTGCATCACGGTCGAGAGTCCACTTGCCATCGCAGACCACATCACTTTAATCACCACACATGCACACGCTCACAGCAGATTGACACTTTTGGTAGGTTAATCACATTTTGCATTTAAGCACATTTTCTTTGCTTTTGACGGTAACACAACTTGAGTGGTGAGTTTTCAACCTGCACTCAGCTTGTGAGCAGGACTACCGGTGCCTACTAATGACTGGCCAATTTGCCATTGGCGGTGCATGGAGCTAGAGTAACAGGATTCGCAGTTGTTTTTTTTTCTCTGAATGTAATAGAATTTAACTCTTCCCCTGGTGATTCTGAAGTTCAGCAACACCACATGTTCTGGCTAGGTTCTGTTGCATTATGCTGTCATGCAAATCTCAAAATGCATGTACCATAATACCTTTTTTTTTAGTTTAAATTTTAAGAATAATTTTTTTTTTTTTTGTAAAAAATAACCAAGTCACAAAAAAAATTTGTTGTATAGTATTAAATTGTGTGGAATTAAGTGACCAAAATTCACACTTTTCACATTCAGCTCTCCCTCCCTCTTATCATTTGGACCTTCGGAACTGTGAGTAATACCCATTGCAGTTCAATACTACAGGAAGCCTCGTGCCATTAACATTTTTGCTATAGGTGGCATAGGACATTTTACTGCTCTGTGTAACACATTGGAATAGCATGATTTATAGGCTCTTTCCTTGCACGAGTTCAACTTAGACATACAGCTGCAATAATAGATTCTGTAATGTTAGTACACGGAGCATAGACACAACTTCAAAATGGACAGTACGTTGCTGGTTTGAGCAGTATCTTGCTGTTGACCAGAGTCCCCAAGATGAGGACAGAAAAGAATGCCTGTCAGTGGTGGACAATGATGTTTTAAAGGCATGTGTGGAGGTAAATACATGTGCCACAATCGTTGACTTGCCTGACAGTTCAATGTTATAACTTCAACCATTCCTAGGGATCGACGACAAAAAGTGTGAAAATAAATTGGACTCTTTGGTACTGCATGAACTGATGCAAACAGCAGCAGTTGGACCCCTGCAATGACCTGTTGCTCCCTCATCGTAATGAACCCCTGCTCAGTAGTGTCGTGACAAATGATGAAAAGTATATTTGGTTTGATAATCGCAGCAAGCAAAGTGAACAGTACTTAAATGTTGGTGAAACCCCAAAAGACTTGTGAAACCAAGGTTGGCGCCACACAATGTTTTGCTGTTAATGTGAGGGGACAGCACTAAGTTTTATCCATTACAAGCTCTTTCCTCCTGCTGAACCTTGCATTGTAAGAAATTGTGTCAGTGGATCAAAATGCACCATCAATTTGACGCATTCTGCGTCCCTATATTTTTATTCGTCAGAAGACACACTCTGTCGAAACTCACAGGCGGACGACCGCAATAAATACTAAGGGTTTTGCAGACGTGCTGGAAGAATGATGCCAGGAAGGCGCAACCGCGCCTCGCAGCTGCAAGGCGTGCTACCAAATGTTCCTGCATGTGCAGGCGATATCCGGAGACAGCGGAAGACACACGTGCGCCGGCACAGCTGCGTTTTGCAGCTGCCAAGGGACGCCGAGATCACACCATCAGCTGCGTCTGTCCCAGGCTGGCTACCGCAATAAACCATGAGAGCTTTTGGCGAGTGGGCGGGAATAATAGCCACACAATATCCGGGGACAGCGGAAGGAACACGTGCGCCGAACCAAGAGGCTCCCAAGTGTTAACGCACGTGCAGAACAGAACAATAAACTTCCATGCCAGAGTCGAGGGGCGACACCGGGCCCACGTGCGGATAGATAGTGCACCGAACATGTGTTTACGACCAGGGGACCCACCAAGTAGCACGTGCAGGACGAAGCACTTAAACTTCTAGACCAGAATCGAGGGACAACGCCGGACCCACGTGCGCCGGAGTGCCGCACACGTGTTTTACAACCCAGGAGGACGCAGCAAGCAGCCCGGCCACGTGCAGAGGGGATGCTAGTTCAATATGGCGAACGAGCATACAAAAACGCGAGGAAAGGGGAGGAACGGATCAGTCAGACTTCGTCAAACGAGGAGAGCGGACCGGGAGCCGGGAGAAACGAGTTTGCGAGAATGCATCACTACGTCAACCTCAGTCGGAGGCTGTCAAGCGAGACGTGCGGAAGGAAGAGTCTGAGAAAACGGCAGTCGGCCGACGGGAATTGAGGAGTGCGGAGTGAATCCGGGACGAGACGCCAACGGCAGTCGGCCGTCGTCAATCGAGCAGTGCGGAGCCGATACGAGAGGAGGCGTCGAGACGCCAACCGGGAGGACCTGTCACAGCCCAGACGTCCCAGTCTGCCTACCGAGTGACGAAGTGGTCCAGAGGTCGCCGACCGAGAGAAGACCAGCGCCTCAAGTCAGATAAGTAAAGCCATACAGGAAGTGTGAAGAATCTTGCTCCCACACGACGCAAATCGCCGCGTCGAGCCATACGTAGCCTACGTAGCAAAAGGGGAGGGGAGAGTTGTCTCGTGTGTTCCTGTAGAAGTGACCCTGTTAAGCATAAATAAAACTGACTTAGGGTAACTTGAAAACAAGGTGAATTTATTTGGTAAATTGGACCTAGAGACAATAGTGTCGACATATTCCTGCACCCTAACACGGAGGGCTAGCATCAAGTGCTGGCGCCTTACGCCGAGAGCAGATTCCATACCTACTATACGCCATAGCAATAGGGAGGTATCAAGTTGCATAAAAAAGCAGCCATCATTAGTCAATAGAAAGGGTGCTGTGCTCTCGGTGGACAGTTCCAAAACCACTGTGGCAAAAATTATGAAACAGAATGAGAGTGGCTTAAGATATGAAGTACATACTTCCTCGACCAAGCAACATGAGACTACCATGTTTTAATGCATGTAATCACAAAAGTCATATCACACAAGGAAACTTTCTAGCTGCCAGTTCTGTATGCTTGTAACTAAAGAAACTGATATTCAAAATGGATACTCAATTGACATAATGTAAAATTAAATTGTACTTTACTGTATTGTAAAATATTTTAAATTACATTAAAATATTAAAACATTTCCCACCAATATTATATTCTATGCAAAGTGGGGAAAAAAAAGAATCCAAAAAATTGGTCCAAATTTCTAACACATGTTAACTCACGGAACTGTGTACTGGTGACCTTCAGGAAATACAGGACAACCATGACAGTATCCAGAAATCTACACATCATCTAGAAAAATCATCTACCTCAAGCCAGACCAGAAATTTTTGGTGGTATAAATTACCTACATTATTAGTGTCTTGAGACCTCAATCATTTGAACATCTAAAGAAACCATTGTCGCTGTGTGATGCAAAATGTCAAACTTTGATTAGCAGTGTAACCAATCAAATCTAATTATTATAATTGTGTCCTAGGATTTTTCGTAATGAATAATGGCAAGTATAAGGCTGCGTCCTGCGTAGGATGCAAGATGTACATGCCGGCGGCAGCACGTGTCAGCAGCACGTGTCAAGTGTCCTACATACAAGCTGCAATTCAGAGTGTAGTTTTATGCCAGTTTGCCTCAAGATGGTGTCCAAGAATGTTCAGGAAATTTCCTGTCAGAAAGCATTATCTGCAAATTTAAATTAATCACGTACCAGAAATAAGCACACAAGAAAAGAAACGCATGAATGAAATTTATTTTCAGAGACATTGTTTTGGTGAATTCCATCATTTATATTAACAGTTGCAGGAGTCTCCTAGTTTTTTGAGTACACGAGGATGTCAGTTATGATCATTTTTGTCCCTCATGTCCTACAACACCTGCCTTATTTCATAATCAACCAACTACAATCATTTCCACTATCCATTTTCAGTGCTGCTCTGACCCTAATGTCACCGATTCCTGTTGATGCACAAAGAATATTTAATTATTCGAGAACTTTCATTTTGACGCTCGTCGCAGCTAGTTGAGACTAGCGGATGTGTGCGTGCTTCACTCTGCAATCATGAAGGACACTGTCATTGCTCATAATGTATTTGAATTTTGATGCTTGAAGCTGACGCGCGAAATTGAATCCCTTGAAGGACATTGCTCAAGTCAAGCACTTCAGGCAAATCACAGAGGTCACAAGTGAATCACAACAGCTGGAAAACTAATCAGAAAATTCACGCATAATATGCTTAAGAATACTCTCAAAAGTACACAGCAATGCATTTTCAGTAATAAGAAAATTACGTACACAGTAAGCGCATAGCACACTTCTGTAACACAACACATACATTTAATGTAGGTAGTCAGATTTTTAAATGGGGAAAGTATAGAACCAATGGAGATGGGCCCATGATCTAACATCATGGGACTATATGACATATGCACTACTCTGCAATCTTCGCCTTGCAACCAGGCTGACTGTGTAACATCCAAGACGTATGCACCTAACCATGCATCAACGTGAAGTTCATTCGTAGAATGAACAACCAGCAGAGTCTGCACATGATGGACAAGTTGTCATTGCGAAAGTGAGACGTGTCTTCTTAATTTGTCTCTTGTGTGCAGGTGTGTGGAGGAAGCTGTTCCAAGATGCTGTCCCTAGCAAGTGTGCCGCGTCTTTCAGCACTTCAGGCATTGTAGATTCCTTCCACAGGTTCGCACAAACTTTGAAGAACTGCAACAACATTTTAGTTATGGCCGGTGCTGGACTAAGTACACCTAGTGGAATACCAGACTTCAGGTAAACATTACTGGAGTATGTAATTTTAATTACTACTTTTATAATGTTAATAGTGTGGATATCCACATATGTCACAAATGGACAAGTATTTTACAAACAAAAATTTGATCAGCTATTTTAATGATAAGCCCAACATATGTCATAGGTTTAGGAAAATTAGCTGCATGATGGGTAAAAAAAACTTTAATAAAGCCCATTATTAGCCTGTAAGACCTTCAAAAGTGATTGTGAAAAAAAAAACACCATCACAAAATTTGTCTGAAACTGTTTAATTACTTTGCAAAATGTTGGGTCTGTCTCGTTCATATCCGTTGTTGCACCTCTAATATTTCTGTGTATTGTACATGGATAATACCTCCTCCTCATGTAGTTTCAGCATGACATGATGAACAGCGCTGCACTGCAACACATGTGTTGCTATAGGCTTATTCAGCCAGTCTGAACTTGGAACATGCTGCAAAGTGATTACCTCATACCAGGAATATCCTTTGTTTCCCTATTCTCATTGCAGGGTTTTACTGCTCAAGCTAGTGGTGGCTTTAATAAATTTTTTCCCCATCATATTTATAATTTACTTGAATTATATTTATTTAAAAAAAATTCAAATGTGTGGTGATATTGTATGTTATGAACAAAGTTATCAGTTCAAATGCAGCTACAATCAGTCTTGCCCAAGTGGCTGTGTTTTGTTCGTATAAAAGACTTAAATTTTAATATGTTGAATGTTTTTTCCAAAGTATTTTCAGTACTACCAACAAAGTGCTGTTTATGGTCATGTACAGGTGGCGTATAGTGCTTACCGGTAAATACATAAGTACCGTACCTATTTATTTGTTTGTCTAAAATTGTTTTAATAGTTTTTAGTTTATAAGGATTTGAAGTTTCCTTCGTATGATAAAATAACATGCAATATGTGTTAAACTCCTTCGGTGGTGTTAGCATTTATTATTATTAATGAATATATTCACTACTTTTTATTATATAAAAAATGTGTAAAGCTTTTATTTTCCTCAGATGATTATGCCATTGTATATTGTGGACATAAGAGGTTTGTTAAAAAAAAAAGGTGACTTCAAATTTTGAGGTCTACGTACATTTGATTATCAATTTTTTTTTCTTATGTTGGTACACATGTCCCCAACGTATATTGACATTGTCAGCCATTTTGCATTGTTAGTTTGTTTTTGACAGATATAAAGGTTAGACGTGTTTTGGTGTGCTTGGCGATTTTTTGCTATCAAAAAAAATGGATCAAAGAATCTGTATTAAATTTTGTGTTAAAAATAAAATTAAGTGCTCCGACGCACTTAAAATGTTGACTGTGGCATTTGGCGAGTCTACTTTGAGCAAAAAAAAATGTTTATAGATGGTGCAAGCTATTCACAGAAGACCGAGAAGATGTTAATGACGATGCCCGCCCTGGACGCCCCAGCATGTCAACAACCGATGAAAACGTTGAAGCAGTGAAGAAAATTGTTATGGAGAATTGTCGAATCACTATTAGAGAAGTTGCTGAGGATGTCAGCATATCGGTTGGCTCATGCCATGCAATTTTTTCAGATGTTTTGGGCGTGAAACGTGTGGCAGCGAAGTTTGTTCCAAAATTGCTAAATTTTGATCAAAAGGACCGACGCATGAGCATCACTCAGAAGCTGTTGAATGACGTCAACGACGATCCAGATTTGCTCAAAAGGGTCATAACTGGTGACGAAACATGTGTATACGGTTATGACGTCGAAACCAAAGCCCAATCATCCCAATGGAAGCGGCCAGAAGAGCCAAGACCGAAAAAACCACACCAAGTTCGGTCAAATGTGAAGGTTTTGTTCACTGTTTTCTTCAACTACAATAGCGTGGTACATAGTAAGTTCTTGCCAAAAGGTCGTACGGACAATAAGGAATATTACCTTGAAGTTATGCGCCGTTTGCGTAAAGCAATACAAAGAAAACGCCCGGATTTGTGGCAAAACAATTCATGGCTTTTGCATCACGATAAGGCACCTACTCACACATTGTTGCTGGTTCGTGATTTTTTGGCCAAAAACACCACCATAATCATGCCTCAGGCACCGTATTCACCGGACTTGGCCCCCTGCGACTTTCCCCTGTTCCCGAAACTGAAGAGACCCATGATTTAGGAGATAAAGACCGCATCTCTGGAAGAGCTCAAGGCCATACCAAAAAGCGCATATCAGAAGTGCTTCGAGGATTGGAAAAAGTGCTGGCACAAGTGTTTTATATCTGAGGGGGATTACTTTGAAGGGGACAAAATAGGTACTGATGAATAAATAAATATTTATTGAAAAAAATAGAAAGTCACCTTTTTTTTTTTTTAACAAACCTCGTACATTGGTGCACTGGCATCTTATTCTGTCAAAAAAAAAAACTGACGTTATTCCTGAACAAGAAGTTACTAATATAACTTAAAGCCTACTTTCCTCAACATGGGTGCAATTAATTTTTAAACAAGTTCTTTAAAGCTGAGTTGGTGGGTATGACTTGACTTCTTTTTAAAAGCAATAACATTAAAAATTAAACCAGAAATGTATGCAAGAGTAGTGAGGCAATTACAAATACACACGTGCCTTACTCGAGACTTGAACCCAGAAAACCTCGTAATATAAGGTAGCGTGCAATGCACTGCATTATGGAGGTTGGATTCGGAGAATCAACTTCGGATTTAATCAGTCTAATGTTTTGAATGATAGGGTTTACTAACCTAAAATATTTGAAGGGCCGACATTTTGAAAATAAAAGATTGAGCAAAAAAAAATGTAAGTTTACATGGCTTTACGTATCGCTACTTGTGTGAAGAATTTAGTGCAAATCGGTGATGTTCCCTGAGATATGGCATGAAAAACTTTATAGTTTCTTATTTAATGCTATCGTACAAAATATCTAAAACAAGAGGTTCTATATAAATGCTTTTAATGTACATTTACTGTCTTCATAAAATTTTGGTTGAATTTGGTTAAACTGTTTAATCTATGTGGCAAACTTACCTAAATTATTTATGAAGCCACAATTTTGAACATTGTTGTCTCACCCATTTAAATCATGAAAGTTTACGTGGATTTCTGTAGCATTTGTGGTGTGCAAGATTTGGTGAGAATTGGTTGATTGGTCCTTGAGATATTGCATAAAACCTCTATAATTTTAATATGGCGATCTTCATAAATGGAGGACAAAAAGTAAAGCACATCCGATGATTGAATACTGACAATATAAAAAGTTAAATTAAAATGGATTTCACAGCCTTGTATATCATCCATCTTCCACTGTGTCTGGCCACCATTTCCTTTCTTGCATCCCCAGCTAAACATTGGTCAACACTTGTATCTCATGAGCCATGCAAACTTCTAAAGTCTGTTCCAGGGGATGCTCCAGCCCCTTGATTACCATTCTGCACAACACTTCTGAAGTCTGTTTTTGGAGACAACTGAAAACCTCGGAAATCACCCTGACCATCAAATTCTTCACTCTCTGCCCCTTCCTTACATGCTGCCCTGGACTCATCAGCTGCATTTGTTTCCTTGATGACTTGGTTCCTGTATATCTGGTTGTACCTTCTTCCTTATTTCCTTCTGAAGACTGTGGTTTGTCTATGGGCTTCCTTATCTGTCGTCCACCCACTTCAGCAAATGGAGGTGTACTTGCTCCCTGGCTGCCTGTGCTCTGGATTCCCAAGTGACTCGTCGCAGATGGTCGGCATGGCAAAATCAAATGTGTGCCCCCACTTTTACCTTATAAATATTTTGTCCTACCGCCTGAAGTATCGTCCCAGTATCCACCGACTCCTCTCTTCTCCGACACTTTGCACCAAAACTTTCCAGCCTTTTTAATACACCCTCTAGCGTCTGATTGCACTCCTGTATCGAGGGTACTGATATCAAGATACGCAACTATGCATGGAATCCCCTGTAGGATCTGCTCGATTGCTGCTTGGAAAGTGCTTGTCGCAGAAAACAATCCATATGGCATCCGCCTGTACCGATACAATCCCTTATGTGTATCAACAGTCAGTACCTCACGTACTTCTTCCCCTACTATATTCTGTACCATATAAAAAGGCCAATTTTTGACAGCTCGGCGAAAGTAGCACCACTGTTTACATCTGACTACGTATTCTTCCGCCATCAGCTGGTCCGCCAAGTCGGTGCTGTATTTTTTATCAACACACTATCAGCTAATCCACTTCTCATTGTACTGTAATGCTAAACAAATTTTAAGATATTTTAAGACTGACATCTGTCTAAAAAAATAAGTATGTTATAAAAGTAAAAATATAAAATGTTGCAAATAATTAAATATTTGCTAACTCTTTTTTAATTTGTCCGAGATAGTGAATTTGGGTTAACATTTGCGAGACTGTCTGTTTTATCTATTATCACACTTTGTATGTTCCCTTCACTTTGTTTATGAACCCCACATGCCACAAGTCCATAACATTCTGTCCCGTCTCTTGCACCTTCCTCTGCACAGTTTGTATCACACCTTGTTTAGCACTCAGACATTTACGAGCAAAATTTCCCACTTTACCGCAGTTATAACACCAATCCCTTGTAAACCGACAAACACCACTCTCTCTATTCTCCTCTTTACCTTTTTCCTGCTCTAGCTCCTGCCCTAGCTTGTCACGCGTTTATTCCATAACCTTACAAATTTCTTCTTTGTTAGGTATCGCAACTGTTGTCGACGTCTGGAACAACTTGTGTTGTTTTTCTGCCTGTTCCATCATAGTCGCCTTCTCGTAAGCTTCCTTGAAAGTGCATTCCTTCTCAATCAATTTCTGCTGTATGTGATGATTATAAAAGCCACTAACAAACCTGTCCGCAACACTCCTTTCAAAAATATACCAAAGTTACACATCAGCACTAACCTTTTTATTGCCACCGAATATTCAGCCACTTTCTCATCTTCTTTCTGTCTCCTGCTGTAGAAATTGAACCTCTCTGCCACAATGAAAGTTTTAGGTACATAGTGTTGCTTCAGAATATCTTGCAATTCTGCAAATATTTTCTTGCCCAGCTCATCTGGAGCACCCAAATCTCGTAGCAAGCAGAATGCATTTTTCCCGATTACGGACCAAAGCACCGACACATGCTTAGCCTCCGGCACCGAATTTATGTCTGTAGTGACTTAACTGCATCAGATATGATACAACATAGGAATTTTCATCGAATTCTGAGATTGACCCGAACATTGGCATCTTTTACATATCTAATTAACTTTTACAGCATAATCTTGACTTGTCACCACTGTTATGTTCCAGACATTACACCATCTTGGTCTATACTGTCTTGCCAACCTTCTCGCCTATATGTCTCTCCAATCGCAATACACTACACATAAAACATTTGTATGGTCGTCTTTTTGAAAATAAGCATCTTATCAAGTTCAATCACATCCATTTACTTGGCCTATCACATTATTACTTACCTGCCAAATTGGGTGAGAATTGGTTTAATAGTTTTTGAGAGATAATTTTCAATATTTATTTCTTAATTTGGTGTATTTTACTAGATGCTCTACCAGCATACAAAATTGGGTTTAAATCAGTTGAGTGGTTTCCAAAATATGGCGTATCAACCAAAATTTTAAAATGGCCACCATTTTGAGAGTGAGTTCCAGACGTGGTCAAAACTATATGTCAGGTGTCCTTACTTAGTATTATATGTGTACCAAGTTTGGTAAAATTCTGTTCATGCATTCAAAGATTGAAAAAAGGGGGGGGACACACATGCGCATACACTCACAAACAGACACGCAGATACAAAAGTGATCTCATAAGCCTTTCTTTCTTTGGGAAAGTAAGCTAAAAATGTGCACAATAATGACTATAAATACAAAATGTTTGTAACAGTATGCCAAGATTGCTTAGACAGCAAAAAGTCTAGATGTTTGTTAAGGTTGCTACCTCCAGTTTTTCTCCTCTGTTGTTCACTATAGTGTACATATGAGTTGCAGTGGTGTAGTGATCTGACCACTCTTCTCCCACCATGGCATAATAGGTTCAAACCAGGATTTTTGTGCAGTGGAAACATGGCAAGCGTTGCCAGTGACTGGTGGGTTTTCTCAAGTTCCTCCCATCCCCCCACCCCTCCTACGTTCCTTTCTGTTGCTGATCCGTTGCCACCCTATTTCAACCTCGTCAGCAGTGACTAACACAGCTGTAAGCACCACCAAAATCTTTCTCTTTCTTTTTTATCAGGTCTCCATGAATGCATATCACTACAGTCTTCTCTTCTTTCTTACTCTGTCAGTTGCACCGCCATCTCTAGTCTGTTGCACTAGGTCCCAAGTGACGTTACTGCCACAGATCTGTTAAACTCCATCACGCAGTGCTGACTAGATGTGATGTGGTCAGCATCATTCGACTACAGGGAATGGACACCCCAACAGCTAGGCGTTCTCTGAAGTTCGCCACTGAATTCTCATACCATGACGTGTAAGGTAGTCGTATAGCTGAAGCGCTATATACCGGTACTAGCCTGATGCCTGGTTGGAACCGTGCTGCGAGATCGCAAAGCTAGGCAAGGAGCGTGTGCAGCAGTAAAAGAAACTCTATATCCAGTACCTCAAATAGCACTTCATGGGGTTTGCAGTCTTTGTCATGCCATCCATTCACATCTTCCCAGAACTAAGCTCACCAAATGTTTGTATCCCTACGCCCTGCACGGGTACTATAGACTAACTGAGGGGAACATCNGCCCAGAACTAAGCTCACCAAATGTTTGTATCCCTACGCCCTGCACGGGTACTATAGACTAACTGAGGGGAACATCCATAAGATCACTACTCTTGTCAAAGTTCCTGCCCATCTAGCAGGTAACTGATGTGGACTTTGAGCTCGCACAGTACTCATCAAAATTCAAGAACCAGATGAGCCAAATTAGATTTAAACTGTAGGCCATCGTACGTATTTTAAACCCCGACATAGTAGAATGGGAGCACCAAACGCCATTTTTTCCCTTGCACTGTCATGCTAGGGTTACTTCCTCGTTTGCTGCATTATAAGTAATGTAATCATTCTTTTCACTGTGTGGATGTGCAGGTCACTATAAGTAATAGTAAAAGTCCAGCCAATCAGTGCACCTGAAAGCCATGGTGGTGTAGTGGTCAGTCGACGCAACTTCCCACAATGGCAAACTGGGTTCGGTTCCTGGCAGCATCACTACCGATTTTCACATGTTGGAAACGTGGCAGATGGCTTTTCTCAGGGCACTCTTGTTTCCCCCCACCATTGCATTCTGCCACTACTTTAATCATCACATCACCTGCATTGGTGCTAAAGAATGCGACCTGAGTAGATATTTCCCTCTCACTCACCAGGGCATCTGTTATGTCTAGTTTGAATCATGTTCAGTAAAAAAACACACTGACAGTAAATTACTGGCTGGGTAGGTGGGAAGTGCTTTCGTAGACCCTTTTACCAAGGCACCGCTGTTATCACGTTACAAGTGCCATGACACCTGTTTATTTATTAGTGTAGGTACACAAAACTCAATTAACTACTAGTGGTTATTAATATTAAAATATTCTGATAATTTTAGATTTTTAAATGGAAAAATACAATACATGTTTCATTCTGGTGGCACCTCGAAAGTATTTTCCTCTGGTGAAAACCACAGTTAGAAGAGTTTGTGACATTTTATTTTAAGAGATCTTCAATTAAAGAATGTTAATGGCCCCTCTTTGTCAACAGTAATATCAAATTCTTATTCATAGTTAAATTGCTTCAAATAATACTTGCAAGGGCCATAAATGCTTACATAATGTTTTAGTTGCACTATCATAAGTTATTACTTTACTTATTTTAAGCAAAAAATGTACATTTGTGAGTAATTGAAGTAGACATCTGCCTTAATGGTAAAATGGTGCTGTGGTTATCCTGTTGAATGGAATAGTGTTGAGTCAAGTATGACTGGAAGGTCATCAGACCTTGCACAGAATGGGGAAGAAACAAGATCTCAGTACATTTTATTATGGCCAGATCATTGACATATGGAGAACTCCATCTCCGAAGTTGTGCATGCACCGGGATTTCCACAGACCACCAAGTCAAAACTGCCGCCAGGGATGAATGTTGTGCCATACAACGTATCGATGACAGGGGTTGCTGTCAGTTAGCTTGGTTGGTAACAGCAGATGGACAGGCCACCATGCAGCAGATCACTCGCCAATTCAATCCTGGACAACAACCTGTGGGCAGCCGTACCATCCAGTACCATCTCCTCGCTATGGAGTACTAAAACCACCGCCCCACTGTGGTACCTCTGCTCACCGCAAGTCACAAGGCACAACAATTAACATGGGTGCAGAAACACCGCCTATGGGCTCTCGATGCATGGAAAAAGGTCGCCTGGCCAAATAAGTCGAAGTACTCATGGTGCATACTGATGGCAGGGTGCAAGTGCATCGCCAAGCATATGAAACAATGGATCCCTCGTTTCAGCAGGGTACAGTTCTGACCAGTGGTGGCACCCTCCTATGGATACTGTTTAAGTGGCAGATACTGCACCTGCAGCAAGACAATGCACTGGCCCACTGCTCCTGAATTGTGACTTAGAGGTTGGATGTACACTCCGCAGACCTGAAATTGCTGGTCTGGTCCCTGAGGTCACCTAACCTCAATCCTGTCGAATATTTCCATCAGGGATGCTGTGAGAGGGATGTGCACGTCGTGGTTCCTTTTCCGACTAAACTCCGTGCATTGTGGGAGTCTGTGCAACGGCGATGGACCAGTATGGCTCCCAAACACTTGTGGAGTCCATGCCATGCCACATCACTGCCGTTATGAAGACTACTAGGCAGGTATCTCTCATTCATCTGATCATGAGTGTACGTTATCACTATCAGTGCATTTTGCTCTCTGGGAATATTTATTCATATTAACGTTGATACCAGTATTCATTTTATTTTTGCATCATTTCATTTTTTTATTTCTCACAGATCACCAGGGAGTGGACTATATGACAATTTGTCAAAATATAAGCTGCCTTATCCTGAAGCTATATTTGATATTGACTACTTTGCAATGGATCCTCGCCCGTTTATGATGATGGCCTGTGAACTGTACCCTGGTGTGAAATATCGTCCAAATCTTGGCCATTATTTTGTAACGTTACTACAGAGAGAAAATAAACTGCTAAGAATGTACACTCAAAACATAGATGGATTGGAGAGAAGTAAGTATATTGAAGAACTTGGTGTGTGGTGCGATGTTGTTTTTAATTTCCCAGTTATATCTTAGTGGGAGAAGAATATAAGTTCTGCATATGTAAATTTAGTAGTACAGTATTATAGTAATATTAATTTAATGGCATTTGTGGTTTTAGTCAGAATATGACATTGTAAAGTATACCAATATGTTTTGTTGCAGTTAGCGGGCTGCCCCCAGAAAAATTAGTGGAAGCTCACGGAAGTTTTAGTACAGCCTCGTGTATTTCATGTAAGCACAGCCATAATCCAGATAAAGTCAGGGAACTGATTTTAAGAGAAGAGATAGTGCGATGTGAACGAGCCAATTGTAAAGTAAGATTGTGTTGGTGATAGTGCATAATTGTTTTATAGGCTATTCACGGTAAAGTGAGCACTTGAAAGCCGTCTCATTTGGAATAAGAGTCGATAAATGTATTTTATTTTAGTCTTAGATGTTAACTTCCGAGTGCGGTGAAATACACACACTGTATTTATTATTATAGCAATATTTCTTTTAATACATGGTTAAAGGATTAAAAAAATGGCTGAAAGGAAAAAGTAACTAGGGCCTCAAAAGGGCTCACTTTACCGTGAACATCCTATACTATAATTTAAATGTTACTGTATGTCAGAATCTATGTTTATCATCAAAGTACAGAAATTGATTTATGTTACAAACACAGCAGAGTAATGGAAAACTGCAAAGTCAGTGTGTTAATACGCTGCCTTATAGGGAAGTGTAAATGGATTGCAGAGTGTATCTAACGAAACAAGTTTAAGTAATTAAAGTTTTCTTGATACATAAATATCAAACAAATGAGAGTAAGCTTATATACCATGATTCAACTCCATCCAGAGTTTCAGAAATGTATTGTAAAAAAAAAACTATTACACGTACAGCAAAAATATGCATATCAGTACATTCAGAATGTTTCCAAGAGCTTATCAACCCTACAGGTGCTCAATATGTGCGCCCCTAGTGATGCAGCAGACATCAATCCTGTAATCAAGTTCCTGCCACACTCATCCCAACATGTCATGGTCGACATCAATGACTGCATGCATTATCCTTTCTTGCAGTTGTGCTAAGTCATTTGGCAAAGGGGCACGAGCACACGATCTTTGATGTAACCCCATAAGAAAAAAATCACATGGNCATTTGGCAAAGGGGCACGAGCACACGATCTTTGATGTAACCCCATAAGAAAAAAATCACATGGGGTTAAGTCGGGCGAGTGTGGAGGCCACAGAAGACAAGGAGTCATATGGTGAAGCACGCCCTATCCAACAACTAGGCAGTTCAGCATTAAGGCAAGCACAAACTTCCCTACAGGAATGTGGAGCCTCATTTAGCAGTAACTCTTAATGAAATATTAAATAGTATGTGCAGACACATAACACTTCAGACATGTAGGCAAAGACATAAATTTTCATATAATTTGTATGAAAATGCACTTAAAAACAGTAAAATTCCCTTGAAAATAAAACCTCAAACTACTTACTACAACTACACAAAGCATAAGTCTCGCATTGTGAGTGGAAGAAAATGTATTTTATTTGCAGAAATAATTACGTCTACATGAGCTGCCTTCTCCACCATCAGTACTGCACAAGTATCATCTCCTATGGGTATGGTACAGCAATTGCAATGAACTGTTCTACATGTGCACAATAATTATTTTTTTAACAGTTTTGAACTTCAAAATTATTTTATTTTAATTAATCAGCTTAGAAAAATCACTGTCGTTAAAGAAATTAAATTTACTGTGAGATATCTGTAAAACTCAATCACCTCACTTCAAATCTAGAAGCAATCCATTTTCGGCCTCTTCTGCATCATGCCCCACATATTTAAGCACTAGTGTCTCTCAAAACAACTTTCTATCCTCAGGAGCGGGTAACAGGTGTTGAGGAATTTCGATAGCAGATTTAAGAAGGTTGGTGTTAGGATAAATGGGATAATA
Source organism: Clitarchus hookeri (assembly GCA_002778355.1). Taxonomy (NCBI): domain Eukaryota; kingdom Metazoa; phylum Arthropoda; class Insecta; order Phasmatodea; family Phasmatidae; genus Clitarchus; species Clitarchus hookeri. The sequence goes on along the minus strand of NQII01002495.1, from coordinate 64,347 downwards.
AGGGAGTCAACTCGGTTGTGCAGACTCTTCTCTAGGGGCGGGGGTGGGCCGTTCGCTCGCGTGGCTGCTCCTGAACTCGCCCCGCGCCAAAGAAGTTGTATTGTTGTAAGGGTATTCCTGTATGCCTGCCTAGTGAGGATGTAGGCCACCTCATATGCTGCTAATTCCCAGGTGAGATTGTTACAGCCATCTCACATGCTGATAGANTAAGGGTATTCCTGTATGCCTGCCTACTGAGGATGTAGGCCACCTCATATGCTGCTAATTCCCAGGTGAGATTGTTACAGCCATCTCACATGCTGATAGAATTTACATTATAATCCATTCACGGTATCTTCGATACTTTTGAAAAGAACCTTTGAAAAATCACCCTAGGAGTTACNACTGCACCTGCAGCAAGACAATGCACTGGCCCACTGCTCCTGAATTGTGACTTAGAGGTTGGATGTACACTCCGCAGACCTGAAATTGCTGGTCTGGTCCCTGAGGTCACCTAACCTCAATCCTGTCGAATATTTCCATCAGGGATGCTGTGAGAGGGATGTGCACGTCGTGGTTCCTTTTCCGACTAAACTCCGTGCATTGTGGGAGTCTGTGCAACGGCGATGGACCAGTATGGCTCCCAAACACTTGTGGAGTCCATGCCATGCCACATCACTGCCGTTATGAAGACTACTAGGCAGGTATCTCTCATTCATCTGATCATGAGTGTACGTTATCATTATCAGTGCATTTTGCTCTCTGGGAATATTTATTCATATTAACGTTGATACCAGTATTCATTTTATTTTTGCATCATTTCATTTTTTTATTTCTCACAGATCACCAGGGAGTGGACTATATGACAATTTGTCAAAATATAAGCTGCCTTATCCTGAAGCTATATTTGATATTGACTACTTTGCAATGGATCCTCGCCCGTTTATGATGATGGCCTGTGAACTGTACCCTGGTGTGAAATATCGTCCAAATCTTGGCCATTATTTTGTAACGTTACTACAGAGAGAAAATAAACTGCTAAGAATGTACACTCAAAACATAGATGGATTGGAGAGAAGTAAGTATATTGAAGAACTTGGTGTGTGGTGCGATGTTGTTTTTAATTTCCCAGTTATATCTTAGTGGGAGAAGAATATAAGTTCTGCATATGTAAATTTAGTAGTACAGTATTATAGTAATATTAATTTAATGGCATTTGTGGTTTTAGTCAGAATATGACATTGTAAAGTATACCAATATGTTTTGTTGCAGTTAGCGGGCTGCCCCCAGAAAAATTAGTGGAAGCTCACGGAAGTTTTAGTACAGCCTCGTGTATTTCATGTAAGCACAGCCATAATCCAGATAAAGTCAGGGAACTGATTTTAAGAGAAGAGATAGTGCGATGTGAACGAGCCAATTGTAAAGTAAGATTGTGTTGGTGATAGTGCATAATTGTTTTATAGGCTATTCACGGTAAAGTGAGCACTTGAAAGCCGTCTCATTTGGAATAAGAGTCGATAAATGTATTTTATTTTAGTCTTAGATGTTAACTTCCGAGTGCGGTGAAATACACACACTGTATTTATTATTATAGCAATATTTCTTTTAAAACATGGTTAAAGGATTAAAAAAATGGCTGAAAGGAAAACGTAACTAGGGCCTCAAAAGGGCTCACTTTACCGTGAACATCCTATACTATAATTTAAATGTTACTGTATGTCAGAATCTATGTTTATCATCAAAGTACAGAAATTGATTTATGTTACAAACACAGCAGAGTAATGGAAAACTGCAAAGTCAGTGTGTTAATACGCTGCCTTATAGGGAAGTGTAAATGGATTGCAGAGTGTATCTAACGAAACAAGTTTAAGTAATTAAAGTTTTCTTGATACATAAANTAGGGAAGTGTAAATGGATTGCAGAGTGTATCTAACGAAACAAGTTTAAGTAATTAAAGTTTTCTTGATACATAAATATCAAACAAATGAGAGTAAGCTTATATACCATGATTCAACTCCATCCAGAGTTTCAGAAATGTATTGTAAAAAAAAAANCAAACAAATGAGAGTAAGCTTATATACCATGATTCAACTCCATCCAGAGTTTCAGAAATGTATTGTAAAAAAAAAACTATTACACGTACAGCAAAAATATGCATATCAGTACATTCAGAATGTTTCCAAGAGCTTATCAACCCTACAGGTGCTCAATATGTGCGCCCCTAGTGACGCAGCAGACATCAATCCTGTAATCAAGTTCCTGCCACACTCATCCCAACATGTCATGGTTGATATCAATGACTGCATGCATTATCCTTTCTTGCAATTGTGCTAAGTCATTTGGCAAAGGGGCACGAGCACACGATCTTTGATGTAACCCCATAAGAAAAAAATCACATGGGGTTAAGTCGGGTGAGTGTGGAGGCCACAGAAGACAAGGAGTCATCTGGTGAAGCACGCCCTATCCAACAACCAGGCAGTTCAGCATTAAGGCAAGCACAAACTTCCCTACAGGAATGTGGAGCCTCATTTAGCAGTAACCCTTAATGAAATATTAAATAGTATGTGCAGACACATAACACTTCAGACGTGTAGGCAAAGACATAAATTTTCATATAATTTGTATGAAAATGCACTTAAAAACGGTAAAATTCCCTTGAAAATAAAACCTCAAACTACTTGCTACAACTACACAAAGCATAAGTCTCACATTGTGAGTGGAAGAAAATGTATTTTATTTGCAGAAATAATTACGTCTACATGAGCTGCCTTCTCCACCATCAGTACTGCACAAGTATCATCTCCTATGGGTATGGTACCGCAATTGCAATGAACTGTTCTACATGTGCACAATAATAATTTTTTTAACAGTTTTGAACTTTAAAATTATTTTATTTTAATTAATCAGCTTAGAAAAATCACTGTCAAAGAAATTAAATTTACTGTGAGATATCTGTAAAACTCAATCACCTCACTTCAAATCTAGAAGCAATCCATTTTCTGCCTCTTCTGCATCATGCCCCACATATTTAAGCACTAGTGCCTCTCAAAACAACTTTCTATCCTCAGGAGTGGGTAACAGGTGTTGAGGAATTTCGATAGCAGATTTAAGAAGGTTGGTGTTAGGATAAATGGGATAATAAGGGAGTCAACTCGGTTGTGCAGACTCTTCTCTAGGGGCGGGGGTGGGCCGTTCGCTCGCGTGGCTGCTCCTGAACTCGCCCCGCGCCAAAGAAGTTGTATTGTTGTAAGGGTATTCCTGTATGCCTGCCTAGTGAGGATGTAGGCCACCTCATATGCTGCTAATTCCCAGGTGAGATTGTTACAGCCATCTCACGTGCTGATAGAATTTACATTACCAACAATCACAACACTTATGGGGTGCAGTGGTTCAGTGGGTAGATGACAGTTAAGCTGCCAACAATAAAATAAAACACCATTTGTAGCATAGGTTCTTTTACTTAGTGCAGTAACCCTCCTTACATGATTCCCNAAAACACCATTTGTAGCATAGGTTCTTTTACTTAGTGCAGTAACCCTCCTTACATGATTCCCAACGATTACGGTGCGTTGGTAACCGATGCTGTATAAATACAGCATGCGTCCGATAAACAGATTACATGTTGAATACGGTCCTGACGCTTTTGAACTGGCGGGACGTGGGGGTGGTGCTGCCTCTGGGTGGGAGAATTAAATAAGGGTTCCATAATAAAGAATTATTATTGAAGCTACATGGTGATTGGTGCAAAAACAGTGAAGACCCAGAGGCGCNTAAGGGTTCCATAATAAAGAATTATTATTGAAGCTACATGGTGATTGGTGCAAAAACAGTGAAGACCCAGAGGCGCGCAACGCGTGACCACTTCCTACTGCGCTCGAAGACCAGCTGAAGAAAATGGCGGAGCCCCGCCAGGAACTCACCCCAAAAGCGCAGGAGAGAGACACAAAAATACAAAATGCTAATAAGAAAAGAAACAATAAACTAATATAACTTGACCCTCAATTATAAAACATATAAGCACCTACTAATTGATTTACATAAACATATGGATGAAAAATNAGCACCTACTAATTGATTTACATAAACATATGGATGAAAAATATATTGGCACTACATTTACTGTGCAATGTTTTTTAGAAATGCTTCGAAGCTGTCTTTCCCAGTCCATTGCTTTATTTATTTTGTTAGAAACACAATTAACACTGCAATAAAGAATTTACAAAATAATTACACACTCTGATTTGTAAGAGAGTAAAATGACATAGGGTGGCTCGAGCTCGGCAAGTCCACTTTCACCCTAGGAGGGGTGTGGGTAGCCATGCCTGAATGGCTATAAAACAATAAAAGCTGTTTGCCAAAACTCTTTGGGCTGAATTTGAAAGTGATATGTTAAGAAGAAAAATTTCCTTGATGTTAGGTCCCACTCACACTACCCACACATGCACACATGGGGACGTAGCACGTGTAGAGGGGGCGCACGAAGGGGGTTGCTGGANGAGGGGGCGCACGAAGAGGGTTGCTGGAACTGGAGCCGTTGTTGCCCCCTCGCTGCATTCATTTCCCCGGTGGCAACTTTACTGGAGGGATTGTTTGGTGATAGTGGTCTGTCCGAATTATTATACTCTCAAAAATTGCCTCTTGAGGACATTAACGTGGGACGGTCACCTGACTCCAGCAGTGCCTCGGATGCCCTGCAGATAGGGTGCACTCTCAGCACACCACGCCGAGGCAGGAGTCGTGGAGGTGTAACCGCCACGTTCGGGCGAACTCCCCCCAGTAGAGGGCACATCACAGCTTGTAGCGGAACAAACTGGCCAAGGGAGGAGGGACGTGGCACGTGTCAACCATAACCATTCTTTGATATTATTGTTAATATTCCATTGTTAATGCATATTGTGGTCTCTCTTTAACGTAACAGAAGTGTACATCAAGTGGTTTTACATGTGTGTCATTATCAAAATGTGTTAATTTTATGATTATTTATATCATCACTCCTAACTGCATGAATGTTATCAGTGATTAATCTGTAAAAACAAAAAATCTAATTGTTCTTCATCTTATGAACAGCAAAGTGGAGGTCAGAGCATGGCACAAAATGGGTGAAACTCCTGTATGTGTTGCAAGCAGGCTGAAGGCTCAAATATTTTTGACAACAAAACTGTGAAAAAACTTGTGCCTGAGATGTTTGGAAGGTGGACAGAGCATCACTGCCGGTCCCAAGACCAGTCGAAGGAAAACATTACAGATGTGTGGCTGTGGGAACCAAGGACCATCTCAGAATAGGACAGATGATGCATGCTAAAACCAAGAGTTGGATAGCTAAAAACATAGTAAGGATTTGAACTGGGAGCATCAGATATCATGTAATACTGATGGAACTCAATAGCATTAAAGTGTGTGTTTGTTGCCTGTTCGAAAATTAATTTTTAAAAAGTAATAAGCCAGCATGGTTCATACATATTAATGCATATTATAGTGTGTCCCATAACATTTCAGGGCATAGAAAGGCATAGCAACAATGATAGGCAAGAAATACAAAAACAAGATAATTGAGCACAATTATATACGTATATCCGAAAGAATCATATTAGTGAAGCTTGCTATAAATACTAAGCCAATAAATATGTATAGTGTCTATTTATGCACCTGAAAACATATAATTGCTCAACAAAAAAAATGTATCTTTGAAAGAGTGTTCTGGTCATTGCCCTAGTCTCTCTCAGCAAGACTCATGGTGTGGGAAGTCTTCTAGATTGGGCCAGCAAGACTACTTAAGCATGGGGTGGGCAAAGGCAGCGAAGTGACAGACCAGCAGCACGATGAGTGGCAACACGTGATCAGCAAGAGTGACGTCTGTGGACTGCGAGCATCGGTACAGTGAAGAGAGAGACTGATGGGTGGGACTATCGAAATGGATGCGAGAGTGAAGACATTTGGAATGATGACAATAGACAGTTTATGGGTACCAAGTGGTTCGGAGTCCGCTGTAATTTATCGGCAGTTTATGTTGATCTTTTGCCTTTGCGCTCATAGACATGCGTCATAAAACTTTGACTTTAACTAGAGAAAGAACAAAAGTCAATATCTGTGTTAAAAAGGTCAATGTCATTTTAATGTGTTAGGACACTTGAACTCTTGTGATTTAAACTATATTCGTTAGTCTTCAGAACAATTGCAATGTTTTTTTTTTTTCTTCAAAATGATTGCAATATTGACTTTGCTTAAATGATCTGAACTGAAGGCTCAATAACTGAGTCGGACATGAAAATATATGCAAAACAATCTTCTGAGAATAGTATTATACTTACATTCAACAAAAATGTTGGTAATTAATATAAATTAATTTTTTCTAGGGACTTGTCAAACCTGACATTGTGTTTTTTGGAGAAAGGCTACCAGATAATTTCTGGCAGTACGAAGGTGATGCATTTCAAGCTGACTGCTTGATTGTTATTGGAACATCTTTGGAGGTAAGCATTATATTAAAAAAATAATCATTTGTAATAAAATTATTTTGCTAATGAAAAACAACACAGCAATAACATACATTTAGTTTTCATGCTCATGACTGATTTTGTGGCAACTGTCATGGCTATTGTTGTACTGTAATATTTTGGAGCTCTTCAGTGTGGCAAACAATGCTTTACAAAAAGGCACCAGTACTATACTAGATGTTTCTTACCATGATAGTTATTTATAACTAAAGGTATCAGCAGTGACATAGCATCATAAAATACTCAGGTGCGTGGTGTTCCCTGGGGGGAAAATTTTTTTTTATTTTATAAATCTACCTTTTTAAGGTGCAAACAGGGTGTTAACTTTTTGCCACATTATAAGTGGTGCANTTTTTTTTATTTTATAAATCTACCTTTTTAAGGTGCAAACAGGGTGTTAACTTTTTGCCACATTATAAGTGGTGCACAATGCCATCAGCCAAGTCTGTCCCCTCTGTTACAATGTCTCATTTATTATTTAGTAATTACTTTATTAACACCTCTTGATAGGAACATACACTTATTCACGAGACTTACACACATCATCCTTTGTGTCTCATAGACTACATTCTCACTCACTACTTCTTAAACAGGTGTACCTACTGCAACAGCGCCTTCTTAATGAGGTTAGTTACTCTTTGTACAGATGGTTTCTTTACAATTACCGATCTACCACTTCGCGTAACACAGTTGTCACTCAACTGTGACTTTGGTATCTGTTCAGCTTTACCNTTACAATTACCGATCTACCACTTCGCGTAACACAGTTGTCACTCAACTGTGACTTTGGTATCTGTTCAGCTTTACCATGTTTGTCGTTCATACCGCTAACACTTTTACTTCTTCTAATAACGTAGTCTTAAGCCAATCCAAAACCTTTGAAGCTAGTCTCTGCCACCTATATTCTCCTTACCCCCCTCTTTTGGGACTCCCAGAGTTGTGACTGACTTCATTATGAACAGAGTCGTGTGCCGTGTCTGCCACTTCGGTTCCTAACTTTTCTACCTGGCTAGCTGAACTGTATATGAACTCATCTGGAACATGATAATATGCTTCACCCTCAACTACACTGGAATGTCTCAGGTTGCTAGTGTGATAACCACACCTTAAATTCCTTTTGAAATGCCAGGCCAGTAGAACAACTGTTTGGGACCTAGCTTGTGTTCTCTCAATACTGCAATGGCCTTCATGCACCAACTTTAATACATGTGGGGACTACTATCATGTGTCCAAGGAACACAATTCTATCCTGGACATGAAGGTCATCTTTAAGGCTGTAATATGGTTTACATTCAACAGGCACTTTGCTGGAGCGTGGCCAGCCCCTATAGTAAATCGCTACTACAGCTTTAAGTTCAGAGTCCTTATGCAAGCTCTGTCTCTCTACTCATGGGTAGATGTGCACTGACTAGGTGAACAATTTCTAACATTTCAGGGTCTTCACTTGTTTCTTTAAGATATGAACGAGACAACATGTCTGCAAAAATGTAATTACTTGTCAGGAACATAGTAAACATTTAGCGAATACTTCAGGGGCTTCAACCTTAGCCTCTGAAGCCTGACTGACCCAATCTTTGAAATGTTCTCGCGTAGTCAATCAGAGACGAGATCTGGAAGACTCGGAGAAAAACCCCTCGCATGGAATGCAAGAGCATGAAGTAGAGGAGAGATTAGGGTGGAAAGCAAGAGCATGAAGTAGGGACCAGTCGGGGCATTGGGGCAGGGATTTGGGAAGAATCTGAGAAAAACCCCCTTGCATTGAATGCAAGAGCATGAAGTAGGGAACAATATGGCCATTGGTACTGGTTGACAAAATGACCACTATCGAAAAGGAACGCAAGAGCAGAAGGTTTGACTCGTGACATTATCCAAGATGGCCACCACAAATTGCAGAGTCCCCCACCCCACGCCCCTGTGCTACAATTCACTATTTCTAACTACTTGTATGAATACTTTACAACTGGTTGGTGGACATCTTTTAATGGCTGGGTCTTGGGGTTTGAATCTCAAGTAAGGTGTGGGGATACATCATTTTTAGTAATAAATTAGGGTGAGTCATATGCAAGCAGTTTTCCCAACTTTGCCAAAAGACAGAAAAGTAGGAGCATTAATATGTCTAATTTTGATTAAAATTTATAAAAGGACAGGAATTTAAGTACTCACAATCTAGTACCTGTTGACACGAACACACACAAACGACTACACAAGTACTAGATTGCGAGTACTTAAATCCTGCCCTTTTATATATATTTGGTAGCGTAGCGGTCTACTTGTAACCTTAACTCAAATGTTTGGAATAAAATCTTTTTCCCCTTCTGCTCTCTGTGTGTACACATAAGGAAAATCATTGTCTCCAGCGCAAATTAAGCTTAATAAGTAAGTAAAGAAATTTGGGCAGCTCTTAACATCAAATTCTTGAGTCGATGAGGGTGAAGCGAGGCGAGATGGAGCAGCACCAGAATGAAAGGGTGGGGCAAATGGCAGATCCCTGAGAAAACCTGCCAATCAGCAGTATTTTTCTAAATTCAATGACTTAAGTGCAAAGCAAATGATACTACATTTTCAATCCACAAAATGGCAAGCCCTCATATTATTTATTCTTGAAGTGTGCCAGTCGTGTGCTCAATTCAGTTAAGAATTACCAGTATCAAGTTCGAAGTCTCAATTCAAAACATACGTCATTTAAGCAGTACTCAAAACATATTTAAGTGGAGCACAGTTCTATATACTGCTACGAGCTATGCTGTCAAAATGGAGCAAAGAAATGAAACGCATGCAAGATTTAGTGTAGTTTATTTTTTATTTTTGTGCGCAAGCATTCATGTATACAAGCATGTGGTGAGATTATTCTGTGGGAGGATCATTACACGCGTGCATGCATATGAACATGCACATTTAATTCTTTTACTTATCAAATGTGAAATTTTAAACTGTTCAGGTGTATACTTTATGCGGTACAATACGCTAAACATTATAATAAACTCCATAATTAAAATTAATTATTTTATAATGTGCAACAANTTTATGCGGTACAATACGCTAAACATTATAATAAACTCCATAATTAAAATTAATTATTTTATAATGTGCAACAACATTATAAGCAGTTTATACATACGCTTGCTGTGGCGGGATGTAGCCTACAAATATTACAACTGTGCTATATGTACTATTATAACATGAAAGTTTAATTTCATGCATCTTAGTTCATTTGTAAATTTTTCAATATTGTATACTNTATATGTACTATTATTACATGAAAGTTTAATTTCATGCATCTTAGTTCATTTGTAAATTTTTCAATATTGTATACTCTACATAAGCGACAGATTTGTGTGATGCTGAACGGCTGTCTTCAGCACCAGTGAGACTAAAGGTAAATGGTAAAGGAGCAGCGTTGGAATGCAATGGCAGAGGAAACAGAGGTATCCCAAGAAAACCAACCGGACAATGCACATGTCTACCGCATGCAAAAATTTGGGGTGACCTAGACATTATTATTACATGAATATTTTACCTGATTACAGATCAGTTGTCATATTTATTTGCAAGAATGACTTTTTTTGAAATCACTTTGATCAGACTGCTATAAAAGTTTTGTACAGTTTGCATTTCTTCACATGCACCGCACACACANCGCGCGCACACACACACACACAGGATATTTTTCAATTTGACAGTAACACCAATTGTGATCATCTTTGCTATTGTTATGCACTGAATACACACGTGCTGGGAAACCAGCACATGCTGTCAATAACCTTCTAACCTTGCCAGGCTCGTGTAGATCACACAGATGAACTGCTTGCATGTTCAGTACATGTCCAATATTTGTTCATACCTAAATGCATACATCACTGCAGTGGACATTTTGATACGTCAGGAGATATTTTCGCCATCTTAATACTGTGGACAAATGTAATTTTTGTAATACTCTTCCAAAATCAAATACATGTGNAGGAGATATTTTCGCCATCTTAATACTGTGGACAAATGTAATTTTTGTAATACTCTTCCAAAATCAAATACATGTGCCGCTTCAAAACACTTCAACATGCAAACATTTTTTCCCTTTATTTCACTAGTACGCAAGTCCTTGATAAACAGACTTATTTATGACCACTACCACTCGCTTCCTTTAATTTGCACAGCACATGTAAACTTGCTTTAACGGACGNTAACAGACTTATTTATGACCACTACCACTCGCTTCCTTTAATTTGCACAGCACATGTAAACTTGCTTTAACGGACGTATGTGCGCCACTAGCAGGCAGGAATCGCATTCCTGGGAATATTTTTCCAAGCACTGCTTTGTGTAAACATGTGCAGCATTTTTCTGAACATGCGACAATGCACTTTGGCTCTCCCCATACCTGGTATAGTACTTTTCCACACAAGCATCCNCGATACTTCACACGCCACATTGTAATAGTGTTAATTTAGTGATTTTTGTAGTAAAAAATTTACATATTTTATGTTTTACTTGAGCAATGGGACATTTTCCTATATACCTTGTAAAAGCGTGATAAATTGCCCATGTGACTGGAGACGTGGAAATTACTGTGGCCAGAAAAATGGCCACACAAAATAAATTTGAGTAAAAAAAAATTTATGTCAATCTCTAAATTTTTTTCAGATTTGTGGTTCAGTGCACAATTTATTTACACTAAAGCTCAAGAGCACCGCCTAATAAAACTTCTTTTCTTTGGTGTGATTTTAGGTGTATCCATTTGCAAGCATAGCAGATACTGTCCAAAACCACATCCCTAGACTCCTGCTGAACAAGGAAGTTGTGGGAAGTTTTGGTCTCAGGAAAAATGATTGCATTTTGTCATGTGATGTTGTGGAAGGTGTCAAAAAGCTAGCCACAGCTGTCGGCTGGGAGGAGGACTTGGCAGACATTTACAAAGAATGTGAAGGGCATGTCAAGGAGGGCTGTTAGTCTGCGTCAGACTACGCAGAATGTATGCTCAAAGAGCGCGTTTTGTATGTGATTTTCGGCTTGGAGAAATTTATGTATTATGATAGTCGAGTCCATAAGGCAAGCCATCATAAATAAATGCATTTTATAAATCTGCATTGTCAGAAGTTTTTTTTTATGTTACCATTCCCATTATTTACCTTCTGGCAACACCATCGAATGTAATGTATAATAATTCTAATTAATTTTGCATACCATTTTGATGACCTTTTCTTAATTAATACACGCAACACCACCCAATGGAGCTCAACAAAAATGAATGTAATGTATTTTGCCTTTGGAGGAACTTCACAGTTATAGAACTTGACGCATTCTGCGTCCCTAAATTTTATTCGTCAGAACACGCGCTCTGGCGAAGCTCGCAGGCGGACGACCGCAATAAGGATTAAGGGTTTTGCGGACGTGATGGGAGAATGGCGCCAGGACGGCCCGGCGGAACGACCACGTGCGGAGGAAGGCGGATGCAGCTGCATCTCGCAGCTGCCAAGGGACGCTGAGCCCACACCAGCGGCTGAGTCTGTCCCGGGCTAGTTTCAGCAATAAACATTGAGAGCTTTTAGCGGGCGTGCTGGGAGAATAACGACACGATATCCGGAGGCATAAAAACAACACGTGCACTGAACCAAAGGGGCCACCCAAGAGTTCCCGCATGTGCAGAACAGAACAATAAACGGCCATACCAGAGTCGACAGGCCGACTGCGGACCACAGGAGCAGCGGCATGTGTTTTACGACTCAGGGGGGACGCGGCGGCCGCCCCAGACACGTGCGGAGATGGTTCGAGTTGAATATGGCGATCGAGCCTACAAAACCACGAGGAGGAGGGAGGAACGGATCAGTCAGTCTAGGATCGAGCAGTCAGGCAGTCAGTCGGGGGACCTGAAGCGAGGCGTNAGTTGAATATGGCGATCGAGCCTACAAAACCACGAGGAGGAGGGAGGAACGGATCAGTCAGTCTAGGATCGAGCAGTCAGGCAGTCAGTCGGGGGACCTGAAGCGAGGCGTCCGGGTCGGAGCCGGACGAAGCGCCCGTGCGAGGATCGATCAGTCAGTCAGTCGTCGTCGAGCGAGCCGTGCGGAGAGAGCCGGGAGTTCAAGAGGGCGTCGAGACGCCGACGCCGAACGGGAGGAAGTGTCGCAGCCTAGACNTCGACGTATTCCTACGCCCTAACACTGAGGGCTAGCCTCAATTGCTGGTGCCTTACGCAGAGAGCAGATTCAATACGTACTTATAAACCATAGCATTGGGCAGGTATCAAACTAAGTATAAATATTAATGATGATCAGCAGGTTCAACCTATCAGCATATTATCTTTTCAAGAGCAGAAGCAAGCAAAGAGTTTGTCAGTACCAAGAAATGTATTTGTCTTAAAACCTATCATGTTTTTTAAACTGGAGTTTTCAAGCAGTTAAAAAAANTGTCAGTACCAAGAAATGTATTTGTCTTAAAACCTATCATGTTTTTTAAACTGGAGTTTTCAAGCAGTTAAAAAAAAGGGAAATAGATTAATTTTTGAGCTGCGCTCTTTCACAAAAGTGTGCCGATGTACCGACTCAGATGTGCTGCAGTGTGTGGAAAAGCTTTTTGCTTATATTTAAGTTACTATTATACGCCAACAACTGTACTGGTGAAATACAAGATTTGGAACTTATTTCAGATTACAGTGTCAGTAAATAGAGTAATGAAACAATGTGAGCAAGTGAAGACAAAAAAAATGTTTGTCTTTATTTATAAAAATACTTATTTATGAACACAGAAAACAGTAAGCATTGCTGTTAACAGTCAAGTGATAGGCTTGAAACAAAAATGGTGGAATGTATTAATATATGCATTGGTTCTGCAATAAACAGGACCAACGTCACTTGCAAAACATGTACTCTGAAGCACAATTCTTTCAAAAAAAAATGTAGGCTAATTAATGATTTGTGCTTGGGTTCGTTGCTACACATTTGAGTTGGTATAAAAATATTTGTTTATGGACAGGAGGATTCAAAATTAACGCCCATTACAGGATTAATTAAACTCTTAAATACAACAAAGCTTTTTTTAATGATTAATCTGAAGGGAATACTTTCTATGTCCACTATACCGTATAAGGGAAACACACATGTACACTTGCCTTGAAATAATACACAAAACTGATATACCAAATTTACATGCATAGAGTACTTTATAATCTCAATAACCTGTGGGAAAGTATTTTATAACTGAAATACATAATCAAGAAAAATTTGAAAGTAAACCTAAATCAGAACTGAAATACACTGTACTGTATGGATAATTTTTCAAGGGACTGAAGTAAACTGATGCATGGCGACAAGCAATGCATGCAGACTTGATCTCCACCAAGACATCGACCTCTGGTTTGCTGTGTGGGTGGGTGCAATATTTCACTAAAAATAATGGCATATTCTGTAGTTGACAACTTAAAATAGTCAATTGTGTAAACAAAAGAAAGACAAAGATACACAAATTTTACGAGACAGAAAATTGGCATTAACTTTGTGTTATGTTATCATGGCTGGTCACCCACCTCTTAAGCGGCCTTTTTACTGGTACGTGTTTGTGCGAGCAAGGTGGTGATGTGCCCGATGCGTAGACAGCTGTTTCCACTCCAAGCACAGATTGCTGGGTCTTTGATCGCCGTCAACACAAGCTAGGAAGATTGGCTTGACACGCACCACACACAGGTTTTCCACAGCCTGCTGAAACACCCCCCAACTGCGATGTCAGGTATGACATCTTGCTTGCTGAACAGGAGGGAAAGACCCCTCACATACCTTTTGTTGATGGAATGCCAGGCCTGACGAGTCATACCCGGTCACATCTAAGCGACTCACGACGAAGCAGTAGAGCCACCGTAAGTCAGCTAACCCACTCCGTCCACTGTACGCAATTCACCAGTTGGATTGCCAGGCCTGACGCTGCGCGACTCCATTGCCTTAGGGAATTCTGTCGTCTGCCTCTATCTTGTTGCGTTGTCCTTCACCCAACGAGGAGGAACACGTGGGCAACTACAGCTCCTACAGCCAATCAGTTNTTCTATCTTGTTGCGTTGTCCTTCACCCAACGAGGAGGAACACGTGGGCAACTACAGCTCCTACAGCCAATCAGTTGTCAAGCCAGTCAGCCTTCAGCTCTTCCCCTAGGGATCAGGCACCTGCCGGCTGCAGGGGTCTTACCCCACAGTCACTCCCAACCAGCTGTTTGAGCCACCCCAGAAGACCAGTGGAACCCCACCTACGCCCTGTACTGTCTGTAGGCTTGGGCATTGCAGACACCTTCCACAGACTGTGGAAGGCAGTCTCGACCACCAGTCAAACTCCAGCCGCCATTGGACGGGGCCCAGAACGATACCAGCAAATGCCCATCGTCAGCCAATCCCAATACCGACCTACAGCAGTTAAGCCAGCGCCGGCTCACGCCCTAGCCGCTCAGNGAAGGCAGTCTCGACCACCAGTCAAACTCCAGCCGCCATTGGACGGGGCCCAGAACGATACCAGCAAATGCCCATCGTCAGCCAATCCCAATACCGACCTACAGCAGTTAAGCCAGCGCCGGCTCACGCCCTAGCCGCTCAGAAGGCTCTAGTCAACAAAGACAATTACATAGTGTGCCGACAACCTACCCAGCTGACTTTGTATACAGAGTTACTCATAGGCAAGAGTGAGTGAGTCTAGACATCCAGTCAGTAAGGTCGATGTCAAGTAATCTCGGACCCAATACACTAGAACCTCTTAGGTCCGGTGACGTGTTCAAGCACCCCAACCGTCGCGTCAACGTGAATAAAAACAATTAGGTTATTTAGTGGAATCTTTTTCTCTCTTTCATATGTGCACTCATTTACTGATTTACTAATAAGTATTTTTTTTATTGAACTGGCACATTTTAGCCAGNGAAGGCTCTAGTCAACACAGACAATTACATAGTGTGCCGACAACCTACCCAGCTGACTTTGTATACAGAGTTACTCGTAGGCAAGAGTGAGTGAGTCTAGACATCCAGTCAGTAAGGTCGATGTCAAGTAATCTCGGACCCAATACACTAGAACCTCTTAGGTCCGGTGACGTGTTCAAGCACCCCAACCGTCGCGTCAACGTGAATAAAAACAATTAAGTTATTTAGTGGAATTTTTTTATCTCTTTCATATGTGCACTCATTTACTGATTTACTAATAAGTATTTTTTTTATTGAACTGGCACATTTTAGCCAANATCTCTTTCATATGTGCACTCATTTACTGATTTACTAATAAGTATTTTTTTTATTGAACTGGCACATTTTAGCCAATAAAATAACGTAATTACATAAAATCATGCACTTCAATTTAATATTTTGTTGAATGAAAATTAATTGAACACGTACTTTGTTTGTGATATTGTATTAGATTTTAAAAATAACAGAAATTTCAGAAATAGTAATGAAAAACATACAGAAAGTGCCTCATCAAAACTGAAGCAATCACGGAAACATTTTACAGAAAACAGCTGTGTGTATTCAGTCACAAACAAAACAACATTTTAAAAGGTTTTGTTAAATTTATTCTTTATAACTGCAGATAAGACCAAGATTACCTTCAAAATGCTAATATTATTGTAAAAGTTATTTTTTTTTTGCAATTAAAGAGCTTGAGCATTAGCTCAAGATCGAAACTCGGGAACTTCTCGGTAGGCTCGCTCGGGCTTGTCTTGAACTGAAAATCCCAGGCTCGCAGACTTCTACTGCCAACCAATATCAAGTTTTAGGGCAAACAAAATCCAAACACTTTTTGAGACTAAAAACAACTCCAACATATTCACACAGAGTTTATTTATAAACATCACGTGAACAAATACAAAAAAAACACCAGTCTGACATTTGGAAATGCAAGAACATGAAATAAAATTGTCTCGTCTCTACAACAATTATCAATTTTTGAAAAAAGAAATTTCAGTCAAATGTACAAAGGTGAGTATTCATACACTTTAAAAAGTAAATGCTTTTATATGCTTATTTCAATACTTGACAGCAAAAATTTTCTCAAATTATAAATACAAACTTTTACAACTGTAATTACAACACCAACTGAACTCAAAAAACTTACATTCAAGAACAGTTTCGAATTAAACATTTACACACTTAATGAGTTCCAAAGGATGTTACAATCTATTCCCTCGCAACTGCTGTATTTGTGAACAGAGCACTCAAACCGATATCTTCTCCATTTCTTTCATTCGACAAAATTTTCTTGGTTTCTTGTTTTGGGAAATCCAATCGGGGCAAATCTTTTATTCGAACTTCTTTTCGAAATAGCTGCGCCATGCTGCGACCAATCAACTGCGGAAGAAATACATCAAACAAATATCACACTTCTGAAGTAAAGTCTTAAATTACAGCAGAACCTTAAATATTTANTGCGGAAGAAATACATCAAACAAATATCACACTTCTGAAGTAAAGTCTTAAATTACAGCAGAACCTTAAATATTTATTTTTTTCTCTGTGAGGATCACCCTTGCATATGGGTCACACCGGTATTTGGTAACTATTCTCCAACTATGTAGGAAATATTTTTCACAGACCAATAAAATCAATTACGTAGTTTACTTGTAGGTCTTTCAGCCCTCTATGTGAGTGCACAGGCTGCAGGCAGCAGCTCAAGAGAGGTGACTGGATCACTGCAGTTGCCATCGGCCATGACACTCGTTACTTATGCAAGACATGTTGTGTAACGCAAATAACTCCTGACGGTTTTATTTATTAAACACAAACAAAGACTAATTATTTACATGCATAATGAACCACACAACAAAAATTAATTGCAACACCTAAATGATAAACTGGTATAAGAGTCGTACCCCATTTTTGTCACTAAAGCTGGTATTTCCAGAACAGTCAGTTTGGCATTACGCATGTTCTACCATCTCGGGTGATTGGAAAGCAATGGCCAGTCCTTAACTGACGGAATGTATTTGTGAACGTATTTTCTCTTGTGTCCTGAGATGGTATCAGACATGCCACTGTTTGTTATTCGCTGCTCCGTGCGAGGCTATAAGGCAGCACGGTTAGGTGTTTATGTACTTACAATAGCTTTTGCAAAAATAAACACCTGCAAGGTTTAATTGTTATGTTATCCGTAAAGTTAGCAGTAATTACAGACATGAAATAAGTCTGCATATTATAATTATAATAATAATTACAATAATTATTATTATTGTCTGATGTGATATGTTTATTTTGTTCTTTGTTCTGTGATAACTTATTGAACCTACAGTATGTTTTGTGCTTTTAATGTGGAAATTATACAAATTTTAAATGGTGCACGTGCATTTGAACAGCATAACTGTAACTTTCTGATTATATGGTCATACTAATAAATAAATCTCTGGTATTTAGCGGTCCTGCAAATCTGAGCTGCATTGTATTGAAACAGAAGTCAGGCAGTGCTAAGGGATGAAATGGCACGTCTGTCAAGTTCATAACCCCAATGAGAAAACACTGAACAAGAATGCAGTCGTATAATTTGTGCAGTATGCAGCATGGGAACTGAATACATAACCTTATTTTAGGTCCTAATAATAAAAATCTGTCACCTACCCCTGTGTTTCAATAAAATTATATTTGTGCAGTTTTAAATATTTCCTGAATACACATTTCAACCAATTTGTACTTCATATATCAGTTTTATTGTATTATTATTTTATAGAGTTTTACTGGTTTGAATTCAGCATTTTTTACAACTTGTTGAGCTGTGGCAAATGTTAAAATCACAGATATGCCAAGGCAAATTAATTTAGTGTGTTTCAAACCTGCAGGGAAACTTTACGAAGTTGCATATAAGCCTCTACGAAAATGTCAAAATATTAGAAAGACAACTTTGTAACTTACGACACAATATATACAATATTTATAACATGATTTTGAATTTCACATGGGGAAAAAGATATTCTTAACAGCCAGCATCAACAATCAAGCCATGCTGTCAATTGTGCCAACATTACGTCCAAGTTGTAACTTGTCCCGCCATTGAGGATGTAGCAGGTGGACTCACAAATATAATTATATTTGCAAACATGTTATACTATTTTCTTTTGCCCTCAAAGAAAAAGAGAGAAACGCAAAATGCCTTTCGTATGTGAACAGTGGGTTTTGTTGAATAGATTCTGAAAGATGTAATAAAAAAATATAAAATGTAATAAAAAAGCCCTGTTGTCAAATAATTGTCATAAAAAAACAATCCATAATTAGGTATTTTAATACCTAGCGGTTATAAAAATAAATATACTTCATTCAACATAATACGTGTCAAAATATAAAAATTCTAGTTAATATTAAAACTATAAAAAAATTTGAACAGACCGGGAATTGAGCTGAAAATGCGTCGGCCGAAAAAGGAGATAGTACCAGTTGTGCAAACACAACTCATAACTGGTAAGACTGAATAAATTATGTCCAGCTATTAAGTGTTTTGCTTTGTTTCTAATCGTGGAAGCCCTTAAAACATATTGTACATATTGCACAGTGTTCTTGCCGACATCAACTTTTATTTGCAAAACAACTAAATCGTGGTGGTTTCCTAATTTTTTTATAATAATTACATTGCCACGTATAACGATCTTGACACGTTGGATTGTTTGTGGATGTTCGTCACACTATCAGATCCAGTAAAATGATATGCATTCTGCGCATTCGTAGGTTTTGCTTGCGCCAAGGCTAAATCACCATAATCTAAGCCCCGAGATTAAATCTTCAGCCGTGGCTTATCTAAGGACTTAGATGGCATTAAAACATTCTGGAATATTGATCAGGTCTACACATTACTTAAGCTGTACCAGAACCCTTATAAATACATTTTGGAATACCGGCCTTAGAATGAGCATAAAATGTGCAAGTCGCATGCACGTAAATACAGTGCACCAATTTATTCAGGTCCCACCATTGTCTTTATGTTTAAATGTATTAAATTTCTTCCATCCACACTGAAATTCATAACGGCTTCCCTTATTTTACAAACTTTTAATTTGTGAGGTTGACAAAATACAGCAGTTGTGAAACTTTGTGCAACATAGTCTGATGCAAAAATAAGTGTCACTCCTGATAAAAACACTGTTAAAAGTTACCAGATGTGTAGGATGATTATAGATCACTTAAATGGAGATGACTATATTATTCTGTTATTTAGTACTAAAACTTCCACTAGTGTGATAAAAGTAAACAAAGGTTACAGTTTTCATGTTTACAGACAGAGGTGGAAAACACATTCTTGAAGTTGTTAAAATATTTTTACATTGCTACAAAAACTGATCTGCATAGTAAATAGTGCTTGTCATTTACTGATTTTCATTTTCAGCTCAGAAAGTTACACTAATATCTGTATTGCATATTAACCTACATTACCATTACTGGTAAAATTATCTTAAAAGATTGACTGTTTCCCTCCATTTAAAACTATTTGCATTTGTCCTCCAAAAAAGGGTCAAATATGGGCTGTACTGTATTTTTTTTGTACATGAAACTGTTTAACAGGCTGCTTGCCATTTAATAAGCACATCTGAAACCAACCTTTAAAAAAAAAACCCTACCTACAACTGCATATATTAACATAAACGCTGATTGGCTTACTCTCGCCATAAGAGGGGCCATGAATCAGGGAAAGCAGTTCCATGTCTATAGAGCTTATTTAAACTGTAACAAATTCATGGAAAGGTGTAAAAGTAACGTGTTTATATGTATTGTGTGTGTGTGTGTGTGTGTATGCTAACATGTAGTTATAACTGTACAACACATTATCTCAGGAGTTTTTTATTTCTGCTTGTCTAGAAAATATGATCTTAGGTGCCACTTCAGGTTTCAAAAATAAAAAAGTGACATAATAATTTCAACATTTACACAAGTCCTCGACAACTGTTACATTTTATAATGGCTTTTTCGTGGTATTANATATATATATATATATATATATATATAAATGGTGCACGTGCATTTGACCAGCATAACTAACTTTCTGATTATATGGTCATACTATTAAATAAATCTCTGGTATTTAGCGGTCGTGCAAATCTGAGCTGCATTGTATTGAAACAGAAGTCAGGCAGTGCTAAGGGATGAAATGGCACGTCGGTCAAGTTCATAACCCCAATGAGAAAACACTGAACAAGAATGCAGTCGTATAATTTGTGCAGTATGCAGCATGGGAACTGAATACATAACCTTATTTTAGGTCCTAATAATAAAAATCTGTTACCTACCCCTGTGTTTCAATAAAATTATATTTGTGCAGTTTTAAATATTTCCTGAATACACATTTCAACCAATTTGTACTTCATATATCAGTTTTATTGTATTATTATTTTATAGAGTTTTACTGGTTTGAATTCAGCATTTTTTACAACTTGTTGAGCCGTGGCAAATGTTAAAATCACAGATATGCCAAGGCAAATTAATTTAGTGTGTTTCAAACCTGCAGGGAAACTTTACGAAGTTGCATATAAGCCTCTACGAAAATGTCAAAATATTAGAAACACAACTTTGTAACTTACGCAAATAGTNAAAGACAACTTTGTAACTTACGACACAATATATACAATATTTATAACATGATTTTGAATTTCACATGGGGAAAAAGATATTCTTAACAGCCAGCATCAACAATCAAGCCATGCTGTCAATTGTGCCAACATTACGTCCAAGTTGTAACTTGTCCCGCCATTGAGGATGTAGCAGGTGGACTCACAAATATAATTATATTTGCAAACATGTTATACTATTTTCTTTTGCCCTCAAAGAAAAAGAGAGAAACGCAAAATGCCTTTCGTATGTGAACAGTGGGTTTTGTTGAATAGATTCTGAAAGATGTAATAAAAAAATATAAAATGTAATAAAAAAGCCCTGTTGTCAAATAATTGTCATTATATCATACTGTTAACAATCCATAATTAGGTATTTTAATGCCTAGCGGTTATAAAAATAAATATACTTCATTCAACATAATACGTGTCAAAATATAAAAATTCTAGTTAATATTAAAACTATAAAAAAATTTGCACAGACCGGGAATTGAGCACAAAATGCGTCGGCCGAAAAAGGAGATAGTACCAGTTGTGCAAACACAACTCATAACTGGTAAGACTGAATAAATTATGTCCAGCTATTAAGTGTTTTGCTTTGTTTCTAATCGTGGAAGCCCTTAAAACATATTGTACATATTACACAGTGTTGTTGCCGACATCAACTTTTATTTGCAAAACAACTAAATCGTGGTGGTTTCCTAATTTTTTTATAATAATTACATTGCCACGTATAACGATCTTGACACGTTGGATTGTTTGTGGATGTTCGTCACACTATCAGATCCAGTAAAATGATATGCATTCTGCGCATTCGTAGGTTTTGCTTGCGCCAAGGCTAAATCACCATAATCTAAGCCCCGAGATTAAATCTTCAGCCGTGGCTTATCTAAGGACTTAGATGGCATTAAAACATTCTGGAATATTGATCAGGTCTACACATTACTTAAGCTGTACCAAAAACCTTATAAATACATTTTGGAATACCGGCCTTAGAATGAGCATAAAATGTGCAACTCACATGCACGTAAATACAGTGCACCAATTTATTCAGGTCCCACCATTGTCTTTATGTTTAAATGTATTAAATTTCTTCCATCCACACTGAAATTCATAATGTTTATTTTCATTTTCATAATTCATTATTTTACAAACTTTTAATTTGTGAGGTTGACAAAATACAGCAGTTGTGAAACTTTGTGCAACATAGTCTGATGCAAAAATAAGTGTCACTCCTGATAAAAACACTGTTAAAAGTTACCAGATGTGTAGGATGATTATAGATCACTTAAATGGAGATGACTATATTATTCTGTTATTTAGTACTAAAACTTCCACTAGTGTGATAAAAGTAAACAAAGATTACAGTTTTCATGTTTACAGACAGAGGTGGAAAACACATTCTTGAAGTTGTTAAAATATTTTTACATTGCTACAAAAACTGATCTGCATAGTAAATAGTGCTTGTCATTTACTGATTTTCATTTTCAGCTCAGAAAGTTACACTAATATCTGTATTGCATATTAACCTACATTACCATTACTGGTAAAATTATCTTAAAAGATTGACTGTTTCCCTCCATTTAAAACTATTTGCATTTGTCCTCCAAAAAAGGGTCAAATATGGGCTGTACTGTATTTTTTTTTTGTACATGAAACTGTTTAACAGGCTGCTTGCCATTTAATAAGCACATCTGAAAGTAACCTTTAAAAAAAAACCCTACCTACAACTGCATATATTAACATAAACGCTGATTGGCTTACTCTCGCCATGAATCAGGGAAAGCAGTTCCATGTCTATAGAGCTTATTTAAACTGTAACAAATTCCTGGAAAGGTGTAAAAGTAACGTGTTTATATGTACAGTATTGTGTTTGTGTGTACAACACATTATCTCAGAAGTTTTTTATTTCTGCTTGTCTAGAAAATATGATTTTAGGTGACATAATAATTTCAACATTTACACAAGTCCTCGACAACTGTTACATTTTATAATGGCTTTTTCGTGGTATTANAGTGACATAATAATTTCAACATTTACACAAGTCCTCGACAACTGTTACATTTTATAATGGCTTTTTCGTGGTATTATCCAGTTCTGGGCCCTGACAAAACTGACCTATAACAAGTCAATTTCTGCTCACTTGCACAATGTGTCTGTTAGAGTAAACAGCACTTCACATCTTTTATTCAAGGACTAGTAGAAACAGCAATAAATGGGGTTTTGGAACAAGGCTTAATATATTATCTACGTTGCCGTTATTTTATTTACACAAATCAAAATTAATTAGCATCAACTGGCAGCTATCTACAGTGCTCTGAAGTGGGCATTCAACAAAATTGCAAGCAAATACATATACAAAAGGACTGGGGAAACTCATTTCAGGTCCAGCCAATAAGTACCCATAAGCATAAGTTTCTGAAGGACAACCGGCAAGCACAGCCACAACAGAGTCAAGTTGGACATCTCCCTCACCCTGTGGATTGGTAAGTTTCTCCGTCAGTCGAATGAGTAAAGCTGGCTTTTACACATTTTTCTCCTGCTCTACACTGGAATTTGTTTACTACGGAAGGATAATACTGCTGACTCGGAGATATCATTTGTTGCCTAATGTGTGGCTACAGCAGATAGCAGTGCAAGGTGACCTGATTGCTGCATGCCAGCTTGGGTGGCACAACTGAACTCTGCTCAGTTTTCACTATTCAAGTACACTACAACTCTGTTAAAATGTTTTCCGTGGAACCAGCTCGTAAGTAAAAACAAATTCTAAGCCAGGAAAGCATCTTACCTGGGACAAGAAAAATATCTTACATAACAATGTACATACAATAAATTACTACTGTAGATGTTTTATGATGGAAAGTAGGCCTATACTACAATAATGTTTAAATGCCTCTGTGAAAAGNTAAATTACTACTGTAGATGTTTTATGATGGAAAGTAGGCCTATACTACAATAATGTTTAAATGCCTCTGTGAAAAGTGTCTTTTTAAAGTACTTACGTACAAAAAATAAACAACCACAATAAATTCCGACCTCTGCACATATTTCAACATTGACGCCAGTTGGCAGCGTGTTAGTGATGCACTGGCGCAGTATTCCTCTAGAGACTAGAGTCACCTTAACAAGGGCTGTATGGGCCGACCCAGAGGGCGTCTAACCCTGGCTCACCAGAGTGCGTAGCTTGGCCACTGTGGGTTATGTTATCCCTTCCTGGTCCGCCCGGTGATGGGGCAATGGAATAGCTGTGCGTACACAGCTGTGCACAGTCGCAAGTGTTACGTTACATTTAGGGCATAAAAAATTGAAGAGTTAAGAATTATTTAAGGTTCTGCTTTACCTCTTTTGCAGAAATTCTTCGTTTTCGTGCCATAAACTCAGATTCATGGTAATTACTAACAATGTACGATTATAGAACATTTACATTTTACAAGTCGTTTAATATTTTTGCGCATAATTTTAATTGTGTTATCTGTTTGTTGTAAAATGCAGAGAACATATTTATATTTTATTAATAAGTTCTCTACTTTTTACAACAAGCAGATGATACACAAAAATATTAAACAACTCATGAAGTGTAAATTTTCTATAACTGCACATTGTCAGTAATTTTAATGAATCCGAAATTACGACCCAAAAATGAAGAATTTCTGCAAAAGGGGTGAAGCCGGCCCTTAAGTGGATTCAGTGGGTGTCCTGTAGGCACAGACATGATTGTAGATTAAGTAAAGTAACATAGCTGCATGCGGGCGGACAGGTTCTGGTGAGGTCCGACCTGGAAGGAACTGACTCTTCCTGGGGCCAGTGCCTTGGGGTTAACTACTGCTGGAGTCCTGTCAATTGATTGGCGTCTCTAGCAACACAACCTGCTGGAAGGTACTCCTCACAATTGACGGTGCTTCGACCTCTAGCGACTTGCGGAAGAGGGTCCCTTGATCCTCTTAGGAAAGGTTGAGTGAGCAATGTGACCAGCTACTGTTCTCAACTTTCCCTTTGCTTTCGCAGCATTCCCCACACAAGGCCCTATGGCTCTCGGTAAGCAGCACAACCAGCTTGTAGCTTGAAAGTCATGGTGACCTGAGGCCACGGTGACTGAGCGGTTAGCATGCTCGCCTCTCACCAAGGCGGATCGGATCGCCTTGATGGGGCCACTCCAGATTTTTGCATGTGGGAATCATTCCGGATAATGCCGTTGGTCGGTGGGTTCTCTCGGTGATCCCCGGTTTCTCCCGCCCCTTTATTCCAGCGCTGCTCCATACTCTCCTCAATCACCCTCATCGACTGAAGACCTCAATGTTAAGAGCTGCTCAAATCACTCCACTCATGGTGACCTAGAGTACTTGTTCTCATCAAGTCTTAGGAGCCTCAGGGGAAGGTTCTCTCCCCCCTTGCCTCAGTGGCTCTAGAGGATATGCGTTACCAGCCAGCACTAGCCACCAAAAATTGACAAGAGGCAAGAGCACCCTTCAGTGGTGATGTGATTCGATTCTCTAACGCGATGGTCGTGGGTGCACCTGGAAGTACTTAGGCAGATGCTCACACAGAAGGCAAAGCGGGTAGGGAAGGTGTAAAGCAAAGGAGAATAGATGAACCACAAAGAGGTATCTGGTATATATATGTCTTATTCTGTCTTTAGGATTTTACAAANAGCAAAGGAGAATAGATGAACCACAAAGAGGTATCTGGTATATATATGTCTTATTCTGTCTTTAGGATTTTACAAAACACGCATCTCCGACCTGTGCATACTAATGTCTGATGGACGAGGGACCAAGTTTGCCAATCTGGATACCGCACGGTGGTAACTGGTTTTTAGGATGAGAATGACCCCAGTACACACTACATCCGGCGTGGACGAGACACTCAGAACAACACTCGGTAACATTTGAGAAGGCTACACGACAACAACTTCTTACCATGCATTGAAAAACATAAGTTGATTTGCTAATGAAAGCAGAACAAACTGAGCTAAGGAGGTAATACTGAAGGTAAACGTTAGCGGGTAGTGTGGTGAGCTAGCAAGAGTTACAGAAGAGCGTGCAAGGAAATAAATACTGCCGGAAGAGCCATGGTGAGCTAGGGGTAGCTGAAGCGGGCCACATGGAAGGGGAANAGCAAAGGAGAATAGATGAACCACAAAGAGGTATCTGGTATATATATGTCTTATTCTGTCTTTAGGATTTTACAAAGCACGTATCTCCGACCTGTGCATACTAATGTCTGATGGACGAGGGACCAAGTTTGCCAATCTGGATACCGCACGGTGGTAACTGGTTTTGAACAGTTTTTAGGATGAGAATGACCTCAGTACACACTACATCCGGCGTGGACGAGACACTCAGAACAACACTCGGTAACATTTGAGAAGGCTACACGACAACAACTTCTTACCATGCATTGAAAAACATAAGTTGATTTGCTAATGAAAGCAGAACAAACTGAGCTAAGGAAGTAATGCTGAAGGCAAATGTTTGCAGGTAGTGTGGTGAGCTAGCAAGAGTTACAGAAGAGTGTGCAAGGAAATAAATACTGCCGGAAGAGCCATGGTGAGCTAGGGGTAGCTGAAGCGGGCCACATGGAAGGGGAAACCTCCCCTGATGTGCGACCAGCGTGCACATTCTGTGCCTGCCGGCCAGGGCAAGCGCAGCGAGAGGGTGGGTCCACCCACGAACTTGAGTGCAGTGTCATGCAGATTACCTGCTTCTCAGGCAGCACGGGGTTCCCTCGGCTTGTAGAATGGGTCGGTATAGAGGAGAAACGAGGGATGGCGCTCAGCGATACTGTGTACTAGGGGGGAGCATCAGACGCTGAGGCCGTATACGTAATCGACAGTGCTCGTGGTCCAACATGCTTGGCGAGAATAATGTTGAGGGTTGGTGGCACATGAGAAATCTAATATTTTGGTCTTGAGGGGGCAAGGGGAGAAAGGAGAAGAAAAAAGATCCATACTTACCCACGCGCTGGAAAAATAAGGATGGGGGATGAAGAGACTATATTTACGCCACTGTGTCAAAGGCCACACATCAGGACCAGGAAATTACATCACTAAGCCTACACAACACCTCTCCTCTGCATGTAAATCTGCCAGAAGTGACAAATTTTAACCTTGGTATTGATGCTTTCCAGGCAAACACACTAAACAGCAGCTGAGACCATTCAGCATTTTAAACTGCTGGAAGGGAAGCTTGGGGACGAGAGAGGCCAGCCATGCAGCATATGCACAGTAAATATGCCGGCCTGCAAAACTGTATCACTGTAAAAACTCAATTGTACCCGGGCGAAGCCGGGCCGGTTCGCTAGTCAGTGAATTAACTTTTTCATGTTCAACATTGCTCCAGAATAAGTGGAACTTTGTGTACATACTGTTTGTTTACTTTCTGGATTGTATGATTAACTTACAACTTTATCAGCACGAACGTCTTGTTACCGCAGTAACTGTGTTGGCCTAATATTTTTCATGGTGCAATGCAATAGGTAAACCTCATTTAATCACGCAGTTTGTAAAGTAATAACATTCTTTGAGCTCTGAGATTTTTAGGTTATGTAATATTCACATTTAAGGGTTCTGCCTACGTTAAGCTTTTTAGTGCATTTGAGACTCGTGAACAAGCAAGCTACAAAGGCGATACTGGCACGCGCGTCTAGTGCCCCATCACTCCTACGTGCTAGACTCTGAACTGGCGTGCAGTCTTTCCATCGGGCTGCGTGTACCTATGGGACTTTAAGCGGTGACCCTATCATTTTGTTGTTGGAAAATCTGAAGCAAAGTTCAGTGCACGTCCCTACAGTATTTTTGCAGGTTTGCGATCAGTATATTATGAGATACAGCGTTGTGGAAAAGCGGTTGTTTGCTAAGTTGGAGGGCTCGGAAATAGCATTTAATACATGAATTATGTATTGAGACGAGAGTATTATACGTACCTCGCCTGAAGTGTGTTTTCTTTTCATACATCAGTATAATGCTATGCAATTCAAGCACCTGGTAGGCGGCTCCCTTAAGGCCGGCTAAATAATAATATCACCTATGAACATTTTTTTGTTTTTTATTTAGATGTATAACAGCAGTATTGAGAGTTTATTTACACTTCCGTTATACACATTAATATATTTTAGAGGGGTGACACAGAAATGCACAGGCAAACTTATTTTGGTAGTGCCGCAATTAAGATTGTAGTAGGCCCACTAACTTCTAAATGTTTTTGCCCCTTAAATGTTCTACTATCATTAATTTATTTTCAGCCACTTTGGCTACACCACAAAATTTCAGTAGAATCTAGAATCAAACTGAGAATCAACGAGTACTATGAGAGAATCGGAATAGATAAAATGCTGAAATTTACCCATCACTATTACCTATAGTTGCACACAATCTACTACTAAAATCTTACCTTCACTACCACACATCATATCAAAATCATTTAAAACAGGCAATGAGGGTCTGACAACAAACTGTTTAGCAATGGTAATGATTTGCAAACTGTATGAATAAAGTACAAAAACAATAAAATACATGACAGAAAAAAAAAAAGGATCTATTGCTGTAATGCTGTTTTGAGCCCAAGTGTAGAATTGTATTTAAGTCTGGACATAGAAAGTAAAATGGCAGTGGGTCCTTGTAACACCACAAAGATTGTAATGTTGCTGCTCAGGCAAGTTTATAATACTCGCCTCGCAGATAGGCGGCCATGTTTGTACTGCTGCAGTCGTAAAACCAAGAGACGCTGAAAGCTCAGCTCGGTTCACTCACTCTGCAGAAGCATTAGGAAAGTTAGTACATAAAGGCAACCATTACCAAAACTAATTAAATTATTCTGAAACTTTTACTGCAATTTACTGATGGTTATGCAATTCACACAGCAGACGCACAAAACAGTTTGCTATACAACGAGCCAGACGGACTATGAGAACAGTGACGCAGAATCCATTTTGTTAAATTGTCATTAGTCATGACAACCCATTAATGACTTGTTTATTCTTTGACGATCCACACTGTTCTATCAAGTGACGGTGTGAGCTCACAGCTAATAATGCTACAGCGCTTCACCCCCTACCCCTTACAATCATTGTGCTAGACATATCCAAATAAGGGCATCTCACAGTACAAAGAACCCCTTTGGACACTGGTGTGAATGCCATCGCAACCATTTTCCCACACGAGCCAAACTGTGCCAAAATAATAACCAACTGCGTTTCCAGAACATACTCTAAACAAAAGAACACCATCAAACATCTTAACAGCCCTTATAACAAGATTACAGTGTCTACTGAAACTACGAATTTAGAAAAACAAACCTATGGCATATACACAAAAACTAACACTGNGGGCAAGGGGAGAAAGGAGAAGAAAAAAGATCCATACTTACCCACGCGCTGGAAAAATAAGGATGGGGGATGAAGAGACTATATTTACGGCACATGGCTCATTTCAACTGCCAGTGGCCACTGTGTCAAAGGCCACACATCAGGACCAGGAAATTACATCACTAAGCCTACACAACACCTCTCCTCTGCATGTAAATCTGCCAGAAGTGACAAATTTTAACCTTGGTATTGATGATGCTTTCCAGGCAAACACACTAAACAG
Source organism: Clitarchus hookeri (assembly GCA_002778355.1). Lineage (NCBI taxonomy): Eukaryota > Metazoa > Arthropoda > Insecta > Phasmatodea > Phasmatidae > Clitarchus > Clitarchus hookeri. Next base: position 34,762 of record NQII01002495.1, on the reverse strand, counting down.
CGGCTGACACCATTCAGCATTTTAAACTGCTGGAAGGGAAGCTTGGGGACGAGAGAGGCCAGCCATGCAGCATATGCACAGTANCACCATTCAGCATTTTAAACTGCTGGAAGGGAAGCTTGGGGACGAGAGAGGCCAGCCATGCAGCATATGCACAGTAAATATGCCGGCCTGCAAAACTGTATCACTGTAAAAACTCAATTGTACCCGGGCGAAGCCGGGCCGGTTCGCTAGTCAGTGAATTAACTTTTTCATGTTCAACATTGCTCCAGAATAAGTGGAACTTTGTGTACATACTGTTTGTTTACTTTCTGGATTGTATGATTAACTTACAACTTTATCAGCACGAACGTCTTGTTACCGCAGNTACATACTGTTTGTTTACTTTCTGGATTGTATGATTAACTTACAACTTTATCAGCACGAACGTCTTGTTACCGCAGCAACTGTGTTGGCCTAATATTTTTCATGGTGCAATGCAATAGGTAAACCTCATTTAATTACGCAGTTTGTAAAGTAATAACATTCTTTGAGCTCTGAGAATTTTAGGTTATGTAATATTCACATTTAAGGGTTCTGCCTACGTTAAGCTTTTTAGTGCGTTTGAGACTCGTGAACAAGCAAGCTACAAAGGCGATACTGGCACGCGCGTCTAGTGCCCCATCACTCCTACGTGCTAGACTCTGAACTGGAGTGCAGTGTTTCCATCGGGCTGCGTGTACCTATGGGACTTTTAAGCGGTGACCCTATAATTTTATTGTTGGAAAATCTGAAGCAAAGTTCAGTGCACATCCCTACAGTATTTTTGCAGGTTTGCGATCAGTATATTATGAGATACAGCGTTGTGGAAAAGCGGTTGTTTGCTACCTATGAACATTTTTTTGTTTTTTATTTAAATGTATAACAGCAGTATCGAGAGTTTATTTACACGTCCATTCTACACATTAATATATTTTAGAGGGGTGACATAGAAATGCACAGGCCAACCTATTTTGGTAGTGCCACAATTAAGATTGTAGTAGGCTTGCTAACTTCTAAATGTTTTTGCCCCTTAAATGTTCTACTATCATTAATTTATTTTCAGCCACTTTGGCTACACCAAAAAATTTCAGTAGAATCTAGAATCAAACAGAATCAACGAGTACTATGAGAGAATCGGAATAGATAAAATGCTGAAATTTACCCATCACTATTACCTATAGTTGCACACAATCTAATACTAAAATCTTACCTTCACTACCACACATCATATCAAAATCATTTAAAACAGGCAATGAGGGTCTGACAACAAACTGTTTAGCAATGGTAATGATTTGCAAACTGTATGAATAAAGTACAAAAACAATAAAATACATGACAGAAAAAAAAAGGATCTATTGCTGTAATGCTGTTTTGAGCCCAAGTGTAGAATTGTATTTAAGTCTGGACATAGAAAGTAAAATGGCAGTGGGTCCTTGTAACACCACAAAGATTGTAATGTTGCTGCTCAGGCAAGTTTATAATACTCGCCTCGCAGATAGGCGGCCATGTTTGTACTGCTGCAGTCGTAAAACCAAGAGACGCTGAAAGCTCAGCTCGGTTCACTCACTCTGCAGAAGCATTAGGAAAGTTAGTACATAAAGGCAACCATTACCAAAACTAATTAAATTATTCTGAAACTTTTACTGCAATTTACTGATGGTTATGCAATTCACACAGCAGACGCACAAAACAGTTTGCTATACAACGAGCCAGACGGACTATGAGAACAGTGACGCAGAATCCATTTTGTTAAATTGTCATTAGTCATGACAACCCATTAATGACTTGTTTATTCTTTGACGATCCACACTGTTCTATCAAGTGGCGGTGTGAGCTCACAGCTAATAATGCTACAGCGCTTCACCCCCTACCCCTTACACGAGCCAAACTGTGCCAAAGTAATAACCAACTGCATTTCCAGAACATACTCCAAACAAAAGAACACCATCAAACATCTTAACAGCCCTTATCACAAGATTACAGTGTCTACTGAAACTACGAATTTAGAAAAACAAACCTATGGCATATACACAAAAACTAACACTGTCAAAACATCTGAAATACTGAAAAAATTGTTACTTTTCCCTGTAAACATTAAAAAGAAAATTAATGTCTCCATAAAATCAATACTACTATCTGCACCATTAAGGAATATAATAAGATATAGTAAGGGAAGGTAGTAATGGGGAGAAAAATGTCATTACAAGCTGTAGATCTTAAGTCACTTTTATATTCAAGGCTTGCTGACACCATAAAGTAAGCTTATGACATGCATTCAACACAATGTGCATCACTTATAAAAGAACTTCATTATAGTGAAATCCAAATGAGAAGATAATGTGTAGAAGATCAAAACATATCGGGATAAGTTCAATTTGCCATTGCACGAAGGGGTGGGGTTGTTCATTTCAGTAGCGGCGGCAACCGAGAGCGGTCAGGCGGCAGCTGCTCCGCACGTACATATTACCTGTCGAAAAAACGTAAGTCGTGCAGCGCGGTAGTAGAGAACGATGTTATCAGTTTGGTGTGTACAGCACCAGCAGTGTCGCGTGGTTTCCCTCCCTCCAGCGGCAGGCGTTGGCAGAGACCTCCCCTCCCTCAAAGCTGCGCAAAGATTTTTTTCTCATTTGAACTTTACTATACCGTGGTCTTACCTGATTTGTCATTTTCTTGAAGATGTCTTTTTTGCTTTTGTCAACTTTGTTTGTTCCCTTAGGTAGAGAACTTAAAACCTTCTCGTCAAATTTCTGCAGGTCTTGGAGGTTAATATTTGGAATTTGTTTCATAACCTGGCAAACAAGTACAATAAAAATCGAAAATCCACATAATTAATTATACTGAATGTACATAAAGTGGACACAAAAGGCAGTTGCCTACTTCATTGCAACAATTATACCAACAGAGTTCTGAAGTAAATTGGTGAAGGTTAAAGTGTTTTACAACATGGTAAAAGGAAACAAAAATTTACTATTTTCAGCAGGAAGCACACAATTTCTGAAGCAGGTAACAGAGAAAAATGTCAGTTAGAAAAAAAAATATTTTCCTCAAGTAGGCATTTATATGAGTATTTGGAATACATTTTAACTCATTTACAATTAGCATTTTTGGAATTAGCTTTTGAAAGAATTCACAACACTCAAGTGCTAGCACAAGGTTAGCATCTTCGAAATATCTTATTGTCCCATGTAAATACAATAATTTTTATCCATAATTTGAAAACAAAGTTTATCTGCAAGAGAATATATTTTCACTCTCAATTCTCAAGTCCACTGATACATGCTAAATTTCTGTGTTTAAAATTAATGAAATATTGATATTTACCTTTATTAATTCATTTAAAGTTTTATGGCACATATTATTTTAAATTTTAAAACTCATTACTTTGCGTTATGCTACGGAGATATTCAGTATTTTGACCACTACAAATTATAAAGCATATAAGTAATAGGTTTTTTGTTTACTTGAAGGACTAGTATTAGCTTGAACTACAGTAAAACTCACTTAAGACGTTTTGTACGGGACCAGCTAGCAAAAACTTCTTAGCTGGCAAAAGTCTTACCAGCAACAATAAAAACATCCTCTGTACACTGATAACTGTTACTATGCCTGACCATTAAGAAAATTAACAAATACAAAACAACTATGACTCACTGTAAATAATCTTTGAATAATAAAGTGCAATTTCAGATTCAAAAATATAGTGACTATCAAAATTCCTATAACAAAGAAGTGAATTATGTATAAAGTTGAGGTAGTGGGAGGTAGATTAGCACGAGGCAGCCAGAAGTGCCGAAGGACATACACACCTCAACAATGCTGGGGAACTTGGGGCGCAGCATCTCGTATAGCTGGGTGCCCAGAGCCACCAGCACCCCAAGACTGTCCTCGTGCTGTCCGTGAAGCTGCAGAGCCTGCAGCACCGACGTCATGACGTGGGTAGCCACCTCCGGGGTCAGGCTGCCGTCGTTGGCCAGCAGGCGCACGACGGGCCCGGCCAGCGGCGTCGCTCGTATGCTCGTGATGGTGTCCCCCCACCACAGCGCCCTGAACATGCACATGCTACACCTCTCTGCTGTTTGGTTCACCTCACACAGTGCAAAACACTTTCCACTCTGTGTTTATTTCTTAGCCAGTAACATCGGACACTTCACTGCGTCAAAACTTCACTACAATTCCTCTCTCTTCTTCAGTAACAATATGTATTATTATTATTATTATTGTTATTATTCTTTAACTTGGCATTTATAAACACTACAATAGAACTAAATAATGTTTTTTCTTGAAAAGTAATTTTGGGTATAAGGATAGCGCACAAACATCCTATGACAGTGACCCAGTTCAATTTCCTTTAGGACCACTCAAAATTTTGGCATGTGGGGAAAATGCCAAGCATTGCTCAGTGTTCCCTTTTTATGCTGTCCTTGCATTCCACTGCTGCACCATCTCCATCTCACTTCACCCTTACAAATGCTAATGAACTGGTTATTAAGTATACTCCAAATCTCTCTACTTCCTCAAGTAAATTGCTAACATCAAAGTGTATAAAAAATGTTAGTACCTATTTTGAGGCTTGGAAAATGGTATTTCACCAGTTTATGTCAAAGTCAACATTTTTATTTTAAAATTTATTTAAATGTAAGCCCAGTTCAGTTAGAGTAGGTTTTCATGTATGAAAGTGTATTCATTTTTACAACCAGTTGTGTATACTGATGTAATACATGTGCTAGCCTCGCAAACACATATGTACTTACCTTAAGATACAGAGGACAATGGGCTGGCAGGTGGCTTCATGTCGCAGAAGCAGGCTGCCCAGTTCACTTATGACCACAGTTTGAAGCGACTGACTGGATCTTGTAGTCTCCGTGGAANTGCAGAGGACAATGGGTTGGCAGGTGGCTTCGTGTCGCAGAAGCAGGCTGCCCAGTTCACTTATGACCACAGTTTGAAGCGACTGACTGGATCTTGTAGTCTCCGTGGAATCGACGTCTTGGTCCATCGAATCGTAACTTGTGCTCTCTGCACTCCCGCCAACAAGTGCTAACTTAAGCAAGGTCATGTACTCTCGTGTCAGTGTGCGATTCAACATGTCCTCTAGCACTTCCTGCACAGGCACGTAACATTCTGCACATTATGGAGAGGCTAACAAAATTCAAAATGAAAAACAAGAATGCTCATTTTAATATTGAAGAAAATTCATTGCCTAAACAATTGAAACAGTATAAACAATATAAAATTATTTTTAACATAACAAAGAGACATGTCACAACTCAGGAATAATATGAAATAAATTTTTCTAATAAAAGTTCCGATTTATTCCATTCTCAACACATATAGTTACCAAGACGACCTACACAGAACTTGCCTATGATTAAAACCAATGCAAATGTACCCATGTCTTGCAGCTGGTTAAATTCAGATAGTGTTGCCTGCCAAGGTGAGCAGGATTAAGTACCCGATGCTCTTCTCAATTCACCATTTGTATCAGAGTTTGCAGAATTGCAATACAACTACAGTAGCACCACTATTTTATACTTTCCTAGGAACAAAATGAAAGAGTGAATCACATTTAAAGATTGCATCTTTGACAGTCAATGTAGATTAACAAAAAAATATGGATACAGGTTTAATATTTCAAGTTGCGAAAGTAAATATCTAATAAATTTAAAGCAATATTTTATTAAATGGGTCACTTTTGCAGTAATGCTCTTAAAATGCTTTGGTTTCAAATAGGGATGGAATGATTTGATTTGATTCTTCGGTTCTACCGATTATATGTAATCAATTTCATTGTCAATTTTTATTCCAAACGCACAGAATTCTTAACAGCACTATGTACCATAAACATGTTGTACATTTATCGTAAATATTTTTGTTTGTTTCTGTGCAAGATGGGATTTGTGTTGTATTTTAAACAACAAAACTTTCTAATTGAATAACGTAAAACGTACATTATGAACGTAGGTTATTAACTATGGACACTGCACATAACTTACTATTATTATTTTTTGCACCACGCTAAATTGCGAAATTACAAATGTGCTAAATATTCTCTGTTTTACCATAATACATTCATAACAAATCTCACATGCGGATCATGTAGGTAGTCACATTGTATAGCTGACTGAATTGAAGTATCAAAACTTTAGCTTCAGCTGAAGCAATTTTAAAAGAATATTTATTTTGCCAATACATTATAGCTACCTAGAACCAATACTTTCACGTAGGATGTGTAACTGGAAAGCATATTACGTACGGCATTGTAGCTGGTCGGCAAAAGATGACGAGTGTTTCACACATTTTGGAACTGTGCAACAAGAATATAATATGTTTATATTATCGGCCGTCACATAAATTGTAGCCTTTACAGTAAACAGCAACGTGTGTGTAAATTGAGTTATATACCAAGTGTAACGTACTGCAATTTATAATACATTGTTTAAGTTTTTCGTACTTTTCAGGAAATATAAACTGTTAGGCCCGTTCTACAACGACACGAATGTGAATACGGATAACAGAAGCGGAGCACGTAACACACAATGTATTCAATCTACAATGGCATGCATGCGGACACGAATAATGTACGAATATATGAAAGAAATATGGGCAACTCCCAACTCCCAACTCTTCTGTGTCCGTGAATCCAGTGTAGCCAATAGGAATTGAGTATTTAGTTTGTTGATATTTGTTTTTGTGGCCATTGCAGTATGCACAGCCACAAGTGCATGGATTTGCAATGGTATGGTAGTAGTATTTACGCAGTGTTAAACACTAAAAATATTAAAATGAGGTATGTACATTATAAAACCTAATATCAGTAATTTGCAACAGCTGAGTATTTTTGAGTTTGTAAGTTGCAGGACTGTATGTTTCTTCGTATTGTAGAATAGTTAAAAATTAATTTCCAGTTGTCCGTCCATTCTGTTTACGTGTTCCGAGTCCGCTTTTTTACACATCTGTGCATTATAGAACGGGCCTTAGAAAACATTCCATGAAATGGTGAATGACTGTGCCGTCTAGTACGTAACGATGCACAGCACCTGTGTGGCCAGTGCCACCTACGAGTGTCTAGCGGAACTACTTTACAATTGTGTGGAGATGCCACAAATGAAAATAATTATGGATCAGATGGCTGGACGCCCACTGCATTTGTCCCAGAAATAAATTTTCACAGACGGGGGTAACCCGTTCTTTGAAATTTCTTCCTTCTGGACCCACTAAGAAAAAGTAAAAGTATTCAGGGCTGGAAAATAGAGTGCCGGGATTATGCGAAAAACAAGGTTAATGTTATGGTTTGATTTTAAGTTTTCTAAATATTGCAAAGTTCTTGACAAAATTGGTTGGAAAATAACAAACAATAAATTTATTTCAAACATATTTTATAAAAATGATTGTGCAGCAAATGTTACATGGTGCAAGTTAGGGTGTTTTTGATGATTGTTTGATGCATTGTTATTTGTGTTAGTGTTTAAGTTACATATTAAAGTTACAATAATTTGTGACCATATCGTGTACAGTTTGGGGCCACTTCCTGAAGATGATAAGTACACAATTTTCAATCATTGCAGTTAGGATTTCACATGGAGGGGCTTCAAAATCTACTACAAAGTTGACAAAACATTTTTTAAAACCAACATAAGTTCTTGTGTAAAAATCATGAATTTCTACCAGAGGCACCAAAACGAAAGAACCATAACTTCAAAAAATGTTGTGCTAAACTTGGTAATAATGAAATCCTGAAGCAAGATTTTCCATCACTGGAATCATCATCACTATATGTTAATGCTTTGGTTGATGAAAATATGCCTGAACCTAGCCAAAACACAGTACAAGAAAAACAATATACTGGTACATAAAGACCTACGGGTCAGCCAACACTTCCAGGGTTTTAACAAATATGAGTACAAAAATATTTTTATACACTCAATAACTATTATAAAAATTACCTACAAGTTGTTACAGGTTTGTGACATTGGATATTAAATTTTTTCAATAGAATAATTGTATATTTAGCTATTATAATAATACCAAAGGTTTGTAACAATTTTTATTTTGGAACATTTTCACTGCTGGATATTGATATAGGCTATTCACGGTAAAGTGGAGCACTTTTTAAGGCCTTTCCAACAGGCATTACCCATTAATAAATATATTTTATTTGCAGGCCCGTAATTTTCAAAATAAGTGTCTGAGCCACTTGAAACACGTAACATCACATGTTCTACATGTGTGAAGAATCTGGTGAAAATGAGTTGATTGGTTCCTGAGATATAGCATTAAAATTTAATTTTATTATTTAGTGCTATCTTACAGAAATGCTTAAAAAATGTTTTGTACACGATGCTTGTAATAGATACTGTAGGCATGCAAAGTTTAAATGAATTTGGTTATATTGTTTAATAGATATAACAAACTTATAAATATATTTATATAACTGCCATTTTGAAAAACAGTGTCTGACCCCACATAAATCACACAAGTTTACATGGCCTTCTGTAGCACTGCTGGTGTACAAAAATGGTTGGAAATTAATTTAATTGTTCCAGAAATATAGCAAAATTTTCCATTTTCTCACCTGGCAATATTATGCAAAAAGGTCTCCAAAAGAGAGTATCTGTATGCATAATTTATGCTTTTAATGAATACTGTTAGTGTACAAAATTTGGTTAATTTTTGTTGAATTATTTAATAGATATAACATACTAACCTAAATTATTTATATTAATATCATTGATAAAAGGCCTATTTCACGTAAAACATGATATAGTTTATTCACTGTAAAGTGAGCACTTTTGAAAGCCCTCTCATTTAGAATAATAGTCTAAATAAATATATTTTACTGTTGCCTTAGATATTAACTTTAGAGTCCGGTGGAATATACACACTTTGTTTATTACTTACATGGCAAAAAAAGGTGGTTAAATGATAAGAAATTGCTGAAAGGAAAAAGTAACTATGGCCTCAAAAGTTCTCACTTTACCGTGAACAGCCTATAGTTTATATATCCTACTGTAGTACTACTCGCATGTAAAATTTGGTGGGAATTGGTCGATTGATCCTCAATATATGGCATAAAGCCTCAATTTTTTTCATGTGACAACCTTAATAAATGAAGGACAAAAATGTTCTGTATTAGCACATTTGAGGATTGTCATAGATACAGTATACAATGTTAAGTTAAAACTGGTTTCATAGTTTTGTAGATATAGCACACTAAGCTAAAGTATTATTATAGCTGCCATTCTGAAAATAAGTGTCAGGCACATTTAAAACATACAAATTAATATGGCCTACCACAGTACAACTTCGACAAATTTGGTGGGAATATGTTGATTATTTTCCAAGATATGACATAAAAAATTTATTTTTTAATTTGGTGCTACCTTTAAAAATCTCTAAATTTAATGGTTACATGATGCATTTCCAACATACCAAATTTGGTTTAAATAAGTTTAATGGTTCCAAAGATATAGCATATCTTCCTAATTTTAAAATGACCACAAAGTTTTTAGAGAGGAAGACACAGACAGGAATGTTATCTCACAAGCAGAAAGTAGGTTAAAAATTATGATGAATAAAAAGAAAATGCACAGGTGTAAAAAAAATTCTTCCGTTTTTCTTTTTTAGCAATAATATTACAGCTTAACTTCATATAGTCCATTCACGGTTTCTTCACACTTTTTAAAACAAACTTTTGAAAAATTACCCCAAGAGTAATATGTTCACCTGCTTTTTAAACAACTACTATACACCACAAATATCTAACACTAAGATTAACTTTAAAGTATTATGTTTTTGATTAAATAAAACATTAACCTATATGTCTTCTATAAATTATAATTTAAATTTTGTATTAAATATAAATTAACAAGAAGTTACTTATATAATTAATGAGTCTACTTTCCTCTACAAGGGTGCAAAGGCAACTTTTCGGAAACAGCGACATTTGTGAACTGTTCACATGCCTCTGTGGTAAAGATGTATCGTGAGTGGAAGAATGACACCATTGGGAATAACCGTCGTGGAAACTGAAGAGCTCCATGTGCCATTGATGTCCGAGGTGAACGTCGACTACGATGGTACGTGAAGGCCAACCGACAGGCTACAGTGGAACAGCTCATAGTCCAAATGAACGAGGGAGCATCCAGACATGTGTCTAACACAACAGTTCAGCGAACCCTTCTGCGAATGGGGCTCCGGAGTAGATGGAGGGAGACTGGACCCATGCTAACACAGGTGTATAGATGAAAACAATTGGAATTTGCTCGACAGTATGACGATTTGCCCGCTCCTGATTGGCGACGGGTAGTCTCCTCCGACGAGTCACATTTTAGGCTGCATAGAACGGATGGACGTCAGCGTGTCCGGCGAGAAACGTCAGAGAACCGACACCCTGCAGCCATTGCTGGACGAACACAAGGCAGTGGAGGCAGTGTAATGGTCTGGGGAATGTTCTCGTGGTATTCTCTAGGTCCCATCATCCATGTGGAAGGCCTTCTTTATTGACTTCGTTATGAACCGATCCTCGGTGATCACGTCCACCCATACATGATTATTGTCTTTCCTCAGGAGGATGGCATCTTCCAGCACGATAATGTGCCTTGCCACACGGCTAGAAGTGTCCGCACGTGGCTGGAAGAGCACGATCAAGACTTTGAAGTTATTCCCTGGCCCCCAAACAGCCCTGATCTCAATCGAATTGAACATATGTGGGACCACCTCGGGGCGGTTACTCTGGACACTAGCAGGTGGTCATAATAATGTGATTCGACTGTGTACATGTGCCTTACCCTGGACTCAAACCCGGAAAACCTTATACCATAAACTAGTGTACAATCAACTGCATTATGGCGGTAGGAACCAAAGAATCAACTTCAGATGTAATCACTCTAAAGTTTTGACTGATGGGGTTTACTAACCTGAAATATTTACAAGGCCATCATTTTGAAAATAAGCATCTGAGCCACTTAAAACACATAAGTTTACGTGGCCTACCATAGTGCTACTTGTGTAAAGAATTTGGTGGAAAATGGTTGATTGGTCGCCAAGATATGGCACAAAAACTTCATTTTCTTATTTGGTGCTATCTTACGAAATTGCCTAAAAAAATAGATTTTGTATTCAATGCTTTTAATAGATACTGTCAAAATACAAAGCTTGGTAGAACTCACATACATTGTTTAATAGATATGGCAAACGTATAGAAATATTTATATGACCAAAGATTGTTTAACAGATATGGCAAACTTATCAAAATATTTAAATGACTGCAATTCTGAAAACCAATGACTGACCCCACTTAAATCATTTAAGTTAACATGGCCTTCTAAAGCACTGCTGGTGTGAAAAATTTAATGGAAATTAGATGAACTATTCCAGAAATATGAGAAAACGTTAAATTTTCTTACCTGGCACTATTTTGTCAAAAGGCTGACAAGAGGGATCTCTGTACGCATAATTGGTGCTTCCAATGAATACCGTTGGTGTACAAAATTTGATTTATTTTGTTGAATTGTTTACCAGATATACCATATTAACCTAAATTATTTATCATAATGTACCTCAAGCATGTTAGTTTACACATGATACTCTAGCACTACTTGCGTGTAAAAATTGGTGGGAATCGGTTGATTAGTCCTCGAGATAGCGCAAAAAAACTCGATTTTTTTCATGTGACTATCTTTGTAAATACAGGCCACACAGGTTGATTGTGGTAAATACTGCCAGTATAAAAAGTTAAGCTGAAATTGGTTACATACGGTAGTTTTGCAGATATAGCACATTATGCTACAGAATTATTATAGCCTTTATTCTTAAAACTAGTGTCTGGCACATAAATTAACATGGCGTACAACCTCTTTGTCAACTATGGTGGGCCTCAGTTGGTTCTTTTAAGAGATATGGCATGAAACCTTATTTTTCATATAATGACGGGGAAATTACTCTATATACAAATAGATTTGATGGTTATACGATATGCTGCCAGCATACAAAGTTAAGTTGAAATATGTTCCGTAGTTTTGTTGAAATAACATACCGAGGTGAAAGATTTATACTGTCACAATTTTTAAAATAAGTGTGCAACCCACTCAAAACATATAAATTTACATGGCCTGCCGTAGTGCTACTTGTTTGCCAAACTTGGTGAAAATTTGTTGGTTTTTGTCCGGAGATATGACAAAAATTTTAATTTGTCATGTGATACTCTCGTACAAAATGGCAGACAAAAATTACTTTGCGAGGACACATTTGATGTTTGCAATATATACTGCCAGCATATAAAGTTAAGTTCAAATTAATTACATGGTTTTGATGATATAGCGTACCGAGATAAAATAGCTATATAGATGGCATTTTAAAAATAAGTGTCTACATACTCTTTCAAATCACCTGCTGCAGTATTATTTGTTTGGAGAATTTAGTAGAAATCAATTGTTTCCTGAGAGGACATAAAAACTTTATTTATTTGTGTAGTGCTATTTTACAAAATGGTGGACAAAATGGTTTAAATTTTGGCATTTATGATGCTTGTAATTAATATTTTCAGCATATACAATTTGATTGAAATTAGTTTAATGGTATTGTAGATATAACAAATAAACCTAAAATATTTATATTTCCACCATTTTGGAAATAAGTGCCTACTTAATTTAATTAGCATGCATTTGCATAACCTGCCACAGTATTAATTTCTTGCCAAATTTGGCAAAAATAGTTTGAGTAGTTTATAAGATATAACATCAAAGCTTTATTTTTCATTTGGTGCTATCTTCCAAAATGGGGGATTGACAAAAAATATTGATTTCTTAACTCAATGCTTACATAATAAATACACCGTTAACATAGGAAATTTGGTTTTAATCAGTTGAATGGTTCTCGATACATTACATAACACCCTAACTTTAAAATGACCACCATCTTCAAAGTATGCGGCTGGCAAGGCCGAAATTGCCATTGTTGCACTGTGTCATGTGTGATAGCAAATATTGGGCATGAGATTTATATGTTTTTAACCATGAACAGGTAATTGTTTTTGAAAATCACGTCTGTTTATTTATCACAACTTTGTAACTGTACTCTAGGTGTTTGAAACACAATTGTGTAACGTGCTTCCATTTCTGTGAACTGAATGTTTGCCACAGTACCAACAAGTTGCTTAAGCCCAGTCAAAAAATTTTAAATAAATAATTTAATAAACATAATAAAAACCAAGTATGCAGAGGAATATGAACAGAATTAGAGTTATGGTAGGCCTAGTATTTGCATGCACGTTCGCCACCAGCTTTTAAGTTTGTTATAGCTACATACCAGAAATAAGCTATAAACGAGCTGTATGCTTGAGTTAACTGTCTTTTTGTTAAACTGGATGCTACTTCGTTTTAATATTTATTCCAATTAAATCCATCCTTTCAACAAAATAACCCAACACACATTAATAACAAGACGTTAAATACTACAGTTGTAACAGAGTTAAAGACAGTCACACCTAAAGGAGAAACTTCCTTATAAGCATAGAAAACCATTTAAAATGATTAAATACAATTTGTAAAAGCTAAAAGGTATTCTATAAAAATATCTAGCAGCTAAAGAAATAACACACACATTCAAATACTAAATTATGCATAACATTGAACATAAAAGTAAGACTTGCCTGAGTGTCCGCCTGGTCAGCGTCAATAGTACCGGAGTCATACAACTGCGTTATGTACATCCATTTCGCACTTAGTCCAGTGAACACTGCAAACAATTAACACTTTATTAATATATATATATATATATATATATATATATATATATATCAGTTTAACAAAAGGAATACAAAACCTTTGTATGCACAAAACATATACTATACCACAAAGGTAACCAAATGATACTGAAAACATTTATTAAATTTTTACTGTACCTCACTGTCCAGTGACTCATTTCACTTCTTTTGCAGGAATTCTTCATTTTCGTGTCATAATTTCAGATTCATAGTAATTACTGACAATGTACGATTAAAGAGATTTTTAATATTATTGTGCTTCATTTAAATTGTGTTATCTGCTGGTTGTAAAAAGTCCGGAACATATTTATATTTTATCCATAAGTTCCTGCCTTTTTGCAAGAAGGAAATAACACACAGCGAAAATTAGATAAAGTATTAACTAGTACCTCTGGAACTAAAAATATGACACGAAAATGAAGAACATCTGCATAATAGGTGAAGCCGAGCCGTAACGAGGACTTCTGTTGTTGCGAGCTGGCTGCTGCCTGAATGAACCACCAACCAGCCACATCCTGTCACATCCTAGAGTGTGTTACTGTTTGCAAAATACTGCATAATGTGGATTATCTCAACATCGTAATGACTCGCCAAAATGGCATTCATCACTCTTGGACAGTCAAATTACTACTTGACGATTTGTTTATTAACACATACTAGTTCACACTTATTGGGCAACAAAAGCTATTTAAAATTTAATTAATTTATAATACAGTACCCTTTTCACATGGGGGTAAACCCCACTTGTATAACTCACCCCCTTTTTTGTCACAGTTTCCTGGAAAAAAAATTTGGAACCAGATTCTACAGGAATAATGGTCCCTTGTCTGGTTAAATGTTTACAAAGTGCTTCCTTTTCCCTCGTGTTGTCAAGTACATCGCTGTGTCAGGGATGGACGTCAGCTAAGTGAGCACTTCTTACAACCCTTCCAGCAGGCATAATCACTAAAAATTATACTTTATTGTGGCCTTAGACATTAACTTTTGAAAGCTATAAATAGTATACTCAGTAGTTATCAGGCACATGGCAATTTTCATATTAACAATTGCTCGAAGGATACAAATAATCTGAAAGGAACTTTTAAGCNAGTTATCAGGCACATGGCAATTTTCATATTAACAATTGCTCGAAGGATACAAATAATCTGAAAGGAACTTTTAAGCACGGCCTTAAAAAGTGCTCAATTTACTGTGAACAGACTGTAATTTTCCTTCCCCCTCTGGCTGTATAATGCAAATTCTTTAGCTTTGAATTTTTCTTATCTACAAAAGTTGTGGCTATCCAAGCCATGAGCATTGGGTTTCCTTGTACCAAATTGTTGGAAAAGAGCTTTGAAAAAACAAATTAGTGAATGTTTTATTTGTAATACCGGTCCACAGCCATGTCAAAGAAAGATAAATGCAGCCAACTCTCGATTCTACAATCTTTCATGGTTTCAAGGAAAAGTGTTGTTATTTTGAAGGAATTGGTTTTGGAGAAACATTTTTTATTTAATTTTACCATGGTTCACCAAAAAACTGTTGTTATTATGAGGGGGTAGCTATTCCCGGGGTCGTAGAAACGAGAGTAGACCGTAGTCTTTATTCCTCCATTCTAGGCAACTTTGATGTGAAATTTGAGTAATGGCAGGCACGTGTAGGTGAGCATTGGCAACTCTGACGGAAGAGGTGAGTAGTCATACTTTAGTGAGTGATGTCTATTTTGAGATCTTTGACTCTTGCAAGTCATACAGCAGTAACAAACATTTTTTGGCCTATCTCCTTCAAATATTTTTACTAAGTCATGTACTCGTGTCTGTACCAAAAGCGTGCACTGATTGGCAAAATATTGCTTTATTTTATGCAATTAACTTTGNAGTCATGTACTCGTGTCTGTACCAAAAGCGTGCACTGATTGGCAAAATATTGCTTTATTTTATGCAATTAACTTTGTGTGTGTTATCTGAACTGTAAACAGGTAAAAAGTTGAACTGTTATAACTATGTTTGATTAAAGGCGTTAGCCATGAAAAATTATATTTTATATTTGTACCACATACTGTTTATTTTGTAGATATCTGTGACTACTTTTCCAGATAAATTTTTTTTAGATCTATTTGCAAAAAATTTAACAAGGGTAAATGAAAGATTTAGGTGAACTACATTGGAAACTCTACTCTATCCACTTAATTTCAGGGGACTGCCATAAAAATTCTGTAGATGTGGACTGGACATATTAAGCATCAACCAAAAAAAAGCCAACCTTATTAAACTTTATGTTGAACACATTGATAGGCCTATGTTAGGTATTTGTCAAGTTTAACTAAAAGAAACAATGCAAATGGGAATATTAAGGAAAACATTTATAATACAGTGGAACCCTGCTATTAAGTTCTCAAGGGAACCAAGAAGTGTTGACCTTATAAGTGAAATAAAAACACAAATAAACAATCTACTCTAATATTTTTCCTGTTCACTCACACTCAAACTTAATAAAAACAGTATTTAAACACCTCTTTTGAAACCAAGTGTACAGAAACAGCTGCCGACGTAGCGGAAGTACTATCCTTAAAGCAACTCACAACAGTCGCAGTTAGTAGCTAAGAAATAAAAATGTCTTGAATATTGTGATTGATAAAGTGCAGTGAATAGGGTTTACTTTATTTTGCATTGCCTTTTTTGTTAACTTTCTAGGGATATTTATTAGTGTTACATTTATACATATATATGCATTCATAATTTCCATGGAAAAATATTCAAATGAAAAACTTGCGAGTGTTGTTGGCAACGTCCCATTGCGAATCAATGTCTCAAAAAATATGGCACCGCTGTGTCTTGTGATTGCTCTGTTGGTCGTTACCAACATGGCTGCCACCGTAAACATTGCACTTGCTTACTGGACGTCTAATAAAACTTCTACGGTACATCTTGCATATTTATATTACTGCAGTAAATATGCGGAACGTCATTTGATGGAGAATATTTGCATGAAACATTCCCACGAATTGGTATTTCTTTATAACTCTTATACCAAAGGATTTCATACACATATGCACTGTATTTCCACATTTATCAAGTTTTTTTTGTATCTATATACAAATACATGATGTCTAGTCTGAGACGTCTATTGTTATTATTTTTTGTTACAAAGTGCGAGTTAAGTGCGACATTGTGACAAAATCAACAGCAGGTTGATTCGGAAGTGGTAAATTACATAAATCGGACTAAATGCAGGGCAGTGACACGTAAACAAAAAAAAGTGTGTTGAAAATTTATTTTATTTGTGTTATNAGTGACACGTAAACAAAAAAAAGTGTGTTGAAAATTTATTTTATTTGTGTTATCTATTAGCATTACTTGTGCATGTGTGCATAATGTACTGTATACCGACTTTGTATGCCATGATGAGTACAGTTGATAATTATACTTTCCATTAATACTTTGTTGTTAAATGATTGGAGCATTTAATTTTTGGTGGTGCTACAGAAATTTTTGTTCAATTGATGGGGTCAAATTAAATTTTGAAGTTCGGCAAAAACTGACTTTTAGCATTATTTACATAGGAATTTTGTCGGGACCACAGAAAATTTTCTGTGGACACAGACTTTTGATCCACCCGTGTTTGATTTATAGTTTCCACTGTATTGTTGCAAGTGCAAAGTTGTTTCTGTTAACTTTTTGGCATCTGAGCNTGCGACATTGTGACAAAATCAACAGCAGGTTGATTCGGAAGTGGTAAATTACATAAATCGGACTAAATGCAGGGCAATGAGACGTAAACAAAAAAAAGTGTGTTGAAAATTTATTTTATTTGTGTTATCTATTAGTATTACTTGTGCATGTGTGCATAATGTACCGTATACCGACTTTGTATGCCATGATGAGTACAGTTGATAATTATACTTTTCCATTAATACTTTGTTGTTAAATGATTGGAGCATTTAATTTTTGGCGGTGCTACAGAAATTTTTGTTCAATTGATGGGGTCAAATTAAATTTTGAAGTTCGGCAAAAACTGACTTTTTTAGCATTATTTACATAGGAATTTTGTCGGGACCACAGAAAATTTTCTGTGGACACAGACTTTTGATCCATCCGTGTTTGATTTATAGTTTCCACTGTATTGTTGCAAGTGCAAAGTTGTTTCTGTTAGCTTTTTGGCATCTGAGCNTCCGTGTTTGATTTATAGTTTCCACTGTATTGTTGCAAGTGCAAAGTTGTTTCTGTTAGCTTTTTGGCATCTGAGCATTTAACAGCAGACACATAATAGATAATCATGAGAGAGGTGGTTTATAGCATAACATGAAATGATGCTGCATGTTAAATTTGGTTTACAGTGATAATTTGCTAAGCTATAATTTACCTCACCATCATCAGCTGTTGTTATAGAAGGGTTCTACTCAGTTTTACAGTAAACAACTGTACTAGCACCAGGTTAAGTTCCAATTCAAACATCAGAGTTGACTTACTGTATGGACAGAAGGATGCAAAAATAGGCAGAATTACAGGCTCGTAAAAAGCAGGTGGACACGAGTTGACAAAGGGTTTCAGGAATATTTTGATAATTGGTCGCAGGCGGTGATCAGGAACAAACTGAAATCAAACATCAAAGTACCAATTAGTACATTTGGTTGCTGCAGTACTAGTTCCAAACTAATAAATAACTGACAAGAATAAATTCACACATACTGTGATAACAAACATTCATTAACTGTGTGTACAAGCCAACTTAACGTAATCCTCACGATACCCGCTGGGCCAGTTGTTTGGAATGCACCAGTCACTTCCCCACAACTACTTCTGTAGGCTGTTCAGGGTTACTTCCNCCCGCTGGGCCAGTTGTTTGGAATGCACCAGTCACTTCCCCACAACTACTTCTGTAGGCTGTTCAGGGTTACTTCCAACTTTTCTGGAGCCCTGCTCAAGTTCTACATTCAGGCTATTCCTCCGCCTCGTGCAAACAAAGCCTAACCATGTCTAGAAAATTATATAATCTGTACCGTATAAGAAGGCCACTTTTTGACAGCTCGGCGAAAGTAGCACCACTGTTTACATCTGACTACGTATCCTTCCGCCATCAGCTGGTCCGTCAAGTCGGGGCTGTATTTTTTATCAACACGCTNGACAGCTCGGCGAAAGTAGCGCCACTGTTTACATCTGACTACGTATCCTTCCGCCATCAGCTGGTCCGTCACGTCGGGGCTGTATTTTTTATCAACACGCTCAGCTAATTCACTTCTCATTGTACTGTAATGCTAAACAAATTTTAAGATATTTTAAGACTAACATCTATCTAAAAAAATAAGTAGGTTATAAAAGTAAAAATATAAAATGTTGCAAATAATTAAATATTTGCTAACTCTTTTTTAATTTGTCCGGTATAGTGAATTTAGGTTAACATTTGCGAGACGGTCTGTTGTATCTATTATCACACCTTGGATGTTATAGCTAATATATTCGAGTTGGAAATATGTGACTTGGAATAACGTTAGAATTGCTTAAAAACTATTCACGCATGTCTCACTTTTTCTACGGAAACAAGGAGATGGGTTTCAAGAGAACAATATGGCGTATAATTTACGTAGACGAACGATTAACGGCCGAATATAAATGACTTGTACTCCAAATCGTTGTACATGAAATATATGTTACTTTAAAAATTAAGCAGAGCTCGTGGAAAAATATAACTATTGGCATCTGTTTGTAAATTCGTTATATATAGCGCAAGAAAGAAGTTCATTTCTGGCTGGTAATAGCTCGCATAATATCCGATAGATAGCGCGCAGCACGTCACGGCAAAGTTTTGAGTAACCCTTTTTTTGGTCAACAGATAGCGTATTATTTAAAGTTGATTGTTCTTATATTACGGGCTGGAAATATATTTCAAATTCGTGTTATTTCCTTAAATTATTAGAAAAAATAATTCAACAATATTATGCAATATTTCTGTATGCTTTTGGAATTAATATCAAGGATGTGTTGAAAGCGAGGTTGGAGAGGGATGATACGTGAAAAAGCTTTCTGAAGTTAGCACAACTTCAGAAAACTTTTCCATGTCGTATCGTTCTATTGTACATTTCATTTTGAACACCTATACATAACTACATTATCACGAAGTTCAGTTTTTAACACTAACAACCATTGTTTTGTGACCTTGTAAAATAAAATGTATTAATAAATCTAAGAACTCTTTCTTATTTGCGTATTTTCTGCTTTTCTGATGTGCATCGGCAGTGCACTCAGAATAGCCAACATAATTTTAACTTTTGTTCGTTAGTGCCTCAGCTAATACAGGATTTTGTAAATGGCACTTTGTTTGTTTCGTATACATCAAATTGCCACTCACTGACTGTCAGAAAGTGGCCTCCTTATATCGTATGGACCATAACAAAGGGATAACACACCAGATTCGTGCACGCTCAGTGTAATAACATTTTACATAAGAACTATTTCTTATTAGGCATTACCAACACACCTATTTTCTTCCTGTTGTATTCATATTAATTATAAATGAAATTATTATGTACCACAATGCGTGCATGTCGCCATGACTGCTGCCTGGCTACTGACACTTTAGTGTTTGTTTTTGTTTGGCTGCTGTTGTTGCCAACCTACACAACTAACATACTACATAACCTAGTTCTAGATGAACACAATACACAACAGTTCATACCCATTTAAAATGTGACGAA
The DNA here is from genome assembly GCA_002778355.1 of Clitarchus hookeri. Classification (NCBI taxonomy): domain Eukaryota; kingdom Metazoa; phylum Arthropoda; class Insecta; order Phasmatodea; family Phasmatidae; genus Clitarchus; species Clitarchus hookeri. The sequence goes on along the minus strand of NQII01002495.1, from coordinate 14,309 downwards.
ATCGTCCAGCTTTCTGCGCTCTGCGTCGAATACCTCTTTTAGTTTTACTTGCGAGAAACCCTCGGAAGGGAGAAGATTCTTGGGAAGCAGCTGAGCCATTTGCCTCTTCTGACTTTTCCGGAGCTACACACGGAGGCCCTGAAGCTTCGACTCCACCTGCAGCTGTGGAATCCTCCCTGGTGTACTGGTGGGTTGCAGCAGATGTCCCAGCACCTGTTGATGCAGAACATTGTGGGTCTCCACTGCTGTGAGCGATCCTGGGCTGGAACTGCTATAATACTTTGGTTGATGTCTGCACCCTATGGGAAACTGCTTCTTTGGCCTTCGAATCTGACACTGGTTGACAGCTTCTCTATCGCAGCTGATCTACATGCCTTCTATGAGAATTGCCCTGCTCATCTGCGAAATGGAAAATCAACCGTGCTTCCTCCCCACTGACCCAGCCTGGTATCCATTTGAAGCCACTCGCATAGTTGCGCAGCCATACGGCCTCTCCCACACCGAAGTGTCGAGCCCCTGCTGCAACTGCGACCTGCCACCTGTGTATCCTGGGACGTGCCTCTGTACCTAGATGCAGTTTGGCCAGAACGGTTTGTAGTGATCTAATAACTCTGCAGAAGTCTTCCAGGTATTATTTTCCCCTTGTCGTGGGGTTGTCTGCCAAGCTAATAACATTCGTGCCAACTGTGTCCTCCAGTCACCTTCAATAACTTCTCGTAACTTCTGCTTCACTGTTTGTACAGTCCTTTCGGCCAATCCATTACTAAAAGGATGGTATGGGGGAGAAAAAACCACTTCTATACCATTATTCTTCACAAACCCTGCCATTTCTTGAGATCGGAATGCAGTCCCATTGTCTGCTACAATTGACGTCTGGCAGCCCATGGCAACTGAACATATCGCGCAGCTCCTGAATGGCTGATACGGCCGAAAGGTTGAACCTTGAAATGGGCCAGCAAAGCCAATGTGCAACCGCCACCACTGTTTATCTGGTTTTGGTCAGGCAACAATTTCCACTTTAGGTGGGTTATTTCGGTACCGCTGGCAAATGTTGCAATCCTTTACCACCTGCTCAATGGCCGCATCCAGTTTTGGTCACTAGAAATAGCTTTGGGCCACTGCTTTCATACGCACTACCCCATTATGTTGAGCATGCAGTAGATTCATCACCTTTGAATGCAGCTGAGATGGAATCACAACCCTGTTCCCCCACAACAAACAACAATGCGTACAAAATTTGGCTGCATTTCCACAGCCACTTTCACTGGCCATCCACTTGCTGTGTCCTCCAGAACCTTAGACAGTAATGTGTCCTTACCTTTATCTACTGCTATTTTACCTGACTGTACCAACACCTCTGTTGGCACTTACAATATGAGAACGTCACTTGGTGCTGGTACCTGGAGCAGAAGTCTGCTGAGAGAATCCGCATGTTGTATCTGGTGTCTTGGACTGTATTCCAACTCAAAATCATACATCCCCAACATGAGACTCCATCGCAACAACCGAGGGGACATTGTGTCTGGAAGGGACTGCTTGGGATGGAGAAGCCGCAAGAGAGGTTTATGATCCGTAACTATCTTGAACTTCCTACCAATCGCATACAGTTTGAACTTGCTTACTCCAAAAGCAACAGCCAGGACTTCTTTGTCCACCTGTGCATAGTTCCGGTCGCTCTTCTGTAGGGTCCTAGAGCCAAATGCTATTGGGGCTTCCCTCCCATCACCCAAGTCATGGGCCAGTAATGCTCCTACCCTACACTCTGAGGCCNCCGGTCGCTCTTCTGTAGGGTCCTAGAGCCAAATGCTATTGGGGCTTCCCTCCCATCACCCAAGTCATGGGCCAGTATCGCCCCTACCTCATGCTCTGAGGCATCACACGTCAAAATTAAGGGCTTTTTGAGGTTGTAATGCATCAGTGCCTGCTCTGGCTGCAGCAGCTGCTTGGCGTCTTAATGCCTTACTGTGCAATTCTGTCCAAAGCCATGGAGTATTTACATCTAACAATCGGTGCAACGGCTCCAACACTTCTGCCCTGTTGTAGAGGAACCTCTCATAGAAGTTCAAAAGTCCGAGAAAGGCCTGGAGTTCCTTTTTGTTTTTCGGTTCCGGTGCATCATGCACAACATCCACCTTACTGACAAGGGATGGATACCTATCTTGTCGATTCTGTGTCCCAGAAACACCACAGAACCCACTCCAAATACACATTTGGCTGTCTTCAGTCGGAGTCCTGCACGTTGCAGCCTTTCTAGAACTTGACGCACCCGACTCCAGTGCTCTTCATCCTCTCCTCCCAATATCAGTATATCGTCCAAGCAATACTACCCTTCCTGGTATGCCCGCAAGCAGAGTATCCATTAACTTTTGGAATATTGCCGGACCACTGCTAACCCCGAATGGCAACATCTTGACCTAATCTACTGCTACCTGCAAATCAAGCTGGGTGAATAGTTGTTCTCCCACCAGAACTGCTAACGCCTTGTTAACCGTGGGTAGTGGATACACACGCGTGGCACACACACGCGTGGCACACACACTGTTTACACAGTTCAATTGTGCCTTCCCTTTTGTAATATGGGCACTACAGGTGTTGCCTATTCTGAAAAATTTAGATGTTCATAAACCCAACCCCTGCGGTACCAATCTCTCTATTTCCTCACTTACCTTGTCTCTCAATGCAAAAGGTACTGGCCAGCCCTTTTTAAACACAGGGATGCAGTCATGTGGGACTTTAATGGTGACCCTTGGACACACATATTTTCCCAGTTCACCCGCTTTGAACACTGCTGGGAACTCGTTTACAATCCAGTCTACCAGGTCTTCCCGAACTTTGAACCCAATCAATTTAATTCCAGGTGGCTCAAACCAGTCACGTACCAGCAAGTTTGGCCCTCGTCCTTGCACCACAACTAACTCCAGCGTAACTGCCTACGCCCCTTCAATTGCACTGCAACTTCCTTAACCAGCAACACTTCTGAATGTTCACTGGACCATGTATGCAATACCATGTTCCCCGTTTTCAAAGGTGGCTCACTGGGCCACAGAAACTTGTATGTGTGCCAGCTGATAATGGAATGGCCCGCCCCAGTGTCAACTTCCAAGCTCACCAGTCGTCTATTCAACAGCACTTTGATGCACCATGACTTCCAATAGCTTGCTCCTGCATACTGTACAAAGTATATTCTGAACCTGCACCGTCTACCTCAAAATGCTGCACTTCCTGTGTGGCACCAGTTCGCTTCAAGTCCCTTACACTCGAACCTGCCTGCTGTTTTTTTTGGTTATGCATGCCCACTCAAGGTGTCCTTTATTTTTGCAAAAACGGCACACTTTATTTGCATGCCAGCNTTTTTTTTGGTTATGCATGCCCACTCAAGGTGTCCTTTATTTTTGCAAAAACGGCACACTTTATTTGCATGCCAGCATTTATCGATTGCATGGTTACCATTGCACCGCCAACATAGCGGATTCCCTTCCCTTATTTCCTTCCTTTGCCTGTCAACTGATACACTGTTTGACTTTACCGATCCTCCCCCATTCACATTTCTCACAACGGCATTATTCATGTTATGCATATTTTCCTCCTCCAATGTACTGCCTCGCAAGTCCGCCACGTTCCTTCGTATCGCTTTCGTTGCCNCATGTTATGCATATTTTCCTCCTCCAATGTACTGCCTCGCAAGTCCGCCACGTTCCTTCGTATCGCTTTCGTTGCCATCGTAATGTCTATGGCCTCTTGTAAAGTCAATTTATCCTTAACGAGGAGAGCCTGTTGTACAGCTTTGTCCTGAACACCACAAACCAGACGGTCTCGTAACATTCGATCCAAATTTGGAAAATTGCAGTGTGTGCTTAGCCGTCGCAGCTCTGNCATGTTATGCATATTTTCCTCCTCCAATGTACTGCCTCGCAAGTCCGCCACGTTCCTTCGTATCGCTTTCGTTGCCGTCGTAATGTCTATGGCCTCTTGTAAAGTCAATTTATCCTTAACGAGGAGAGCCTGTTGTACAGCTTTATCCTGAACAGCACAAACCAGACGGTCTCGTAACATTCGATCCAAATTTGGAAAATTGCAGTGTGTGCTTAGCCGTCGCAGCTCTGCAATATACACAGCCATTGTTTCCCCTTCTTTCTCATCATGCTTCAGGAACTTAAAAGTTTCAACGATTTCACTGGGCTTTGTGTGGAAGTGATTCGTTCACCTTGTGAACACTTCCGCCAGAGGTACCGCATCTGTAGATTTCGGTGACGATAATAAAGTCAACAGATTGTACAACTCTGGTTCACATACAGTATAAAACAACGCCCGCTTAGCTTCGTCATCCTTGATGATGTTCGCGATGCAATAGAACTGTAGACGTTAGCAATACGAGTTCCACGACTCCTCCTCTGGGGTAAACTCACCTATAGCTCCAATTGGTGCCATTTTTGTAAACCATGGACCACACGCAATATTTTAAACCTCGTTGCCAACAATTATGTACCACAATGCGTGCATGTCGCCATGACTGCTGCCCAGCTACTGACACTTTAGTGTTTGTTTTTGTTTGGCTGCTGTTGTTGCCAACCTACACAACTAACATACATTACCTAATTCTAGATGAACAACATAAATAATATAATTTATAGATAGAATGTAAGTAAAATTTCATTTTAACTAAAAAATAAGGTACTTTTATTTTAAAACAGTGGAACAGCGTTATTGCAAGTATGGCCTATAGCGTCACGTCCACTATTGCGATAGTTTTTAAATGCACCGTCATTTGCCCTATCATTTGAAAGGTACTTAATTTTGTTTATAACGAAAATCTGTTAATGAAGCCTTTCGCTATAGTGATAGGAACATTTGTAAACTCGTATTTTTTAAATGTTTAAACACGTTGTATTGCAAGTGACATTCCCCCACTTGTCATGCGCGAGCCAGCCTTTGTTAGTCTGTGTCGCATGGCATGGCGACACTCGCGTCGGTGGCTTGAGAAGGGTGTTGTGAGGGATAAGGAAGAGGGTATGATACAAGAGGGGAGAGGTAGGAATGGGAGTAGAGCTAGTCCTTAAAAGGGGTGGGCAGTCATAAAAAAAGTGGGCAACAGAATTTCCTTCTTTTTTTTTTTTTTTTGCAGTACTGGAATGTCAACCCTCAAAAAAATCATTGTGTCGCCTCTTCCCTTTTCTAATACTAGAGAGGTTGGCTATCCTCTGCCATACGCGGAAACAAAGAAGGCTTGGAGGAATTTATTGAATGGTAACATGAATAGGAAAGAGAGTGCAGGGGAAAAGTACACATGTGGAAGCTCTGCTTTGCGGCGAGACAGGATGCAAGCTTTGAGGATGCATGGTGGAATGGTGCTGCGACCTACACTTAACCTTGACACGAGGACTGAACACAGTCATGTAGTTTCTGCACGCAGTTCGGTTACGTTACTGATTGTTAACTTTTTTAAGGACACAAAGTGAAACGCTGCAAGCTAAGATAGGAGTGATGTACAAGAGAAGAATGGAAGTGGACAGAGGGGCAAGAAACAGGTTGCTGAAAGAGGATGATGGAGGGGGGGGAGACAGGAGAAGAAGAGAAAACGAGGGGATAGACAGGAGGAGAACGCGAGTAGAGCAGAGAGGTGAGACACGAGTCATGGAAGTAGGGAGGGAAGTTTTCAATGATCTCCAGGCTTTGTGTGTGTGAGAGAGAGAGAGACAATGAGTGAAGTAGGAAGCTGATTGGTAGGCAACTAACTCCCTCCCATCGCCCCTCATATTTGGGGGATGGGAAGAAGAAAGGAGGAGGAAACACCGTCGCATCTGCTGGTCGTTACATAATGTCACTGTCAGACATAGATTTTTTTGTACTAACTTGTCACTGCATACGCTAGTTTACTAGTTTACGGCATTCTTTAAACACAGGATCTATACGGGGAAATTCAACAAAACAAATTACGAGTCACTGTAAATTTTGTTGTAACGATAACTCGCTATAGCGATAATTTATTTTGCCATTGTCGACTATCGTTATAACGCTGTTCCACTGTACAAGAATAAAAGACTTGTAATACATTATATATTTATGNACAAGGGGATATTCAACAAAACAAATTACGAGTCACTGTAAATTTTGTTGTAACGATAACTCGCTATAGCGATAATTTATTTTGCCATTGTCGACTATCGTTATAACGCGGTTCCACTGTACAAGAATAAAAGACTTGTAATACATGATATATTTATGAAACAACCAAACACGTCATACATGGAATGATTTTTCAAAGGTTTGATTCAAAAAGTCTGAACAAACTGCAAATAGACTATACTTTAATACACTGTGAAGTATTAAAGCATCTTGAGCTTTGTGGAATGTGATTCACCTAAGAACTTAGCATCTAGGCAGTGCTTTAAGATACTGTGGGTAAAAATTATTTACAAACAATGTCAAAAAAAAACGCTCTCTATGAGGAAACATATTGAACGACTTGTTATTTATTAAGAGTTCGACAAAGTACATCTCAAATTTGTTTAGTTGTTTGCAAATGAGAGATTGTGTCAATAAAGCACATTTTTCACTTGCTGAAGTTTTCATTCATTGTGATTGCAATTATGCCATAACAAAGTATATGGTATTATGCATATGCTTACCAGATATATGGCAGTGAAACATTTAAGTAACTGGCATTAAAAAAGGAGGGTACTTGCAAGAAAATGAAACCAAGAAAGCGGACACATAATATTGCAATAGATATATACAAAATCAGTTTATCATGTTGCAGATTGGTTAAAAATATATAACATGCAAAATTGTATACAAAAATCTGTTTCATGCAGTAGTTAAGAAATACAAAATAATTTTTGTGCAACCAAATAAAGTGATAATCATGTTCACTCTGAATAAGAAAGTTAATTCCATTTAGTTTGTAGGTACTTCAAAATATTTTGCAAGAAGATAATATAGAAGTATTCATACCAAAAAATACTTGTACATAATAAGCACTGGACACGATTTTTTTTAATTGACAGTTAATCACTCTCGAACAGCAAAGGTTCAGATAAACATTGATTGCATTTCTTTGACGATTTTAGTTGTTCTAATAAGAGATTTCTATTTCCTAGCAGATAATCATAAAAAAAACAGCCAGGGACAAAAAATGAGTGTTGATATGACAAAATAGTTACTTAATATTCTCCAGCTTGATGACACCCTTACTAAATGTTTTAACGATGTATAAAAAAAAAAGAAAATTAAACCATGCTATCTTACAATTTTATATTGGCAAACAGGACATTTCAATATTTTGCAAAACCTGGCCGGGAAGTTCACAAGGCCTCAAAAGGAGGGCATGTCCTGGTAAAAGAGGACGNAACCTGGCCGGGAAGTTCACAAGGCCTCAAAAGGAGGGCATGTCCTGGTAAAAGAGGACGTCTAGTAACCCTAATTATGGACATAAATTAGGAAATGCATCTACACTCCTTAGGAGTGCATGAAACATGAATTAATGATAAAAACACAATTAATTTGCATTTACATTCATACTTCTGGGAGCCAATACGTAAAATGCAATTAATGGGCAATACCACACAAATTCCTGCCAACTTTGTGAACAAATATTTTACTAGTCTGTGATACATTCCCACTTCAGTTACCAAGCATAGCATTAATTTACACCTGCACTCTCTTATGCTATTTACCTTACTTTCCAGCATTGATGTAACGCCTGAAGCATTAACGTATAATTACATACATTACAATTAACTTAATATTAAATTACAAAGAAATTTCTATACACATCAATTGTAACAGAATTATATTTTAACACTGCAGATGTTACATCTGTACTAAAGTACTGCAGAGTTTCTGTTTAAAAGCTACTCTAGGGAAGAATGCAAAGACTTCAACATTCCACCTCACAACAGCAGCTGTCTCACGCCTTCCGAACCTACGTCCTTTGCAGTGGCCGTAGCAGTACCTTCACATCTAGTTTCTATTGTGACAACTGTCAAATACAATGTAGATCTCACTGTTGTCAGATAATATCATAAAAATCACACACTTGTGTTTCTGTTGGCAGGCTTGCATGAAAGTGGTGAGGTACAGACATTAGTAGCTCTGTAGACCGAGGCCAGACTTCATGAAAGACAAAATGAAGTGTTATTAGCAGTAATCCAAACCCTATTTTGAAATAAAGCTATGAAAAACAAACCCACTTTAAAAAATAATCTAGTACTGAAAGTGGAAACACAAATCTTCACTGGTGTTTATAGAAACAGAAAAAAGTATTACACAACTGACAAAATGTAATGATTGTTGTGTAGCTGCTTTGATTATGAACTAAATATTCAGATTTGAACTGAATATTAAGATTTTACTATCGTAATGCACAAGTTCCACTACGCTAGCAACAAACAATCTACAAAATCACTTCTTGCCAATGTGACAAACTTACGAACGAAGCCTTACCTCGAGGTTTGAAAATACTGTGGCTACTAAACTCGGGGCGAGACCCTGAAGACTATAAAAGTCTCTTCCAAAGCTGTGGCCAGCGTTTCCAATTATATGATGACTGTAATCATAGATAAGACTTAAGAAACTCTGCATGCGCTCCAGTGGTGTCTGGGACTTTGGTTTCAACACATCCAGAGGATCGGCACTCGCTGCAGACACTATTCCTAGGTAATTGTTTTTCTCAACATCTAGCATGTGGTTGGCCAACTTGTATCCCTGAAACACAAGCAAGCAGTCCTGGTTCACACATTTTACAAAACATATCACATTCTATTCAATACACTGATAACAAACAATGNCACAAGCAAGCAGTCCTGGTTCACACATTTTACAAAACATATCACATTCTATTCAATACACTGATAACAAACAATGTTTAATTTTTTTATGTACCCAATGGAACAAAAATTTATGGTGTCACAACTGAGGGAGTAAAATTATTTATCATGTGTGATGCATAATGTCCCATACTTCCTGACAGCCAGCACCAGAGCACGAAGAATAACTGCATTGCATGCCAGCAACAACAGAAGCGTATATAACTGTCAATGTAACAGCCTTCACACAAGACAATACATCGCTGCATTCCAAATATCAGTAAGATTTCTCCATTGCTTATGCCAAGCGATAAACTACACAACAAAAGGAAAGAATATTTCCAAACAAGATACTGGAAAGGGTAAAAAAATCAGTATATGACAGGAAACAAAATTATTATACAATGCTAGAATATGTAATAAAAAAAATTGAAGCCCAATTATAAATGAATGTAAATTAATGACAACACACAACTTCAAAAACAAAAAGGAAGCTGCCATTATAGGCAGAACTGAATGCTGTCTCGAGTAATTAATTTACAAAGACCACCACATAACAAACAACAAAAAATGCTAGCAATGGAATATTAATACACTCTTGCTAATCCATATGTATTTTATCTGGTCAGAAACAGCTCATAGGTTTGTATCAGTTCACAACCAACACAAGCTTCTCATAACCTAATAATAATGAAAACCGTGAAATAAAAGGCACAGTAATCTCTCCATAACTCTGACTAAATGGAGGGAAAGGTTGTCCGAGTTGCAGTTTGTCCGCCTCACCGAGGCGATAATCATAAGTTGCATCCGAAACAAAGGCAGCCCTATTATTTATGAACTTAATAAAGGTTTGTATTGTGGGCTACATATACACAATGATTCATGAGGAGTTACTGCCACTCACAGAGCTTATTCCCTCAAGTCATTTGAAGCAAATTGTGTAATATAAATGTGGGTCGTAGTCACAATATTTACAGAGTAATTAAGAGAATTGGAAATGCATTACAGTGAACAGATTGTGACCTTGACCATCATGAAGTGTGTACTGCGTGAACACAGCACGTTNAATTGGAAATGCATTACAGTGAACAGATTGTGACCTTGACCATCATGAAGTGTGTACTGCGTGAACACAGCACGTTCCTGCTCATTTATTGTGGTTGCAGACTTTGGTTGTGAGATGTAGTAATTGTGTAACAACGCCACGTACATCTTCCACAGAAGAATATAAGAACACGACAATATGGNGGTTGTGAGATGTAGTAATTGTGTAACAACGCCACGTACATCTTCCACAGAAGAATATAAGAACACGACAATATGGCGTTTGATGCTCAACTGTATACAACAAAATATGATATTTTACTTTACTTCTGAAAGGGTAATTCATTTTTTTTTTCTTCAACTTTCAAATTTTTTGAATTACTCTGTAAATACTGTGAACAGGGCCCACATATATAAATATGACATATTTTGCTCCGAATGCTCTAAGGAATAACGTCTGTGAGTGGTGGTAACTTCTCATGAATCAACCTGTATATTAAATGTGACAATAGAAATAGCATACAGTTTAATTGAAATACAGTTGCAGACATTCGGTAAAACTAATCAAGTGCCATATCTTAATAGATGCACTGCAATCATCCTGCTGAGTGGTCCAAGCCCATCACTGCACCTGGCCGCCTGCACGGTCAGAGACTAGGCGAAGGTTATCTCTCTGCTGTACTGTGGATGGAGCATCCTTTACAACCAGTTACTAACTGTTTTAATAAATTGTCATAAAAGTTATAAATTAAAAATAAAAACACATTTTCAGCACAACAAAACATAGACCTAATTTATTTCACACATTTGCAGTGCTCAAATAGTTCAACTCACGAGTCCAAGACANCGAGTACAAAACACCACTGAAAATTCTAATTTGATAATTACAGAACGGGCAATTTGAAATGTCAGAGATGACTGTGTAAATTGCAGCAATTAACTTTCAGTTATGCACCTTTAAGCTGTTGCAGATGCATGAGGGAAGGACAAAACACATAGTACAGTGGTCCATAAAGTAGTATGGTGTGTTTTATAGATTTCAACACATTAAAAATTATCTTTGTGTACGACCGGGCACTTTATACTGCCATTTGCAGAGTATAAAATTCTTACTGTACTTATGCACTATGTACAAGGGTCAGTCAAAGGTAATGCCTCCAATTTTTTTCCCAATATTTTGTTATTTTGGATAATGTGAATTTGGCGTGATTCAGCACAGACTTCATGAGTCGACCGGTCCGCAGGTGCCGGTCCGCAGGTGCCAGTCCGCAGGAGTAGTTGGCAGGAGTCACTTTATGTCAACAACTTCTTGTGTATGAAGATACTGCAAGCCACTGACAATACAATATTGAGTATGTCGAGTACCACTACCTACAAACCTTCACAGATTGGGCAAAAATTACTTGGAAAACACTACTGCTATTGTGCCAAGATTGTTGGTAAAGTATGTAATGCTCTGCGACATGAGAAGAGTGATTGTTTGAAGAACCCACCTCATGAGATTCTTAGATGTAATAAATGTTCTATTGAAGTGACAACTTAACTAAACACATCAAGGCTGGCAAGTGTAGTGTTCTGTCACCCACTGAGAGACAGGATGTGACGACAATGGTACCTCCTGGTAATATGCTGTATAATATGTTAGCAGAAGACAAGCATACCATACAGTCGGTTCCTGTGAAATATAACCTTGCTAAATTTAACACGTGAACTGGACGAGCTTAATAAAATAGTGCAGCACCAGTATCTGCGAAGGAAAATGTCACCAACGATGCTCCAACTATCAAGAAAAGGAAACTCTGTGCTGAAAAAAAAAGGTGATGAAAATGAAGACAGTGTTCATGATGATGGTGAGGGCTATCTTCTCAATGTTCTGACATATCCCACCCCAAATAGTCTGTTGTGACACGTTACCTGAAGAAGACAACAGCAATGCTTCCTTCACATTTCCTGAAGACCTCAATGGACATGTTTATAGAAACACAACATTTGATCCCTTTGCAACACGGTGGTTTATTTTATGTACATCTTTAATCATCAGTTAATTGAAGTACAGGGGTTACATCAAATAAGGTCATTAGGTACCATCTATGATCTGCCAATATATGGAAAATACAAAATTCAAATGTACGAAAAAAGTAGGACAGTAAGTTTATGAATACACATTAGTGTAGTGAATTTCTCGAACCTTCCGTACCGATTTTCTGCATTCAACCTTACCGTATACTTCATATCATTTAAGTTGGCCAGATTCTGACAGACAGTGAGTGGCAACTTTACGTACATGAAACAAACAAGGTGCCATTAATAAAATCCTGTATCAGCTGATGCACGAACAAACCAAAGTTAATATTACGTTGGCTATTCTGAGTGCACTGCCGACGCACATTAGACCAGCCGAAAATACGCGATAAGAAAGAGTTCCTAGGTTAATTAATACATTTTATTGTACGTGGTCATAAAACAACGATTTTAGTGTTACAAATTAAACTTTGTGCTATAGTAGAGATGTATAGGTGTTCAAAATTAAAGGCACATTAAAACGATCCATATCCAAATGAAACACAATTTCAAAACCTTTTTTCACATCTTAATCGCCCCGTCTCCAACCCCGCTTTCATTACGTGCTTGATATTAATTCCAAAAGCATACAGAAATACTGCATAATATTGTTGAATTATTTCTTTTAATAATTTGATTAAATATATTTCAAATTCGTGTAGTTCCTAGCCAGTATTAGAAGAGCAGTCAACTAAATAAAGACGCAATCTATTGAGCAAAATAAGCGGCTCAGACCTCGCTCCGGAAAGGATGTGCGCACTATCTATTGGATTTTTTTCTGAAGCATTACCAGCCACAAAAATAAAGCGTTCCGCATGCGACATATATAAATTTACGGAGAGATACCAATAGTTTTATTTTTTGCGAGCTCTGCATAATTTTTAAAGTAACTGATATATCGTGTACAGTGATTTTGGGTACTAGTAATTTACACTGAAGAGTCAAAAAAACTGGTATAGGCGTGCGTAAGCAAATAACAGAGGTATGGAACCAATCAGAGTAACGCGATGCGGTCTGCAGCACCTATATAAGACAACAAGCATCTGACAAAGTTGCTAGATCGGTTACTACTGCTACAATGGCAGGTTACCAAGATTTAAGTGAGTTTGAACATGGTGTTATAGTCGGCGCATGAGAGATGGGACATAGAATCTCCGAGGTAGCGATAACATTTGGATTCTCGCGTACGACCATTTCACAAGTGTACCATGAATATCGGGAATCCGGGAAAACTTCAAATCTTCGAAATTGCTGCGGCCAGAAAAACATTGTGAACGAACGGGACAAACGATGACTGACGAGAATCATTAAACGTGACAGATGTGCAACCCCTTCTCAAATTGGCGCAGATTTCAATGCCTCCTGCATACCTTCAGACATTAGTCGAGTCCATGCCACGTCGTCTTGCGGCACTTCTGCGTGCTTGCGGGGGCCCTACACGATACTAGGCAGGTGTACCAGTTTATTTGGCTCTTCAGTGTATATTCGGCAGGTAATCGTTTGTCTACGTAAATTATATGCCATATTGTTCTCCGAAAATCCATTTCCTTGTTTCTGAAGAAAATGGGACATGCGTGAATAGTTGTTAAGCAATTCTAACGTTATTCCAAGTCACATATTTCCAACTCAAATATATTAGCTATAATGTCAATTGTGTGATAAAAGCTACAAATACAGTTTCGCAAATGTTTGGAAAGATTTATTGAAAGACTGGAAGATTGACTGAAGCATTGATCAACAGATTGGATGAAAGATTGATTGAAAATATTGAAAAATTGATGGTTTGATGGTTGAGAAGGGCATAAAAGATAAAGAATATATATCACCTGAGTTGGCCTCATACATTCCAAGTTTCAAGAGCTTAACCCTAATGGTTTGCCAACTGTATTGCCAGACAATGTAAGCATTTCCGCTGTAGTCAGCGATCGTACCACCAAAGATGAAAAGGAGATGCTGATCGCACACACACCATTACACAAATTCTTCATCTTTACATCTACATTCCAATAGCTTGCTGGTCTCAATAGGAACTCAAAATTTGAGCAGATTTTTTAATTTGGTGTGAAATACAAGCATAACATCTTACCAAACTGAATGCTGGAAATGTCACGGAAGAGACAGAAATCTGTCGCCTCTCACATCAGATGAAATATGACGTGACATGTAATTCGCTACATTATCTGCAGAGGAAGAAATATCACATGACCAACAACCAATCACGAGTTGTCTCCTCGTCGCTCACCCTTAGTAGGAATGGCAGTTGGAGGGTGAGGTAGAGGTACCTTCCCCCCCCCCACTAAACGAAGGTGAAGCAGTGGTCGCCATTTGCACAGGGTTTTTCCTGGTGCCTACGTTGCTAGCCTTGGCCAACTTCTACGATTGAGCAATGTGCTTTCGGTG